>JAEIGD010000071.1:0-411822 GCA_018903425.1 Zaprionus nigranus | reverse complement strand
CACGCCCGAAGAGACAGCACCGACGCCCGAGGAGATAGCGCCGACGCCCGTGGAGATAGCACCAACGCCCGAGGAGACAGCGCCGACGCCCGGGGCCCCGCACCAACCGACGGAGGACACGGCGACCCCAGACTACAACCACACCATGGGTTTACCGCCGATTTGTCCCGTCGCACGGCAGAGGAACCCGTTTAGGCAGCCCAGGACACGAGAAGACATAGAGTTCCAACAACGAGACACCGAGGGACAGCCAAGGATACTGGAGACCCCGCAGCGAGGCACCGAGCATCGGCGAAGCGCGGAGGAATCACCAGCAAGGACACCAGCAGAGTCATTACAACGAGACGCGGGAAACCCGGGGACCACGGGAGCCCCGACCAAGCGGGAGACGCCGTGGAAGACGGCCCAAGACCAGCCACGCCGCCTTGCGGGGCGTCGAGACTCAGGAAACGAGGCTGGCTGTGGACGAAGAACAGGTGGAGGCCTTTCTACAGTCCGAGCTAGCCCAGTTCGACGGACTGATGGGGGTGTCACCCATTGCGGAGCACACCATCACCATGCGGGATGAGTACCCCCATCAAGCAGAGGTACTACCCGAAGAATCCGGCCATGCAGAAGATCATCAACGATCAAGTTGATGAGCTTCTGCGAGATGGTAGAATGGAGCCGTCCAGGAGCCCTTACAGTGCGCCGATTGTACTCGTTGGGAAGAAGACGGGGGAGATGCGGATGTGTGTGGATTATCGCCAACTCAACGCGAAATCCATTCCGGACGCCTACCCGTTGCCACGGATCAATCACATCCTGGAGAAGCTCAAAGACGCGAAGTACATATCGTCGCTGGACTTGAAGAGCGGGTATTGGCAGATACCTATGGCCCGGAGTAGCAAGGAGTACACCGCGTTTACCGTGCCTGGCAGAGGCCTCTTCCACTGGAAGGTGATGCCATTCGGATTGCATTCGGCCCCGGCTACGTTTCAGCGGGCGTTGGATGGAGTCATCGGACCGGACATGGAACCACACGCGTTTGCGTACCTCGACGATATCATCGTAGTAGGACGCACCCTCCAAGAACACCTGGATAACCTACGAGAGGTGTTCCGGAGACTTCGGAACGCGAACTTGCGCCTGAATAAGGCCAAGTGCAGCTTCTTCCAGAGGAGCATCGTTTACCTGGGTCACCAGGTCAGCGAAGGTGGCATCCACACCGACCCCAGCAAGATCGCCGCAATAAAGGAGCTCCAACCGCCAACGACTGTCAGGGAGTTGCGGAGATGCTTAGGCATCGCTTCGTGGTACCGGAGGTTTGTGCCAAACTTCGCCACCCTGGTACTACCCATGTCGTCGCTACTGAAGAAGGGCCAGCGATGGGTTTGGAGTAAGGAACAGCAGCTAGCGTTCGAGGCACTCAAGACCAGCCTTACGCAAGCACCAGTCTTAGCCTGCCCAGACTTTGCCGAGCGCTTCACCCTCCAAACAGATGCGAGCGACATTGGACTAGGGGCAGTGCTGACACAACAGATCCAGGGAACGGAGCGCGTCATCGCATATGCAAGCTGCCGCCTCTCAGCAGCCGAAAGCCGTTATTCGACTACGGAGAAGGAGTGCCTGGCCATTGTGTGGGCGATAAGGAAGCTGCGGTGCTACCTCGAAGGCTATGAATTCGACGTCGTCACGGACCACTTAGCGTTAAAGTGGCTAAATAGCATCGAGAACCCGACTGGAAGGATTGCGCGCTGGGCGTTAGAGCTACAACAGTTCCGCTTCAACGTGCATTACCGCCGTGGGGACCAAAACATCGTAGCCGACGCCCTGTCCAGACAGCCCCTGGAGACTCTACAACAGGTCACTCAGGAGAACCCACCGTGCGCATGGACAACCCGAATGCTGGAACTGACTAAAAGGGAACCCGAGAAGTATCCAGAATACCTGAGGGAGAACGACCAGCTCTATCGACGAGGAGGATTTCGGCCGGACGACGAAGATTACACCCCTTGGAAGTTGTGCGTACCAAAACCACAACGCCAACGGGTGCTTCAAGAATGCCACGACCAGCCCGCAGCCGGACATCAGGGGGTACGGAAGACCCTAAATCGGATCCGTCAACGCTACTTCTGGCCAGGCCTATTCCGGGACGTAGTACGCTACGTACGGAAGTGCGGGACCTGCCAGAGATTCAAGATAAGCCAACTAAAGCCACCTGGACAGATGCATACCCGGCAGGTACACACACCATTCGACGTACTCTGTGCAGACTTCGTAGGACCACTCCCGCGTTCTACCCACGGGAATACCATGCTACTGGTATTCTTCGACGCCTTTTCCAAGTGGGTGGAGCTGGTGCCCTTGCGTAAAGCAACGGCAGCACACCTGATGCGCTCGTTCAGAGAACGGATTCTGGCCAGGTTTGGAGTACCGAAGATGCTAGTCTGCGACAACGGGACGCAGTTCACGAGCCGAGCCTTCGCCACGTTCTGCAAACAACTGGGCATGACGCTGCAGCATACCGCGCCGTACACCCCGCAGCAGAACCCCACGGAGAGGGTAAACAGGACCGTGAAGACCATGGTGGCACAGTATCTGGACGACCAGCAGCGAACGTGGGATGAACGCCTCCCTGAGATTAGCCTGGCGATCAACACCAGCGCCTCAGACACAACTGGATTCAGCCCAGCCTATCTCATCCAAGGGCGCGAGCCTCGGTTGCCGGGAGCCCTCTACGAAGAGGTGACTCCTGTCATAAGGGCGGAATCACGTTTGCCTGAGGAGAAGGAGCGACACCTGCAGGATGTCTTCAAGATCGTCATCGGGAATGCAGAGCAAGCAAGCGCGGACCAGGGGAAACACTATAATTTACGCCGCCGAGAGTGGAAACCGGCCATCGGCGACTTCGTCCTGTTGAGACAACATCATTTGTCGAAGGCCGCCGATGGATTCGCTGCCAAGTTGGCACCCCGCTACGATGGACCTTACCGGGTCGTGGGTTACATCTCGCCCACGATTTTACGCCTCCAAGACGTCAAATCCAAGAAGAGACGCAGCGCAGGACTGGCCGATCTGAAGATATTCCACGGAGAAGAATCGGCCGACGAAGGCCAACAGGTACCGGGTGGGGTAGACAACCACTGAAACTTCTCGGCTCTGTGACCACCCTTACCATTTAATAGTTACTCATAAGTTCTTAGTAGAGTCTCTCATTCGCACCATTAGGGCCCGGTAGGAGTTAGAAAAAACATGCATCATTAAATTAAGCCTTATTTTCTGTAAATTTATAGCCCCGATTCGGATCGCGAATGGCATGAGCTGGTCCAGCGATCGACGGGGGACGGGGTCCCCGACCTTATCGACGACGAGTGGGGCTTCGACGATATGCCCCCTCTAGTTCCCCAAGAAGCGACACCCATCGCCACGGCCATAACCGAGCCGGAGGAGATGGAGGAGTGGGTCCCAGAGGTGGAGGACATGGTAGTCATCCACCATTTCGGCAACCACCGCCTGGCCGGCAACCCCGAGGCCCAAGAGCCTACTGTGTACCCGGAGGAGACGGGCCATTATAGCCCCATCAGCTTACCAGACAGCGATGGGCTTCCGCCTACACCACCGCCAGCAGCAACCCCCCCGATCGTGCCATCATCGACGGAGAGCACCCCGACCGCAAGCCAGGCTTGCCCAAGTGAGGACGACCCGGTCTTCCCACACCCGATCACGTTCCGTATCGCTACACCTCCACCCCTGAAGGGCATCTTGAAAGGGAAGAGCGTTTATATGAAGATGCGGGCCGGGCCGTTCCCCTCGTCCTCCGAGGAAGAGTCGGACGATGAAGACGACGTCCCGCGGCCGCCTAGCCGTCCGGTGCTCGATTACCGCCTCCAGTTTGGGCAGGCGTTGCTGGCGATGGTGTGGACGGAGCCCTCCGACGCCCCGATGCCTGATCCGGTAGCATTGGCTACTCCGGCCGTTGAAGGCCGTCGCCACCCCGAACAGTGGGCCCTCGCACCCAGGGGAGTGGAAGGTGCCCACGTTTGACCACTGGTTGCCACGACGGGCAATCGAGAAGGTGCGAGCCCATTTGGAGAGGCACCCCCGCAAGGTGGCGTGTCTGCTCGTCGAGGGAGACGGGGCGAAGTTCCGCGCCCGTATTAATCGTTTTGGAGCGGTCACAATCCGCGAGCGGAAGTGAATCCGCAAATCATCCGGCATGAAGCCAGGCCCGAGGCCGCGTACACCCTTATCCCCGATGAAGTAGGGGGGGTGTGACGCCGCATTTGAGCGACGCCTCATATTGAGTATTCTTATTTTGTATTATCTAAGTATTATTAATTTAAAGTCGCACTGGAGCGACGCCTAATTGTCGTTATTATTAAATAAATATGTAAGCTATATCTAAGCCCAATATACCCGACTAGCAGTTCCTGAGTAGGGTAGCATAGCAAAAAGACAGGGGCATAGGTAGGGACAAGGAAAACGGGGTACATAGTATAGAAAACACCCGACAGTCGACGCCCATGCCCAGCGCACAAACTAAAAGTTGCGGTACCGCGGTACCCAGACCGCGAACGCCGCACACATAGCGGTGTCTCGCACAGTTTTGCACGACCAGCAACAACAAAACAGCGAAAACCGCGTGCACAACCAACGGCATACGCAACGGCACCGCGACGAGATTTTGTGCAGCGGCGCCAGCCAACGGCACCGCGACGAAATTTCGGGCAGCGGCGCCAGACAAACGGCGACGCTAGGCGAACGACGCTAAGCTAGCAGCGACGCACAGCCCGCAGCGACGCTCAGCCAGCAGCGACGCGCCGCCGGCAGCGAAACTAGACCAATAGCGACATCGACATGCAAAAAAAGTGCGAACGACGCCGTGCAGGCGGCGAAATGCACAGCAGAGCCACCGCTGCCAAGCACGATCGGCCGTGCAGGCAGCGGCGCCAGCAGCGGCAGAGCTACAGGCAGCGAGGCGCGGGCAGCGAAATGCGTGCTGCCAAAATTAGGGCAAGGGCAGTCGATCGAGTACAGTCTTAGTAAAAAGAAGCGAAAGCTCTCCCACGTGGGATATAAAATAAACAAGTGCAAGTTAAAAGTACCCAGTGCCGAAGGACAATAAAGGACAACAACATGAATCCTGCAGCAGGAGAGTCCAGGTGAGCAGGATAATTTAGATAAATAGAACGCAGTAGACTAGCTTACGTAGATGGTGCGAGTAGGCTGGTAGACTGGGATTAAATCTTAAATAAGCAACTAGAAGCAACAATAAAACGCGATATGTTCTTAATACTAAACAAACAAAACCCGCAGTGATCATTAAAACATACCCTGGAAAACATTTAAACACCCCTAGTGCAGTGTAAGCAAAAGTGGCGTGTACGTGTGTGCGTCAGTGTGAGTGTACAGTCGCAGAGTGGTGCTGCCTGGCAAGTCGGTGCTCCGCTGGCCAGCAGACGGCTCTGAGCGTACACGCACACACACACCGTGTACGTGTGTGCGTCAGTGTGAGTGTACAGTCGCAGAGTGGTGCTGCCTGGCAAGTCGGTGCTCCGCTGGCCAGCAGACGGCTCTGAGCGTACACGCACACACACACCGTACGTGTGTGGTGGAGTGTACAGCGCAGAGTGGTGCTGCCGGCAGTCGTGCCCGCTGGCCAGCAGACGGCTCTGAGCGTCACACACCCACACACACCGTGTACGTGCGTGCGTTTGTGTGAGTGTGCAGTCGCAGAGTGGTGCTGCCTGGCAAGTCGGTGCTCCGCTGGCCAGCAAGCGACTCTGAGCGTACACACACACACACCGTGTCGTGAGCAAGCGTTGGTGACAAGTGGGTGCGTGAGCGTGTGCTTCAACGAGTTGCGGCGTGGTGCAATACACCGCCGGGCGACACGTGAGAGTACAGGTGAAAGTACCCACGGCCGCGTGCGTTTCCTCACGACGAGCAGGCACGCGTGACACGCGACACGTGCACGTGGACCACTAACAGACCACGTGGTGATAGGACCCATGTGGAGGCCCACATTCCCAGGGAGTATACGTATGTGACACAGACCACGTGTGACCATATACCCTGTAATACCCCAGTAGGGTATGTCCGACTATAGCTCTTCTCATACTAAAAGTCATAATAGTCCATAGTTTTACATAAATGTTCTGTAAAGACCCTGGCGGGACTGAGATATGTACCCCAGCCGTAGAAAACATCCTTACAGATGGCGCCCGAGCAGGGACTACTATGACTAGATATTTAGTTTTGAGAATTTTTAACATCTTTTCGTGGATTAAAGCCCCACAGAGCTAATTCATGCAGGGTATAGTAGGAGAGCACGAGGCCAATTTAGGCAGACGAGGCATAGTTTTCCATAGATAGTCGTAGGACACGTTCTACATATGTCTACGACTACTACGCACATTGACGTGTGCGAAAATCTCGACCATCTGATCTATATTTTTCCACTGCTTGACCTTTTCTCCTTGCGCCGGCGCAGCCTGAGCGACGACATCGCTCCGGCGACTTATACAAGACTCGGTACCGTACACCGAGGTACTCAGTCGCGTCCGGAACTCCGTGTGGTCAACATCGGCAACGTTGACCAATATCATAATACCCTGTGCATCCTTCGAAAAACAATTTCTCTACGAGAAAATATATCGCTGATCCTGCCATTTAAAAAAAAAAACATTTTTTTTCTCGGTGAAAATTTATAAAAGCTCAGTCGCGTCTGGAACCTCGTGTAGTCAACATCGACAACGTTGACCAACATAATAATACCCTGTGAAATTTTTTTTAAATTAAAAAAAAAAAAACCTTTTTTTTCCGTGAAAATTTTATAAATCGAGTCGCGTCTGGAACCCCATGTGCTCAACATCGACAACGTTGACCATCGGGACAATAAAACGAACAAACCTTCCTTGATTTTACTATCGCGAGAACATTTTCTTCAGTGTGCGCAAATAATTCGTGATCGAGACACTTTTTTTATCGCGGGCAAACAAAACTGAATATTTAATAGAACCGAGTCGCGAGTAGTCAATGACGTTGACAGACTATAACACCCTGTGATTTCTTTTTTTGTGAACGAGCTTCTCATTAATCAGTGTCTCCAAGCGACCATTCTTTGTGAAACGGGCAAAAGAAAACATTTAAGTGACACACGGCGTACACACCTCGCGAACCATTTTCAACTTTCCTTACCGCCGCCGAGAAAGTGGAACAAACAAACTCGCCCAACATGGGATCACGTTGGATCGCGTTCCGGAGGAAGAGCGAGCTACAGCTCATCCTCAAGGAATTCGGGCTGGACACGAACGGTACGGTAGAGGAGATGCGGAGCCGCCTAGCAACCTTCGTCAACCAAGGGGATCTATCGAAGGAACAGCTGCAGCGAATTATGGAGCTAGAGGCCAGTTTCGGGAATGCAGTTACACCGGAGCCGAAACAACAGGGAGCAGGCTCACGCGACCCCTCGCCGGCGCCAATGGAAGACGACACAGAAATCGTCATCCCCATACCGAGTCTGGAAGTTCGACGGGCAGCGAGTCCTTCGAGGAGCAGTAATACCCGACACGTCTCACCCGCTCCAGCGTCCAGTGCGGCATTTCCAGCCAACAGTAGGACCAGGGGACCGGGCCACAGATGGTTAGGCCCATACGAGTTGGCCGATCGTGTACGGGGATGGGGTGTAGCCTTCAATGGCAACGCCACTGATCCGTGGAGTTTTATTGAGCAACTGGAGGAGAAGGCAGCGTTGTACGACATTGACGTCCAACAGTTACCACAAGCGGTAGCGGACGTGCTAACGGGCCAAGCGGAGGACTGGTTCAGGGTCAACACCCTCTACAAAGTCACCTGGGAGGAGTTCAAGCAGGAGTTTTTGGAATTCTTCCTCCCTCCGCGCTATTTTCAACGTTTGGAGGACGAGATAAGGACCCGAACCCAACTCCGAGACGAACGTTTCCGGGACTACGCACTGGCACTGCGACTGATGATGCGACGCGCTCAGTACACCAAGGAGCAGGAGCTGGACAGGATCTATGACAACATGATGCCGGAGTACCAACTGTTCACCCGCCGTCACGAGTTTCAAACGCTGGCTCAGCTGAGCAAACTGGTGATCACGTACGAGACCACGATGCAACGCCAAGCGACGAGCCAAGCTGATCGATGGAGAGAGAACCCGAAGCCACCGAACCCGCCAGTGACGATCAACGCACCACCGACAACACTGACTCCCACAGCAGCGACAGCCACTCCACTCACACCACCCACAGGAGCAACCAACGGCGACCTGCAGCGCGTGTGCCGCAACTGCGCTCAACCTGGACACCTACAGGCGGACTGCCGTAACAGCCGCGTGTTGTTCTGTTGGGACTGCGGCCGACACGGCGTGCGCACAGTGGACTGCTGCCGACGAACTACGTCGGGAAATGCTGCGCGTCTTCAGCCGATGGGGAACAACTTGGAGACGCCGCACCGCAGTTCCCAGGAGTAGCACCTCTGAGGTGCGGGAAGGGACGTGTCATCGCGAATGTTCGCATCGAGGGAACAACAACGGACGCCACGATCGACACGGGAGCCACACGCAGCTTCGTCCGCGAGCGTATGGCGGCCAGGCCGAGCACACCGGAGAACGAGCGAGCAGCACTGATCCGTATCAAACTGGCGGATGGACTAGCAAGAGACGAAGTACACGAGAGAGACACCGAGGGACAATCTAGAGCACGAGAGGACACAGGACAACAACAACGAGACACCGAGGGACAATCCAGGACACCGGAGACCACGCAGCGAGGCACCGAGCATCGGAGAAGCGCGGAGGGATCACCGGCAGCCACACGAGCAGAGTTACAACAACGAGACACCGAGGGACAATCCAGGACACCGGGGGACCACGCGGCGAGGCACCGAGCATCGGAGAAGCGCGGAGGGATCACCGGCAGCCACACGAGCAGAGTCACAACAGCGAGACACCGAGGGACAATCCAGGACACCGGAGGCCACGCACCGAGGCACCGAGCATCGGCGAAGCGCGGAGGGATCACCGGCAGGCACACGAGAAGACACAGAGTTACAACAACGAGACACGGAGAATCAGACCAGCCACGCCGCCTTGCGGGGCGCCGAGGCTCAAGAAACAAGGATAGCTGCGGACGAAGAACAGGTGGAGGCCTTTCCACAGTCTGTACGGCCTAAGTCCGACGGTTTGGTGGGGGTTCCACCCATTGCGAAACACACCATCACATTGCGGGATGAGTACCCAGATAAGCAGCGGTACTACAATTTACGCCGCCGGGAGTGGAAGCCGGGCATCGAGGATTCGCCGCCAAGCTGACACCCCGCTACGATGAACCTTACCGAGTCGCGTGCTACACGATCGCTTACGATCCTACGCCTCCAAGATGTCAGGACGAAGCAGCGACGCAGTGCGGGATTGACCGACCTGAAGGCATTCCACGGCGAGGATGCGACCAGCGAAGGCCAACAGGTACCGGGCGGGGTAGGCTCCCAATAAACTTCCAGGCTTTGTGACCATATGACATGTATTTACGTATTTTTAAGATATTCGTAGAGTATCACGTTTCGCACCAAAGTTTAGATACTATTCACCCAAACCCCGGTGAAGTAAGGGGGGGTGTGACGCCGCATGAAGCGCGCCACATACTATTAATATAACTTTAAAATAAATATAATTATAAGTTATCTCTAAGCCCAACATACCCTGTAGCACTTCCTTAAAAGGAACAGAAAGCATAGGCAAAGACAGGGGCATAGGCAGGAACGAGAAATCAGGGTACACAACAGAGCAAAACACCAGTCAGTCGACGCCCATGCCCAGCGCACAAGTTAAAAGTTACGGTACCTAGGTACCCAGACCGCGAACACTTGCACACATAACGGTGCCTCGCACACTTTTGCACAACAACAACAACAAACAGCGAAAACCTCGTGCAAAGGCAACGGCATAGGCAACGGCATTTTGGGCAGCGGCGCCAGATAAGCAGCGACGCTAAGCCAGCAGCGACGCGCAGCCAGCAGCGAAGTTAGGCAAGCAGCGGCTGCAGGCAGCGAAGTGCAAGCAGAGCCGCAGCAGCCAGGCAAGATCGGCCGAAGGCAGCGGCGACAGGCGAGCAGCGGCAACATGTACGCAGCAGCGGCGACATGTTCGCAGCAGCGAAATGCAAGCTGCCGAAATTAGGCCAAGGGCAGTCGATCGAGTACAGTCTTAGAAAAAAAGAAGCGAAAGCTCTCCCACGTGGGATATAAAATAAACAAGTGCAAGTTAAAAGTACCAAGTGCCGAAGGACAATAAAGGACAACAACATGAATCCTGCAGCAGGAGAGTCCAGGTGAGCAGGATAATTTAGATAAATAGAACGCAGTAGACTAGCTTACGTAGATGGTGCGAGTAGGCTGGTAGACTGGGATTAAATCTTAAATAAGCAACTAGAAGCAACAATAAAACGCGATATGTTCTTAATACTAAACAAACAAAACCCGCAGTGATCATTAAAACATACCCTGGAAAACATTAAACACCTCTAGTGCAGTGTAAGCAAAAGTGGCGTGTACGTGTGTGCGTCAGTGTGAGTGTACAGTCGCAGAGTGGTGCTGCCTGGCAAGTCGGTGCTCCGCTGGCCAGCAGACGGCTCTGAGCGTACACGCACACACACACCGTGTACGTGTGTGCGTCAGTGTGAGTGTACAGTCGCAGAGTGGTGCTGCCTGGCAAGTCGGTGCTCCGCTGGCCAGCAGACGGCTCTGAGCGTACACACACACACACACCGTGTACGTGTGTGCGTTTGTGTGAGTGTGCAGTCGCAGAGTGGTGCTGCCTGGCAAGTCGGTGCTTCGCTGGCCAGCAAACGGCTCTGAGCGTACACACACATACACACCGTGTACGTGTGTGCGTTTGTGTGAGTGTGCCGTCGCAGAGTGGTGCTGCCTGGCAAGTCGGTGCTCCGCTGGCCAGCAAGCGACTCTGAGCGTACACACACACACACACACCGTGTCGTGAGCAAGCGTTGGTGACAAGTGGGTGCGTGAGCGTGTGCTTCAACGAGTTGCGGCGTGGTGCAATACACCGCCGGGCGACACGTGAGAGTACAGGTGAAAGTACCCACGGCCGCGCGCGTTTCCTCACGACGAGCAGGCACGCGTGACACGCGACACGTGCACGTGGACCACTAACAGACCACGTGGTGATAGGACCCATGTGGAGGCCCACATTCCCAGGGAGTACACGTGTGTGACACAGACCACGTGTGACCATATACCCTGTAATGCCCCAGTAGGGTATGTCCGACTATAGCTCTTCTCATACTAAAAGTCATAATAGTCCATAGTTTTACATAAATGTTCTGTAAAGACCCTGGCGGGACTGAGATATGTACCCCAGCCGTAGAAAACATCCTTACAGTCGAATATATGTTAATTAAGATTTCGATCCTGAGTTATGTCCCGTATCAAGCTCTCAACTGGCTACGAATTGTCGGAACATTTCGACCTCGTTTCGCTTCGACCGCAAGTTAAAGTAAGTACAAGTAAGTGCAACTGGCGAGGCAATGATTTCATTGGCCATGCCAGCAAGGAGCAAGAAGCAGGGGTAGTGGGTGCAAAGACAAACATTGTGCCCGATGAGGCCAAGCCAGAAATGCATTCAATTAACATTTGACGGCTGCGAAATGGGTGCAAAAAGTTTGTGTGGTAGGCAGCAGCGTGCTGCATGCAGCATCCAGTGTGCCACAGGCTTGTCGCCCGACAGCCTGTCGTTTAGGGCTTTAATCAAAAATTTGCACTCAGATGGCAGACAAGTTGCCGGCCAAGTTTGTGCAAACTTCTCAAATTGTGACGTCGACAAAAGTCAAATCGTGCCGTGCCAGACTGAGTCCTCACATGCTGGCAGCAATCAGTCTCGCCAAGAATAAGGGACTTACGGCGCAACTGTGCTGCTGCCAGATAAGCAGCCCTCAGCCCTCAGCAGTTGGCATTCCAGTAAGGCTCTATCTCTCTCTCTCTCTCCGAATGCAGTAAATTGCCATGCTGCACATTCAAAGCGTGCCACATGCCTCAACTCCTCCGTAGTCGAAGTCGTACTTGGCAAAGCGTCTGTCCCATTTAGGAAAAGTAATTAAGCGTCGATGCGTTTCATTTGTGTTGCTTTTCTGGGCAATTAAGACGAAAAGTTTACAGTTTTCTAGTGCGGCTTGATAGTTAATTGTAGCCCCATTCAGGTGGTGGCCTTACCAGGGGCCTACCAGGGATCCCTCAACGACGTGGAACCGGTCGCTTTTAGAGCAACTTGCAAATGTTTCTGCCATCTCTCTTTCAGTATGCCCTGCCCCCAACAGGTGAGTAGCCCCCCCCTCATCACTCCTTGCAAGCCCTGATGACTTTGCTTATGCTATTCAGAAATTGTTTGCAAATATTATTTAATTTAATTAGTTTAATTTTTAAAAACAACTCAAGTAAAGTTCTAAATGTGTATTACTTGATTCCAAATCCAAATTTTAATGAATTAGTCTCGTTTTAGTTTCCAGCATAACATATGTATATAACAAGATGATGGATCTATAGTCTTTATTAATTATTATTAAAGGAAACTAAAATGGGTACGTCAACTTTTCAGGGAACTCAACTGAATTGAAACAAGAAAGAACGACAAACCCTTTAGCTTTTGAATTAAGTCTTAACTGATTGTTCCAATAGTTATGTTATGTATTCGATAGCTTTCCCCTTTCATGCTCTAATTCTTTCTCTATACTCTGTGCAAGTATTTTTATTGAAAACCTTTATATCCAACTCATTATTCTTATGAAAGCTGAATGATATAGTAGTCCGATTCTGATAATATCAATACTGTATGTGCATATTTTCTATTAGGAAAAGGTATTGATAATGCTCGAAATACATTACAATTCTCTCTGAAGGGGCTTTTAAATATAATATTATAATGTTGTACATTGTTTCTAGAGTACCTTCTTAGTCACAACTCAAAAGATTAGATTGCTTTAATTGGAACGAACTTGCAATCGACAGTTAAATTGAATTGTTATAGAAACAATCTTAAATCGGAAACCAAATCGGATCCGAAAGTGTACCGCACTGATAACCTAATAGTTATGTATGGGGGACTGATATGGCAACTGAACGTTTGTAATAAGTATTAACAATAGTATTTTTGCCGCACCAAGTCAATCGGCTAGTCAAGTGATATATAATCTAATCCATGGAAAGTAAGAGGATTGGGGGGAATGAGTGCAAGTACGGTATGTACATAAATTGAGAGCTTAGCTTTTGATTTGTGAATGTTATACAGACATTCTTAATCTGATATATCCACTATAAATCCAAATTGTAACTGCATTCAAGCACTTTGCGCCGCATCTTGGCGCGAGAAGTCGAGTTCACCGGTGTTTTCAGCTGACTTGTTGGTATGGCTCACTTATTCCTGTCATAACCATATCTGCCGCGGGCTACATCGTCAGTGTCAGCATAGTCGTCGTCGTAATCATTATAATCATCATCACCATGATCATCATCAGCATTATCATCAGTGGCAGCAGCAACAATTTACGCGTTTTACCGACTACTTGGACTGCTCTGTCAGCGCGCAATGTGCAAAAAATGTTTCTCATTAAAAAGTTGTTTCACAATTTTATTATCCTCTCGCCGGCGTCGTTGACGGCGTCCCCGTTGCTCGTACTCCCCTGCATGCGCTGGCAGCATCCAGCATCCTGGCCCTGACGTCGTGGTCGTCCTGCAGGTGTGCGTTCATTGTCACAAGCCCTGGTGACAATGTCAATAAAGCAAACTTCGGACTGGGCAAACACTATAGCGACCCCCCACAGCCCCAACAGCCCACACACTCCCAGTCCCAACGCACAGCGCACTACAGTCTCTATATATAGCCCAGAACGACCCCATCACAGCGACAACAACATCAAATTATTTTTAAATTACTTGCAAAAATAGGGCAGCGCAAAATTATAATAATACAGAGTGAAACAAACAAAAAACAAGAAAGAAGGGATATCTTTGGCATACCGAAGCTTGAATACCCTGCACCTTTTGGCCTCAGACACCACTGACTAGCATAGGAACGCTAAATATATATAGTACTGTTGCTTGATATTATATATAGTAATATTCTCCATACAAATGCTTAAGCTGATCTTTAGAAAAGCTTCACTCTTGAAAAGCTTCAGAGAGAACATTCTCTCAAGACATCCAACGTTTAACGATAACAAGCTAATAATCTGATCTAAACAATAATAATATAAAGCTGGACCGAAAGAATACCAGATGTATTCGGTCAAGCAGTTCATAACTGACTCTGGTAAAAACACTACCAAATAAAAATTATGAAAAACCCAGAGACGAAAACTACAGTCAAGCGCACTCGACAGTAGGATACCGTCTGTTGAAATGCGGTTATGACTACTTAACTATACGATACCATCCTCTAGTTATTATAAATTTGTTGGGTTTACATTTATTGTAATTTGTGAAATTCATACAGAAGGAGCTCCCGCCTGCCTCCCTTGCTATCTGCCACATGCGTATACTTTCTTAAATAACTTCTGTGTTTATTGTCCGATCGGATTAGAATTTAGGCGAGAGTTATGTAGATAGCTAAGTGTATGTGAAAGCCGGGAAGTTCTATCATTTATACGTCGCTTTCTATGCGAATTATTGATTTGCGGGTGCGGGGTTCCTTCTGCCTGTTGCATATATTTGCACAAAGGTATTATACTCTTTTTTGATCATTGTTAATAATGGAATGGTATATTAAATTAATTTTTATTGAAAATGGTCAAAAAAGGGTATACTAACTTTGTGCAAATGTATGTAACAGGCAGAAGAAGGCGTGGGAGACCCCACAAAGTATATATATTCTTGCTCAGAATCACTAGCCGAGTCGATTGAGCTATGTCTGTCTGTCTGTCCGGATGTCCGTCTGACCAGATGAACACACAGATCTCAGCTATTATAAATGCTAGAGAACTGGGTAAAATGGTAAAAATGCCCGCTCACGCACCACAATTGTCAACTATCGCTCACTCACGACGCCTCTCACGGTCGATCGTTGGTCGTGCAGCACGCCCGTGACCGCAGGTGTTCTCGCAGGTACTCCCACTAGTCGCTCGATGGTGTATTGTAGAGTTGTACCGTTTAGTTCAGACTTAGTTCGTTTGAACTACTCCTCAAACTGAACTAACGAATTAAATCCCTGATTTTAGTTCATTAGTCTTTTGGTCTTTAGTTCATTGGTCTTTAGTTCGTTGTTGGTCTTTAGTTCGTTGGTCTTTTGTTCTTTTGGTCTTCGAGTATTGTTCCTTCCTTTAGTTCGTTCGTTCAAATCTTGTTCATTTCATCCAATGGTTCGTTTGAAGCACACGTTCGATTTATCGATATTAGAGCAAATATTTTTGTGCTTCCATTCTTGAGTTCTTGAGATTTTTTAATATTTGAGTGCGCATTTGAAAAATTAAAAATGTTTGCAAAACGGAAGCGCTCAGATATATGGAACCACTTTGTTGTTGCAGAGAGTGGCAAAGGCAAATGTATTTATTGCAAAAATCTTATAAGCATAAGTGGAAACACACATAGTAATTTGGCGCGCCATATTAAAAATGTGCATCCAACAGTAACTGTTGGCCGCCAAATTGCTAACACAAACGATCAGCCTTCCATTTCGGATGATTCGCCAGTCCTGATAGGTAGGAACAACAGCACATCTGGTAGGAACAAGTCAAAATTTCAATTTTTTTTATGATTACTTAGTTGTTTGTACACATTTTCAGCATTACCTCAATCGCCACCTAGGCTAATGTCCGTAGCAGGACAACAAATTATAACAAATTATGTTGATCGCCCAGTGGCAAACTGGAAGATTGCCCAAATTGACCGCCAAGTGCTAAAAATGGTCGCAAAAGGCAATCACGCTCTTCGCATTGTCGAAGAGCCAGCTTGCGATCTGATTATAGCTGTCAGCAAATGCCCAGGCTACAAGCTCCCGACTCGCGCAGACAAGTGCGTTATTGCCCTCCGTTTACGAGGAAATAAAGGCGAAGGTTCGTGGTGAACTGCAAGTTGCAAGTGCAGTTTGCATTACAACAGATGCCTGGACATCGATTAGCAACCAAAAATATATTGCAGTTACTGCACATTTTATAAATGCAGACTGTGAGCTACGTGCAAGGACATTAACTGCCATGAGGAAAAAGAGCGCCATACTATGGACAATCTGGCAAATTTCCTCAGAAATGTTTTTAACGAATAGGAACTTGCACATAAAATAACTGCAATTGTCTCATACAACGGAGACAATATTGTGGGCGCAGTTAGGTTAGGGCAGTGGCGATCGGATGCATGTTTCGGACATACGCTAAATTTAATTGTACACAAAGGAGATTTTTGTATCAGCGAATTGCGCCATAAGGCAAAAGCTATTGTGGAGTTTTTTCACCGTAGCTCACACGCTCAGGCTTAACTCAAAGAAGCCCAACCAAAAATTGGTGCTGCTGAGCTTAAGCTCAAAAATGATGTGGTAACACGATGGAACTCAACATTTGAAATGTTTGAGCGTCTGTCGAAAAACAAGGATGCTCTTGCACTTGCATTGCCGCATTTAAAGCCTGAGCTCTGTCTTTTGCCTGCTGATTGGATGCTGCTTGATAGAGTTCTGCCGATCCTACAACTATTCTATGAAATAACTTTGCAGGTTTCATCAGAAAAGAATGTCACACTTTCAATGGTAATACAATATATTCATCTTTTCAACATAGTTGTACTTAACGAATTCTTTTTAAATAGGTTACTCTATTGGTTAAAATCCTGCGATCGTTAATGGTGCAACAAAAAATGTGTGATCCAATGGAGATGGTAGAAATACTACAACTGGAAGTTTTAAAACGTTTCAGTGAATATAAACAAAATAATAATTATGCGGAGCGCACTAGTTTGGATCCACGTTTTAAATCGCGAGGGTTCAGAAACGAGTCAAATTTTAAACAAGCATTGGAGCAGCTTAAGTCGAAGCTTAGGCCAGTTGAAGCAATTTCGAATGCTGACTGCATTGAGTCAGAAGCCACTGTGGACGTTCCTGCAAAGAAGCCATCTGGGATAGCTACGATGCAGAGTTCAAATCTGTGGTTCATGCTGTGAACAATTTTGCTGCGTCTCAGCGGGAAATGGACAAATATCTCGCAGAGGAATATTTAGACAGGACAAGTGATCCTCTCGTATGGTGGAAGGAAAAAAAAATCTGTATCCACGCCTTTACGCGTACATGCTAAAAAAGGCTTTGCATTGTTGCAACTTCTGTGCCATGCGAACGACTTTTTTTTGTAGCTGGCCAGATAGTTACAGACCGAAGAAGCTTGTTGCAACCAAACAAGGTTGATAAGCTCACGTTTCTACATAACAATATGGATTAGTTTTATTATTTAATTTATATTTTTAGCCAAAAATATGAAGCCAAACACATGAAGTACCTTTTTTGCTTGAAGCAAATATTCTAGTAATAATTTATTCTATTTTTTTGTTAGTTTTTGAATTTTGATTTTAATTTTTAATTTAAATTTAAACATAATTAAGCCTAATATATTTTTAATACTACATGCAACTATTTTTTTATTTAAAACATTTACTTTCAACGATCGACAGTTGCAAACTTGCGCGGAGAATGGCAAAATTGTACGATGTCAATGAAAGAACAAGATTTTGACGAACGAACTAAAGACCAAAAGACTCGAACGAACGAACTAAAGATTGAACTATATAACGAACTAAAAGACTAGAAGACCAAAAGATTGAACTATATAACGAACTAAAAGACTAGAAGACCAAAAGATTGAACTATATAACGAACTAAAAGACTCGAACGAACGAACTAAAGATTAAACTGTATAACGAACTAAAAGACTAGAAGACCAAAAGATTGAACTATATAACAAAATAAAAGACTCGAACGAACGAACTAAAGATTGAACTATAGTTCATCGAAAAATGAACTAATGAACTAAGTCCCTGAAACGAACCCAAATCAACAACTCTAGTGTATTGCACCACGCCGCAACTCGTTAGAGCACACGCTCACGCACCCACTTGTCACTAACGTGCACTCACGACACGGACTGTGCGTGTGTACGCTCAGAGTTGCCTACTGGTCAGCGGAGCACCGACATACCAGACAGCACTACTCTGCGAATACACACTCACACTGACACACACGTACACGACACTTTTCGCACTGCGCTAGAGGGGAATAATGTTTCACAGGGTATATTTTTAATAATCACTGCAGGCGGGTTTCATTTAAATATTTAACAATATCTTTTATTCATTTTCTTTATGTTTTCCTAGCGCTGATTTCTTATATTTAGTTAGGCCCTGCCTTCCTGCCTACTTCGCACCATCTACGTTAGCTTTTATCTTTGCCCTCGATATTCTATTATTTTTTCAGGCTCACCTTTCCCCTCCTGCGACAGGATTCATCTTCTTGGTGTAGTCGTTGGTCCTGGATTTGCACTATTTGTTCTTTTTTCACTGGACTGGCACTTGTGTTTTTATCCCACGTGGGAGAGCTTTCGCTTCTTATCGGTTTGACTGCGCTCGATCGACTGCCCTTGGCCTAATTTCGGCAGCTTGCGTTTCGCTGCTACGCACATGTCGCCGCTGCTGCGTACATGCCGTCGCTGCTTGCCCGACGCCGCCGCTTGCATGTCGCCGCTGCCTTCGGCCGATCGTGCCTGGCTGCTGCGACTCTGCTTGCAATTCGCTGCCTGCACGGCGCCGCTGCTTGCCTAGCTTCGCTGCTGGCTGCGCGTCGCTGCTGGCTGCGCGTCGCTGCCGGCTGTGCGTCGCTGCTGGCTGTGCGTCGCTACGGGCTGAGCGTCGCCGTTGTCTGGCGCCGCTGCCCAAAATTTGGTCGCGGTGCCGTTGCGTGTGCCGTTGTCTATGCACGAGTTTTCGCTGTTTGTTGTTGTTGTTGTTGTGCAAAAATGTGCAAATGCGCGAGCTCTGGGTACCGAGGCACCGTTATGTGTGCAAGTGTTCGCGGTCTGGGTACGGAGGTACCGTAACTTTTAACTTGTGCGCTGGGCATGGGCGTCGACTGTCTGGTGTTTTGCTCTGTTGTGTACCCTGATTCCTTGTTCCTGCCTATGCCCCTGTCTTTGCCTATGCTTCTCTTTCTACTCAAGAACTGCTACCGGGTATATTGGGCTTATATATAACTTATAATTTATTTAATAATAATAATAATACAGACTAACAAAATGAGGCGTCGCTTCAATGCGGCATCACAATAGTAATATAGTGGGCGTGCTTCTTTTTGAAAATCTTCACTTTTTAGAGGAAAAAGTTCTCATTTTCATTAAATGTTAAATTAATATCCAATAATTAGTTAGTTTGGTCGCAATATCTTGTAAAATTCGCACAATACGATATATCGGTCCGACGGATAGAATATTCAGAATATATGAGTATTTTAGAAGCATTATAACATCTGAACCAAAGTTTGTATTGCAATTATGATCTGCAGAGAATAATCCCTTATGGAGACAAGGTATAAAAAAAATGTCATTTCGCCCTAAGATCGGTTTTTGCCATATAAGAAGCTTAATGCAAAAGTCGGCATATGTAGCATTTATAATAAAGAAGAGCCCTGATTTCAGAGGCAGGTAGACAGACAGACATACACACAGACGGACATAGCTTAATCGATTCATCCACTGATCCTGATCAACAATATATGTATATTGTTTGTGTACAAATTTGACTATTTTAAATGGTCAAATCAAATCAATTTGGCTGCTGAGACCAGTGTTTAAAAAACTGCAGTTAGTTTCAATTAGTATGATTTTGCTTCTGCTTCAGCTTCTGAAAAACTCAGCAGTCGCAGTCGCAGCAATGACAAATATCAAACTGCGACGAAAATCAGAAATCAGTGTCAGTCGCTATTTTTCGTTTTGTTGCTTTCTGCTTTGCTGTTGCTTACGCTCGTCACCCGAAGTCGAAGCTGCAGCAAGCGTAAATTTTGCAGTCATCGGCAGCAACAGTAACGACAAAGCGGCACATTTGACTGTTATTTGAATTTGATTTTTGGTTGCTGTTGCCTTCGTGCAGCAGCTTAGCTAAAAATAGCACGAAGCGGCTGCTTCGTGAAGATCGGTAGCAACTGTTCTTACGAACGAACAAATTTCATTGGTTTTTTTGCTTCCGAGCGGCTGTTTAGTGAAATTGAAGGCGACAATTTGTCGCACTCGTCGTCGTCAAAAATTTTGTGTGATTTGCCTATTTTAATTTCACTTTCAATTACTTGGACGTTATATTGAGTAATGGCACAAAATATACTGTGGAATCATTTTGAAAACAATGCAGACGAGGGTGTTGCAATTTGCCGTACCGCCAACTCAGGTAAATGCAAATGCCCTAATTAATTGAAATTTTTTATTCATTTATTTATTTTGTAACAGGTGTCGATTGAACGAGCATTCTCTACGCTTAGACTGGTGCTTACTGATTATCGCAATCGCTTAAGCCCGATTGTTCTTGAGAACATATTGCTGGTCAAATTAAACCCCAGCTTTTTGGACATGGCCATTGACACTTTGCCCCTTTTTGAAGATGAAGAACCAACTAGCGAGATAGAGTTAATACATAACTAAGACATACTGAAAAAATTGAATCGATTATTATGTTTTTATTTTTACTAATTCTGTTTATTAAATTTTTATTTCATTTGTATAATGTTGCAAACAAAAAAATAATATAAATGAAAATAAATATAAGCAACTGAATTGTCAACCACTTTTTAAAGTCATGCTCGGAACAACAGCAAAAAAATAAAATGCCAAAAAAAACCAATGAAATTTGTTCGTTCGTAAGAACAGTTGCTACCGATCTTCACGAAGCAGCCGCTTCGTGCTATTTTTAGCTAAGCTGCTGCACGAAGGCAACAGCAACCAAAAATCAAATTCAAATAACAGTCAAATGTGCCGCTTTGTCGTTACTGTTGCTGCCGATGACTGCAAAAATTTACGCTTGCTGCAGCTTCGACTTCGGGTGACGAGCGTAAGCAACAGCAAAGCAGAAAGCAACAAAACGAAAAATAGCGACTGACACTGATTTCTGATTTTCGTCGCAGTTTGATATTTGTCATTGCTGCGACTGCGACTGCTGAGTTTTTCAGAAGCTGAAGCAGAAGCAATTGCCCATAATCAAAAAGTCGCACATAGTTGAAGCAACGAAAAGTAAAAATATTACGACTTTTACTAATTCGACTGCAGTTTTTTAAACACTGGCTGAGACCTTATGTCCAATACATACAGGGTGTATTCTTTTGTGGTACCCTATTATGTTTACGTGTATCTTAAATAGTGGACGTCAGAAAGACAAGAGATTAGCGCGTTCGAAAGCGGTAGAACCAAAGCCTTAAACAATTCATCGTCTAGTGGCTAAATTTAGTAACAAGGGGTGTTTAGAAACATCAAAGCCTAAAATCAAAGCATGTTCAAGTTTTTGATGCCATTAAAGCCGATGTTGAAGAGAACTCTGGAATATTGTATCGCCGACGAGCTAAGCAATGATCCTTTTTGAATGAAATTGAAGTGACTGAAAATCGTATGAACAATTACAGGTTTCAGCACGATGGCGCATCATGTCACACAACACTCGAAACAACTGCTTTACTGAAGGAATTAATTTCGGAATACGGCAATAGTGACTGGCCACTACGTTCTGCAGATTTAACTGCGTTTGACTTCTTCTTTTTGGGTTCCTTTAGGTAGTTTAGTTAGGTTTCTTCCAATAAACCAGACTCCCTCGAACAACTTAAGGTCAATAACAACACGAAATAACCCAAATAACATCCGCAGTACTTCAAAGAGTTTTGGGAAATGGTAAAAAAAGGGTCGATTTGTGTATAACATCTGTCGGCGGCTACTTGGCAGACATTGATTTGAATTATTGACTATGCTAGATTTAAAAGGCAAAAATGAGCGGAAATGAAATGAGAACGAAAGTACCTTCGGCAAGCCGAATTTTGTATACCCTTGCAGGTTCTTATATCTTCCGATTGTTCCAATACTAGTTATGGGGCAGAATTTAATGGTATTGTCTATATATAAAATTTTGTTTTACTTTGTTTGGCACCGATAATTTAAATTATTTCTGAAATCAGGACTAGTCTTAATACAAAAACCTTCATTTCTGCCATGGCAGCTATATGATATAGTGGTACGATTTTGATAAAATGTTATTTGTCTATTATATATAGTATATAGAAAAAATGGTGTATTGAATTTGTATGCAATATCTTGACAAATAACAAAAATTGTCTGATTGTTTGTATGACAGTTATACGATATATCGGTGCAATCCGGCTCGGTCCGACTAATATACAGCGTGCAGCAATAAGAAGCATATGTACCAAGTTACATCAAGAAAACTTTAAAACTGACAGACTAGTTTCGTTGCAACAGACGGACACACGGATACACGGACAGGGCTAGTTCGATTCCTCTGTTGATGCTGGTTCAGAATATATTATATTGGGTTGACCGAAAAGAAACCGGTGATCATATGATCATATGATCTTGCATGGTTGATTGTGGTATATTTAACTTCTTTCCAATCTCACGCTTAGTTACATGACGATCCGATTCGATTAAAGCCCTAATAACGCCATCATCAACTGCACTTTTCCGACCTGAACGTGGCTTGTCTTTAAGTGAAAAATCGCCCAAACGGAATTTGACAAAAAAACTTTGACACTGTGTTTCTTTAAAGGCTTCGTCACCATACAAATCACGTAACTTTTTACCAACCTGAGCGGCATTTTTAAATAATAAAGTAAAATATTACGAAAATGCTCATTTGTGGGCTCCATATTAAAATTGACACCAAACAAACAAATATAAACAAAACTACATTTTTTCTAAAGCAAGCTTAAAGAGCCAGCTGATAACTGGCAAAAGATAGAATGTAATAACAAATAACAGTCATAAGCCGTTCAAAAAAACTATCAAAAAATTGTATACAAAATCACCGGTTTCTTTTCGGTAAACCCAACATATATACTTTATAGGTTCGGAGATGTGTCCTAAGGTGCGTTGCAAACTGCTGGCATAAATTAATATACCCTTTGCAAGAGTATAAAAGCACATTTAGCAAATTCTATTAATTTTTTAATTAAACAAAGTGTACCACAAAACGAATCACCCCGTATAACTATGCTTTGAGATGCCTGTCATGCGTCGTTTTAAGAAAACAAAAGTTCCTTCACTGTAATTTCAAAAGCTTACAGCGATGCATATGGATCAAACGTATTTGTAACTGAAGGTAAAGATTGTTAACCTGGTTGAGGTCTTCTATAACGAATGAAACTTTAGAATTTTATAGCATATTTGATTAGCTACGAACAACGGGACTACGAGTATGCCGGATTTTTGGGCAAGTGTAATTTGTTTCTGATCGAACGAGTGTAATTAGCAACTAATGAACGCGAAGAACAGCAGAACCAAGAACAACAAGAACAACAAGAATATCGATAACGGGTCGGGCGGCATATCTACGAAACGGCAGCAAATGCTTCACACCCAAACCCAGCATTGGCATACTCGTACATTGCTATGTAAGGTTGTCGATAAGGCGCTCGGCTGCTCGCTTGTTTGGCTGCTGTTACCCGGCGGGCCGCTGGTAATTTGGGTACCCACCTCGTTGGCAGGTGGCAGGGTTGCGGCTGCCGTTAGTTTGGTCGCAATGTCAACGAGGAGCAGAGGTAGCCTCGTCAAGCTGGCGCTGCTGGTATTGCTGGTGATGTTCGGGTTTGTGCTACTGCTGCTCAGTGCGTTGCACAATTCGGACATGGAATTTCAGCAGCAGCTTGTGGTGCAACACACGGTGAATGTGTCAAGGCCTCCAGTACCACCATTGGTGGTTCCTTCTAAGGTAGTAGCCGCCCCTGCCATGCAACATTCAGTGGAGCCGGTGGACGAGGAACTGGTGCTGCGTCTGGAAAGCGAACTGCCCGAGGTAGACTACGATTTCTGGTATCGACTGGCCAAGCCGTTTAAGTATCAAATGGAAAGCGACTGCGCTCGCTATCCAGATCCCCTAGAGCTGCAGCTGTACAACACCTACTGGCAGACCTTCATCAATGCCAACGTGACGTTCCGCCTCTACGCCGCCTACTGGGATGATCGCAAGGGCGTCGCAGTACCGGGCCAGGGCAAGGCTGTGGTGCGGATTCTGGCAACAGCCAATCAGATTGGCGATGAATTCCCCCGACCCAATGCCAGTTCTGGTACGAGGGCTACCCTATGCCAGTGTTGACCAACGTCAGCGAATACCTCAGCATCTGGATCAAGAGCTGGGCCAGCAAGCCACGTCTCAGCTACCCACATCTGGTGGTCTGTCCCATTCCCGACGCACTGCCGCCAACCTACGAGGACGCCGTGCCACGCACTGTGTCGCTGGTTAGAGAGGCCTGTGAGCATGCCAGCAATTCGCTGCGCATCCACAACGATCGACCCGCTGCTAGAGTCCAAGTCGAGGAGACAACCAGTAATGTAACAAGGCAACCATTGAGCTTCGGTGTCTGTGTGAAGGGATTCGACTTTCCATATGTGGATCTCTCGGAGCGTCTTATCGAGTGGTTCGAGCTGCAGCGCCTGCTGGGGGCCTCAAGGATCTATGCCTACATGTACGATGTGCATCCGTCGGTGCAGCGTGTGCTGGACTATTACCAGCGCAGCGGCTTCCTGGAGCTGCGCCCACTTACCATGGCCAATGGAATGCCGCGACTGCGTCACTATCAGCACATGCTGCTGCAGGAAGCGACGCCTGATCAAGCGGCTGAACGAGCTGATACCCTACAACGATTGCTTCTACCGCAACATGTATCGACACGACTATCTGCTTAACGTGGACATCGATGAGCTGGTGATGCCAATGGGTGCCATGCGCACCTGGCAGGAGATATTCGACACGGACCAGAAGCTAACGACGCCCTGTCCCAATGGGTTTGTCTCCATGTGCTTCATTAACTCGTACTTCACCAAGGTGGTGCCCGAGATGCAGAACCACGAGCAGCAGGAGGCAGACGAGCTCTATGTGCTGCAGCACACGATGCGCTATCGCAACTACTCCATGCCCCACAGGGCCACCAAGTGCTTCCACAACAGTCGCTACTCACTGACCCTGCACAACCATTTCACGCTCAAGTGGATATCCGGCGTCTGTGCGCCACGTTCTATTGACATTCACCTGGCACAGATGCAGCATTATCGCGAGCCGGACAGGAAGTACGAGCTGACCGATCTGGTCGAGGACCGCAATGCCTGGAAGTATGCGACAGAGTTGCGTGCGGCTGTCGAGCACGTGTGGATGCATATGGACGATGTACTGGAGCAGAGTGTGGTCACGGCGGAGGATCAGAACATGCTGAGCGAGTCCCGGGAGCAGGAGTCCTATCAGGAGCAGGCGCAGGAGCAGCAACAGGTGTTGCAGCAGGCGCAGGTCCTACGGGTTTAAGCAAAAAACTATGTCTTGTGAATTTTTTTTTTATTTATTACTATAATTTATGTACATATATTTTTCGTTATTCGGGTGTGCCTGGATGAAGTCATAAGTTATTTTACAATACATTATTATAATACTGTGAATAATAATAATAATTAATTTAACATGTAACTTCTTCAACTGTGTCTGATGATTCGACAGCTCTTCTTGCTTCTCTCTCTCTTTCTTTTATACCCGCTACTCATGGAGCAAAAAGGGTATTATATCTGCAAAATATATAGATTCTTGATCAACAGCTCAGTCAATAAGGCCATTTACGTTGTAAAACTACAGGAGATTGATCGATCCTACGATACATTTATCTTGGTGTGCACAATAACTATCACTGTCCAAATGGTTCCTGAAAATATGGTTTCAAATGAATGTTTCATTCATATTTGATTTTTTCAGAAACCTTATCTATTACTTCAAATAAATAAAAACCCAAATTTAATAGTTATTTTATGATTTTGATTTATTTACTTCATCTACATATATATCATTTATAACTGATATATATTATTTATTGAGGGTTAGTTTTTTGCTCAAAATATAGTTCAAGCTCGGATTATTCCTTTCACAACGAGTTTTGTGGTGAAACTTTTCATGTAAACCAAAGTAGAACAAGGCGAATCTTTTTTAATTATATTTTTACTCTTTAATCACTGTTATTAACTTCATTTACATTAGGCATTATCGTATATATCGTATTGCCCTCTAAGATCCAGAAACATAGCAATCGACTGTATCAATCATAAAACGCCAACATTTATGACATTTCCCATTTATCTTGTATTTTCGTGTTTTCCCAGTGTACTTGGCAAAAATTGCGTGTGTGCTGACTGGGAATACTACGAAGCTTTCTAGTACCTCTACATACAGACACACTTAAATGCGACTCAACATTTATATTTATAATAATGTTGATACGTAAGGAGACTGATTAGTGCTTGGCAATTTTTAGTGAACATGTGCTTCGTTATAATACCCTGCATGGACTTAAAATGGCACATAGCTTTTAATTCAACACAGAAATATCAAATGAGTTACTTTTTCATAATATTCATTTGCATAATTAAGTTACATACACCATTTTGCATTAGCACTTTGTTTTGTTTACATGTTTCGTTATTCATAGTACTCATAAGTAATCTTAAAGAAATAACAATTCAAGATACTCATAACAAAGCAGATAAAATGGGATTTCTGATCCCCAACGAAATAAATAAGTGGGATAAAACGTATTTCGTTAGCCCGTTTTTTGTATTGTGCAATGGGATTTTCCGGAACCGCACAAAAGTATGCTACAGTTCTGTGTCTGCCTTATCGCGTTCCGTGCTTATCTAGGTGCTATTTGCACAGGGCTCTCATAAAGGGGACAGTGTTTTCAGTTGCCAATCGACTGAGTCATTTGCCAGCGATTCTTGTAGGCAATATAGAAATCGGATACAAAGTGCAATCAGTAAGTACATATATGTTGTGTACGAGAGATAAGATTTAAAACGATATCTGAATAATAAACTCGTTTACGTCGATCGATCCCAACCAACAAGTTGACAACAAAATCAACTATAGTATCTTTACAATATAGTATGTAAGCTTATTCCCAACCATAGCCGAGATATGAACGATCTATCGAAGGTCTCAACACGGACACGTATCATAATCTTTAGTTTATTATAAGCAATAAATATAGTAGTTCATTAAATTACAAAGTACCGCAGACATTAAAGAGAAATAGCATACATACATACACACATGCATTGACACATATTATATTTAATACATATACATATACTAAGCTCGTATACTTGTACAATATGTTGGAAATGTTATCACTGCTTTGTTATCAAAAAAACAAAAAAAAAAAGGTTGGACACGCGGAATACTATAAAAATTATATCATAGTTGAGTATGAAATCGAATAAAAAACGTTCGTGGTTAGTTACGCAGCCAATGGGCAGACAGCGTAAGCGCCAAGGTGCCGCTTAACGTGGTGATCATGGAGGTGGAGGCGGCACCGCCTGTGCCATTGCCATTGGCGGCCAGGAGAACGGGACGCTCGTTGGCACGTGCATTCATCCAGGCCTGGCAGTCAGTCTCGTTCTTCACGAAACGGAAGATAGACTGGACAATGTTGGCGGGCGTAATCTCAGCACACTGTTCCAGATGATGCAGGACACACGCCTCGAAGCTCTGCAGATCCACACAGTGGGTGGGTGAGAAGAGCAACTCGGGTTGGCTCATAAGATCGGGGATTTGGCCATCCTTGGGTATATACTGGTGGAACGACGTGTTCATGCAATGAGTGATGGCCTCCTTGTTCGCCTCCAGGCACTCTGGACCCTGTTCGGCAACAAAGAGGGCAATCTGATCGCCGTCACGCGTGCAAGCGAAGCCGATCAACGAGGCACCGATCCGCATCATGACGTCCTTCTGGCGTTGCTCCTCGCGTGACAGACAAGGCTTCACCTTTTCGACGAACTCACGCACGCAATCCTCCGCCTTGGGTGCCCGCTGACAGTACTTGTGGAATACCGAGTCCAGCTCACCTTGCGGCCGTGCCTCCTCCATTTCGATTTGCAACTCAGTCAGATTGGCCAACCCGTTCAGGCAGTGGCCCAGCTTAAGAGAGGCCTTCTCGATCTCCTTGTACAGTGTGTTATTCTCACTGCCCGTCACCTTCTTGCACTTGTCGCGATACAACTTCTTGATGTCGTCTGCAGGGAATCAGGGTGAGATCAGTAATCGACTTGGTCAGCAGTAAGCCAACTGACTTACCCATGCTCACGTTAGTGTTGCGGAACTCAGCCGGCAGCAGCTTGGAGGTGTAGCTATCCAGCTGGCTGGTGCTAAGCTGTTGCGGAACTGCTGCGGGACTGGCACTCACCTCCAACAGCAGAGCACCCAGGGCGGCAAGCAGGCAGACGCCGATCAGAGCGTATTTGTTCATTGTGGCCACAGGAGGGATGGCAGACGAGATGGAGGAAGAATCGGATCTGATCGGACTAGATCGGATCGAATTAGATTGGCGATCGTCTGAGCTTTTCTCGTTGTGCTGCGGTTGCGGCCGTCGTTCGGCCTGTTCTCGACGCGTTACTGCGATGGAATGAGCGCGCCGCGTTTGCCAGTCAGTGTCACTGGGTACGCACTGCCGCCGCTGTGCCGGCACAGTGGTGTGTTTCTGGCAAACAGTGAAGTGAATGCGTCCAAGACTGACTAACACCGATAACTGGCAGAGTGGCGATAAGGCACCCACATCAACACACACTTTAATGCTGAATCAAAGGTATAATTACCGCTAATGAATCAGTATGGTAATGATGAGCGGGCAAGATCTTTTTCCAAATCCCAATACCATCGCAAATAGATTGATATAGGAACTTTTTATTGAACTATTCACTTTACCGTGATCGGCAGGCATGTTTTGAATCGATGATAAATTGTTTTTATATATAAATATACACATTATAATTTGTTTTACATTTTAAAAATATCAACTAAATTAACAACAATACATTTTAAGGTTTAAGTATATTTTTTACGATAGTATCGTGTGTTGCTTATAATCGAAATTGGTTTTGAATGAAAAAAAGTATGAATGTTCTCATATACGTGCTAAAAATAACACTAATAAATATAGTTACAAAATAAATTAAGTGTAAGTTTAATGGTTTGCACTATAATTGTCTTTTCTCAGTAATAACGATGAATTTCAATTTTAATTTTAATTTATATGTACCCTTCGAGTGTGTATTCACTTAGTGCAAATGTATGTAACAGGCGGAAGAAGGCGTGACAGACCCTTAAAACTATATAAATATATTCTAAATCAGCACCAACAGCCGAGTAGATATAACCATGTCTGTCTGTCTGTCAGACTATAGGAGCTGGGATTAGAGATGGGCCCCGGGCCTCTCGGGCCGGGCTTCGACAATTTTAGGCCCAGCTACCAGGCCTTTAACCGTCGGGCTCCGGGCCTAGGGGTAAAAGACCGGAAGGCCCGGTGTGCTTGAAAGCAAAAATTTTAATGATGTTTTATGGATATCGGCCTCAAAAATTCGAGTCTGGTTCGAGCCGAGCCGGCCCGGGCCCCCTTTAAAAAAGTTTCGGGCCAGGCCGGGCCTCATCTCTAGCTGGGACTACCAAAAATGTATATAAAAATGTCCACATTCTGCGCGCAGAGCAATTTTATAATAGATTTTGGCCGTTTCGTCCCCCTAAAACGATAAAAAATTTCGATCTCAAAGAGTTATTTAATTGAACAGTTATTTTTTGGTAAACACCATAACAATCGAGCCCAAACGATTTCTGAAATTTTGGTTGCGATCAGATAATAAACATATAAGTATTTCAAAAGGAACTGAAAATACGCTAAATGTAGAAGTTATATATTTATGGTGGTTGGCGGGTAGATCACAGTCTTTTGCGTGATTATAATCTTTACGTAAAAAACCTCAGCTTAATACAATTTCACTGGAAAAGAGATCCCCAAAATTAATAAGTGTTTTACTGAACTTTAAGTAACTGTTTATGAATGACTTTATTTTATGCGTAAAGTTGCTTTTTCGCGATAGTTTTTGCGATATGCTTAGTAATAGTTTTTCTATATTGTTTCTTCAACCTAATGACATTTTATTTATATATTTAACTCAATGAAGTTGGGCACACAGTTTCATTTGAGTCGGGGAGATTCATCTAATCGCCACCGAGTTTGGCCCACTGTACGACTTCATGACATCATTCGTGCGGCTTCCAGTTAGATTACACAACTTCCGCCGTCCTGCTTGGGCAAAGGGCATATGTGAGTGATGCGCTGCAAGCAGTTGGCCGATTCAAGAATTGCCATGTCAACATATGTATCATTTGTAAATATATTTGTGAGCACGTTTGTGCCTGTCGACGCCTGTCGTACGATCATAAGTACTAGCTCGACTCCGATTTCGATATGTGTACATATGTATACACATACATGCATGCAACACATCATAGACATATACGTACATACATATGTTGTCCATACGTTTCCCCGATCTTATCTAATCAGACTTTAACTTAAATGTTTATTTATACGCTTATTGCATTATCGATGTGTATATACCCGTCCGTCCGTCAGCCCGTCTGTTTAGTAACAGAGCGCCCGTTGGAATGCTCCTAAGGCAAACTGATAACTACCAATGTCGGCATGGAACAATAATACTATAATAATAATAAAGAGAACAACTACAACAAGGAAAGGGGAACACTGGGAACTTAAGAAGATCCCATCGAAAGTGTAGGGAATATTTAGTGCGACTTTCAAGTGCTGCGTGCTTAGCAGTAATTGTGGGTCATCATCGATTCGTAATTGAACACACAACCGCTTTACTTACTCCCCTCCCATATGCCTTCCTTTGTGGCGGAGTGGACTGAATGAAACCCAATCAGACATATAGCGGCTTCAGCTGTGCACTCTTTGTGTAATGAGCTCAGCAATTTTGCAAGAAATCCCTTAAATGATATACATACATACATATCATATGTGTGAGATATGATATGATATGTGGGTATAAAGATTTAAGCGCGACCTGAGACCTGTATCGGTATTACTTTTTATGCGCTGCTAATAAAAGAAACCTATCAAAAATATCCATAAAGTTTGCAAGTCGAAACGATTGTAATTTGTCATCGCAATAAGGAAATTACATAACGATATGTACGATTGGTTCGTAAGTGTCGAAAGCCTAAAATCAGCCATAAATTTACAGTTTTTGGTGGAGGCTATGCAAAAGTATGAATCTATTTCTGTGAATACTCCAGCCTTATCTTATTATTTAAAGAGGAATAATAATTATAATCAATTTCCATTGAACATCGTTGTAAGCTTTAGCTTTAAACTACTGTGTGAAAACCGGTTTAATATGACAAACTACTAAACAGAGCAGACTGGCACAATTCAACACTCTGCTCGGGCTCTACCATAGTCTCGGGTTAGCTACGTAATAACTGCGATAAGCCATTATCGCCCGATTGCCCCATATGAATAGAAGTATATAAAACAAAAAACAAAAGACGAGGAAGCGGCTCGGGCAAAGTACACTGCAATTACTTGGATTACTCAAGTACTAAATGGAATGTCAGACAGGGATCTCCAAGTACAGAATGAAACATCTACGTGTACAGTGGGAGAAGACTACTTTACACCCCATTACGATTGTATGAATTTGATGAGCAAAAACGATTCTTTGTAAGGTTCACAGACTTTGATGTGACTAATGTGAGCAACTCACAGTGCGACAAATATGTTGAGCACTTTAACTAAAATTAACTTTAAGCAAAACTAAATGATTGATCGGATGTCATAATGAAATGAGTATCGAACTTGCTAAAATATATATTAACTATGCAAAAGAAAAATGAACCTCAACGAGTTTCTCATCTTATTTGTCGTCTTTAATTGAAACATTATATTTCCAACTCTTCTTCTCTTTCCTTAAAAGTTTCTCTTACCTCAGCTTAGCTTGCATATTCCAAGACTCAACGTAATTAAAATAGATTGTGCATCGACTTATTGATTATCAACATATTCAAATCAGAACGACCTTGACAGATGTCGCCAGAGTGAACTACGTATGCAATTGAAGCGGCGTTTTGTGTATCAAGCGACTCAGCGAGCTCAGATCAGACTCACACAGTATTGTAAGTATTCATTTGCAGCAGATCAATATGGGAATGAATCTTCAGTAAAGTTGATTCTAGCCTGTAAGCATTTGAAAGAGTCAGCGGACAAAAAACAACTTGAGGGGTATTCTTATATCCTTCGATTATTGAAAATAGTGCAATTTATCTAACAGGCAGAAGAAGGCGTGCCAGACTCGATAATATATACATATATACATATATATATATATATATATATATATATATATATATATTCTTGATCAAGATAACTATCCGAGTCGATTGAGCCATGTTCGTCTGATAATTAGTCTGTCTGTCTTTATGAGCAGGCCTCAGAACTATAAAAGCTAGAAGGGTGTCTTACTATCGACTGTAGCACTCGTCTGCTTTTTCTATTAGATCTGATGATCAATAGAACAAGTAAAGAAAGCTACAGCTAAGCTTGCCGGACAATTAGATACGCATTAAACAATGTTGAAGACCCGTTTAATAAACATGTCATAAGAGACCCTTTACTTAACACTTGTTCCGATTATTTAAGAAGCAAATCTTCATTATTTCATATCGCATTTTTTTATAAATTTATTAACTCGTGGTGCGGCCCTCGTTTCTTCACTCCCTCTCCCGATAACGCTGTTTTTCTCTCTCTCCCCCCTCCTCTCTCTCTCCTCTCTCTCTCTCTGTTGTTTGCCGGCAGACAATAATAAACTCAAAGCATACTTTCAGGGGCTGCCAAAACGGAAGCGAGTAGGCAGGCGGCGCATCAGGAAACTCCCGAAGCGCACAGTGTATTGCGTATACATATGTGTCTGTGTGTGCGTCTGTACGTGTGTGTGTACATTGTGTATACGCCACGTGTGTTGGCCCACTTTGGGACAGAGAACTGAGCCGCTTATGAGCCAAAACAAATGTTGCAAGTGAACTGCACGGCATTGCTAGGTGAGTGTGTGCATGTGTACGCGTGTGTGTGTGCACGGTGTGTGTGCGCTGACTGCCGGCTGGGCTAATTGTGAGTAGGGAAACGGGCTTAAAACCTATTTGCAATTGCAAATGCAAAGGTGTTCGGGCGCACAGGTGCACACTCACACACAAACACACACACACATAGTTGATTAAATTTGAAACTTTCATATGTTCACATGTACGTCTGGTCTTTCATCGATCCGTCTGTGCCGTGAAAGCTTTAAGCTGCGAGTCTGCAACGAAGCTCGTCAAACGAAGTAAGAGCGGGTGCGATTGCCATTATCTTCAGGCTCGCCCTGCTAACCAATTAAGCTGGCAAATATATTTATCAAGCTAATGAATCACAAACATCAGACACACGCACACATGCACATCACTCACGGACAGCATCGAATATAAATGAAAAAATGTGTATAATAATAATAATAATAAGGATTTCCCATCGTATGCGACGCATCAGCTGGCGGAAGGGGCGGACTGGAGGTGTAGCACGTGCTTCGTTGCTGCAACATGGTATGCTTTTAAATGAAATTAAGCTAATTTAGGAAACAGCCAATGCGTTGTCTCTCACTCCCCCCGTCTTTCTCTATCTCTGTCTATCTGGCTGGCTGGCTGTGGAAGTTGTCGACGTCGACGCTTCCAGCAGGACCACCGCACACATCACGACCTTGTCTTTGTCTGTGTGTGTGTGTGTGTTTGTGTGTGTGCTGGTTGCCCTGCTTGTTAGCTATTTGAAGCACATGCTACCTGTCCATTCAGCTGCTTGTCCGTCTGGTCGGTGTCGCTGTCCTTGTCTGTGTATTGTAATTTATTATCCTGCATGGCAAAAGGGATTTTCATCAATTAATCATGCTGACTATTTCGTTGCAGTTGCAAAACCAGAACAACACATACACACACAGACTTAATCGGCCTTGCCATACGCACAGAGTAAAAGAGATAAAGAGAGGGAGAGAGCGACTGAGAATTAAAAATCCGAGCAAAGTTAAAGTTCCGCTCAAATCAGCGATTTGAATATGAATTAATCAGTCTCAGCTGTTGTTTGCCCTGCCAATATCGTATATGAATATCGTATATAGTATACGCCTCGGTAGCTGCAATCTGTTTGCCAGACACTTTGCCCAGCGATATCAATCACAACTCGAAATGAGCTTCAAAATCAGAACGAACACTTCGAAACGGATTTTCAATCCTGGCGGCTGCTCTTGGCAAGCTCCCAAGCAACAGCAACAACGAGAGGAAAAACTTGCAGTTTTCCCGCCTGCCTGCGTTTTGGCAGGGGAGAAGGAGAGGTTGGAGGGTGTTGGTCTTGGTTGTGCAGGCATTAAAGTGATTTATGGACTGGCCAAAGACTCCTAGTAATTTGTGAGCAAAACTATTTCATGTTGTTGCTGTCCTTTCTGTTGTTGTTCTTCTTCTTTTTGGTCGTATCTTTCAGTTGATGCCCGCAGGAGTTGGCTTTAAGTGCATACACACACACATATGTATGTAGTTCCTATCGCATCTGTATTGTGTGTGTCTCTGTGTGTGTGTGTGTGCTCTGTGTATTTGGGCAATTTTCTGACCGATTTCATCAATTTATTTAAAGCCTAAAACCGTTGCGAACCCAAAGTTCAGTTCATTTTTCATCTAGTTGATTATGCAAAATTTCATTTGAATAAACAAGCAATCAATTGCATCTACAGTGCAGTGCGGAAGGGAGTAGGAGGGACGAACTGTGGCATTGAGTGTGGCTTAAATACATATCATATGCATATAGGCTCTATATAAACTGCACACTTTGGCGCCCTAACTTTTCAGCCGAGTGTTCCAACTCAAACTGAACCGGAACTCATTGTACTCAATCTCATACCTGATATTTCCCACACCCTTCCCCCACCCTCCCCTTCCCATCGACTGACTGCCCTTTGGCATATAATCAGTTTGTTTTTTAGTCCATGGATTTTAAAAAAATTCATGGTCTATTGTGTTTGTCGGAACGGAAATGAGCGTAACAGGCAGAAGGAGGCATCTCCGACCCCATAAACTATATATATTCTGAATCAGTATCAGTAGCCGAGTCGATTGAGCCATGTCTGTCTGTCCGTCTGTCTGTCTGTCTGTCTGTCTGTCTGTCTGTATGAACACCTGGATCTCAGAAACTAGAAGAGCTAGAGTCATCAAATTTTGTGACAACATACGTATATATTGCAGTGTCTCAAAGTTTTTTTAAAATTTGGACACGCCCCTTCCCGCCTCTGTAAATCAGAAATAACTACTTAAAACCTACAATATTAACTCAACAACCATAGTTATCTTACATGACAAATACCTTGCCACGGGCGTTATGTGAAAATTTCATTAAAATCGGACTATAAATAAGTGAGATATTATACGAATTAAACTCACTTTGAACGTACATACATATATAATTAAGCAGACCTAATTTACGCAAGCATACCGAAGTTCAAATCTAGCGTCAGACACACAGCATTTTATTAAACTTTTTATTTGCATTGTATGGGAACAGAATTGGTTCACAATGCAGCTTTGCCGATGGGCGAAAGAGTAAGGCAATGGCGGAGTGGTTAGAGTGGCGGACGGTTGCGAGAGAGTTCGTGTGTTCAACTCCCGGTTGAGGCGGGGGTGCGCGGATTTTTTTATTAATTATTTCTTATTTTATTTTGTTTATTTATTTTATTCTAATAAACTAAAAGAATAGTTACAGTCAAACAAATTAAATTATTTTATTATTTTATTTTATTTATTATGTTAAGACGCAATATGCATTCTTAGTGCGTGCCAAAAAATCAAAAAGAAGCACATGTAATGAAATTTGGTATGCGCTAGAAATGCATACATTGCACCTATTTCCTACTCAATATACTTTGATAATCCATGGCCTTATACAGTCAGCTCCTGACTGTAGCGTTTGTATTTTTATTTATTTATTTAATTAATTTAAAGTCGACTAAATGCAGTCGACTGAATTAGATTATAAGTAAAATACATTTAATTTGATGTTTATGTGTAAAGTGGCTTGGGATGAGGATGAAATGAAACAGTTTTTGTCGAGATAGGGTGGGACGGTCGGTGTTGATATTTTTAAATGTAAACCAAATATTTAACTTGAAGGCAAACAGAAAAAGTTGTTAATATAAAATATGGGGCAATAATAGTCATAAATGATTTACCAATGATTTATCAGCGAACTCAAACAGAACAAAATAAAATGGGGAAATTCAATACAATGATAAAATATATGACGAGAGCAACAGTCGCGCAAAACGCGACAGTGGGATACCCTTCGACCTATGTTCCCGTGTAGTTTAATTTGTTAAATTTATACACATATGCATAATCACATGCTTTGAAATTAATGCCGACAGATGGCATTATCCGGATTTGCGATAGACGGTAGAAACAATAACAATCGGCTCGTGTGGTCAGTTTGGTCAGATGTTTGAGCTGTGAACTCATGCGCTGCTGCTTAAGGAACCCTAAACGAGCATCTCTAATCAATTAGGCACTTGCAAAACTTCCACAGACATTTGCTAAGCGGTTGCGGTTGATTGAATTAATCTGGTTTTGCCTCAGATACGCGAGACTGTTGCTTTTCTTACTGGTTTTATTCTAATAAACTAAAAGAAAAGTTATAGTCAAACAAATTAAAATCAAGAAGCACATGTAATGAAATTTGGTACGCGCTAGAAATGCATACCTATACGTATTGCCTACGGTATACTACGGTATACTGCTTTATGCAGTCGGCTCCTGACTGTAGCGTTTGTATTTTTTTATATATTTCCATAAGGGTTTGCTGATTAGTCGGTGACAGGAGCAACAGCAACAACAATACGACAACAATCGCAATAAGTGTCAAATTAGGAACACATGCGAAATCAACCGCAATGAAAATCGATGATTGCAAATATTATATATCAAAAATGCATCAAACAAAAAAACAGCTACTGCATAAACAATTTCACAATCCTCGTGAGTAATTGACACTGACAAGACAATGATAGGTAAGGCATTTATACCTTTGCAGAGGGTATATTGACTACGGTCCAGAGTTTGCAACGCATCTTTGGAGACATCTTCGATCCCTCAGCATCAGCAAAGGAGTCAATATCCACCGGGCATGTCTCTCTGCCCGTCTGTAAATTTAGCACATATCCTTTTTTGTCTGTCTGTGAGAACACACAGATCTCAGCTATTATAAAACCTGGATACCCTAAATTTGGCATTATGTTGCCTGTTCTTTATACGCTGATGAAGTTTTTTTCAATTGTTGGATGCCACGCCCAACGCCCCCGCAAATTTATAATTTAATTTCTCAAGTCGATTTGCCAGCGACGCATAAAAGGTACAACTTTCTGTCTTTGATATGTACTTCTCTAACTAAGATATCTATCTCTCTTCTAAACATTTTATAAAATTACAATAAATTCTTATATTTTAAATAAACACGAAAGCTACGGTCGATGGTACTCGGCTGTGATATACCCGCTACACACCTGACCAAAACAATTTCTTTAAATTTTCATTTGCGATCGCATAATTAAGATAGACGTTATTAAAGAAATTCTTAATATTTACTATTTGCGAAACCCCTCCCTGAAAGTATACAACACTAAATACGAAAAACATAGAAGTTACATATTTAAGAATTCTTTTTGGTAAGGTAGCTTTCCTACTAGTTTTTAAACACTTGAATTACGGTAAACAAAAATTTGTAAAGTGTTGTATATATATACATATATGCTTTGCAAAGGCTGAAAAAGTTGTTTTTTATACCCTTCGACCATTGAAAATGGTCAAAAAGGGTATACTAACTTTGTGCAAAATGCAAATGTATGTAACAGGCAGAAGGAGGCGTGGCAGACCCCACAAAGTATATATATTCTTGCTCAGGATCACTAGCCGAGCCGATGCCATGTCTGTCTGTCTGTCCGGATGTCCGGATGTCCGGATGTCCGTCTGACCAGATGAACACACAGATCTCAGCTATTATAAATGCTAGAGACACCAAATTTGGAATGAAGGTTCCTATGTACTCGGCGCAGATCAGTTTATTTCAAATGTTAAGTGCCACGCCCACCGCCCCCGCAAATCATTAAATTAATTTTTGAACTCAATTTGTAAGCGCTGTATAAAAGATACAACTTTCTGACTTCAACATATACTAAGCTGAATGAAATATCTACGTAGTCTCCAAATTACAATCCGATCGGACAATAAACACAGAAAATATTTAAGAAAGTATGAACATAAAACCCAGTGCTTCTGTCAGCTAACAAGGGAGGAGAGCGAGCGCGAAGCGCGAGCGCCATCTGTCGGGATTAATTTCAAAGCATGTGCATATGCATATGTGTATGAATTTAACAAATTAAACTACACGGGAAAATAGGTCGAAGGGTATCCCACTGTCGCGTGCTGCGCGACTGTTGGTTTTCTTACTGGTTTCTGTTTTCTTTTTATTCAAAAGGTCTTTTGCTAGGCACCTGGGTAAATGTTGGGTCAACTTAGCATTTGAAGTTTGGGCCATTTATGTGGAACGGGTAGCAATAATAAATTGCTGGTGTAACTTGGCCAAGCATTCTCTCCTTCTCCCTCTTATTTCTCCCGCTCTATTTATCTGTATTTATTTAACATTGTTGCGTTAACGAAAAACGTCTAGACGTTATTTCTCTTTCGGCAGCAACAATGCTGATATTGTGGCTGCTTCTACACTTCGCCATATCCCAAGGCAAATCCCATTCCGATCCCTGTCACCGCTCATGATATCCCTAAATCAGTTCGCGCTGTGATTGTCCGCTTTGTCTGGGTCTGCAATACAGATATTTGAGGATGACATGGATATTCCACTCATTTATTTTGTGCCTGACCTGAGACTTCCCTTGCCCTGCTGAACTGACCACCTAAACCGCAACGCAGGTTACGCGCCACAGTGTAGATAATGTTCTTGATTGCTACATTAATTATCATAAATTGTAAATAAAATATACAATAATTGTTGGCAACCGGAAATTAAAACAGTTTGGGCATTAAGATCTGTTCCTCGCCTTGTCGAAGGCAGTTTCCAGCAACATGTAGTCGGGCTAATCAGGCCATACGGTCATTCTCAGTTCCTTGAGTTTTTTGTTAAATTCGTACTATATATTCCAACAAATGTTTTTGGTTTGATTCATCATGAGCAACTTAAGACCTAAGACCTCACGAATATCCGGAGTAATAAGCATTTTAGCTAAGAATTGTCTAATCCACGAATAAACTTGCGCAGAGTCCTGCTTCGTGAGATTCTCTCGCCTCGGGATGCTTTTCAACCAAGTTGGCTGCCAAGTTTAAGTCATAAATTTGATGCAGTTGTTGTTGCTGTTGGTGTTGTGGCTTGTTACGAAAATAAGGCCAAAGCAACTCATTGCACATTGGGAAATTTAAACTTTTTTCAGAATAAATTAATAACTCCTGAACCAAACAAAATATGTTGATGTTTATATATTGTTAAAGAGTAATTATAAACCCGACTGACTGTCTTTCTGTATGTATAGACTTAAGATTTCTGTCGGGTGCTCTGGAATGTAGCTCCGTGACTATCCATAGACTATCCGTGACTATCAACTAAAAATGTATTTAACAGACAGAAGAAGTTTATATGTTTTTGATAAGCACCAACAGCCGTGTCGATATGGCCATATCCGTCTGTCTGTATGTCTGACTGTCTGTCTGCCTGTCTATCTGTCTGTTGTTCGTCTGTCTGTCTTGCAATCTGCCTGTCTGTCTATCTGTTCGTCCTTATAAAAACGTAGACCTCAGAGACTATAACAGTAAGGTCTACCAAATTTATTGACAATATTTTAAGTTTAGCATTTAGCCCAGTATTCTTCCACCCCCGTAAATCGAATTGCAGACGAAAATTTGTTTATTTTTGAGGTAGGTACACAAAAAATTATCATCGTCCAAATTATTATTATTTTTTTTTTTTAAATCGAACTCCTTTTGCCCACTTAGGCAGGCAGGGCAGACACACCGGTAAACATCACAAATTGTTGATAATGGCAATTTGTTGCTTAAAGGGAATTACAAAAAAAGAGCGCGTAAAGTAAAGAAAAAGAGTACGGGAAGTTCAAGAATCGAGTGCACCAAGAAATTTCTAGAAGTTCTAAGAAACGACGATTAAAGCAAAAGCCAGTACATTTTGTAAACCACAGAAAACTAGAACAGTTTTTAAGCTTATCAAGTCTACACAGCACGCATCTACCAAGAAAAAGAACAACAATGAAATACAATAGTTCCAAAAGTATTAAGGCGTAACACGATAAACACAGCGCTGCAAAGAACAAAACCAAGAAAAAAGTCACCAAAACTTAATGGAGAAAATAACATAAATAAGCAAAATAAAAATGTTTCAGCGAAGCTTCGATGACGACAGCGAAAAAAAAGAAATAGATGGAGAGAGAGGGGGAGAATAACACATTTTTATACCCGCTACCCATAGGGTAGAAGACTATTATAACTTTGCTCCAACCGCAAATATATTTAACAGGCAGAAAGAGGCGTGCAGATCCTACAAACCGCATAACTTATCCTATCATAACCTCAACAGATGAATCGAACTAGCCCTGTCCGTCTGTCCATCTGTTGCAACTCAAACTAATGTCTCAGCTAAAAAGCTATCTTGATGAAACTTGATACACAAATTTATTTATCCTTATTGCTACACGTTATATATAGTAAGTCGGAACGAGCCGGATCGAATCGATATATCGTTTAGCTTCCATACAAACTATCGGTCGATTTTTGTTTTTTTTAAGATATCACATGCAAATTTACTACATCGAACTAATTCTTCAAAAATCGGACTACTATATCATATAGCTGCCATAGAAACAATCGGCTGAAATGAAGGCCAGTTCTGAATTTTGAAATAACTTAACTTCTTAATTCTAATCGAAGTGAGATATAATATTGAATTTACACAATACTATTTAAATCTTCCCCAGTCTATATAACAAGTATTGAAACAATCGGAGGATATAAGAACATAGCGAAGGTAGCTTTCGTTCTCGTTTAAGAAATAATTTGTAGTAGGTCAGACGCTATACAAACTTTATATACACGTAAGCGTAGCATATCAACATTGTTTGTAAACATTATGCTGAAGGTCTTGCACGCTTTCTGGTGGCACTTTAATGTTTCGCAGCTTCGGCTCACGCAAAAAAAAAGAGATGCAGATCTCGAAAATAGTTTTGGTCAGGTGAGTAGCGGGTATACCACAGTCGAGCACGATCGACTATAGCTTTCGTGCTTGTTATTAGTCACACATGTGTTAATCTGTGTTAATACATACATATATTGTTTACACGTTTTAAAAATAAGTGAATTTGAATACATTTGAAATATTGTATATAAATTTATGTAATAAAAATTCCCAAATTGCCCATTGTGCATTGTGATGTAATGTGACACCAGCTGCTTAATGTTTTGGTTAAAAGCATTTTTAAGTAAAAATGCAATAGACAGAGCCAAACATACCGGGTAAAGTAAGAGCGAAAGGGAGAGTTAGAGAGAGGGAGAGAGAGACCTCCTAACATAAAGTAGTGCGGATGAGTTGGGAGCAGCGGCGCGTTGCACTGTCGCATGCCACTTTCGGGTGTCACCGGTGTCGGTGTCGGAGCCGGTTCAGGAGAATGTTAACTCGACGCCTTTTTAACTGGCCGCAAGTGCAAGGCGCCGCGGCAAACAGGGGCACAGCAAGCGCAAACTCATCAGAGCACACAAAACTACAATCACACTAACACATACTCAGGCTCAGACACACACACACACATACGCTGGCAATTTGCTTAAGCGAAACATGCTGCAACATATGAGCCAAACAGAAAGCAACAAGAGCAGCAACGGATGCAAACCACTGGCACCAGCTACACAGTGGAGCTAAGAAAAGAAAACTTATGAAAGAACGCAGAGAACTCTGCACTATAATTCAACTGATGCAAACGGAACCAAGCTAACGTTCAGATAACCCGACAGAATCTCAGAAATGAAGTAACAACAGACAGAAGACACAGTGTCGTTGGTAAGATAGTCGACAGAGTTCTGTACAGTTTGGTAGCATGTTTAAAACGAATTAAAGATACTAACAGATAAGATTCGATGAAAAACACGTGGGGTTTTTTGAAAACTTGCTTTGTTTTTTCTTAGCAGTCGTAATAATACATTTTCTTTTTTTTTCCCTTTAAACTTAATTTATTTATTTGTTTTATTAGGGATCAGAATACAAATATTTCTTTAACCTAATGAGCATCTGTGGTTGTTACTTCTCCAAGACTAGTTTAGTGTAGTTTCTGTGAATTATTAATAATTTAAGTGTATGTTTCTAGTGTAATTAAATTGTTAATGATTGTTTATAGTACTATGGAAATGTTTCCTTTTTTTAACTTCTTATTGGAATTGTCCGCCTTAAACGTCGGGCAAGTCGGTTTCACTATACATAAGGGGATAAAATAAGAAAGTAAACTTGTATGAATTATACATCAAATTTCTATTGAATGCCATTTTGGCCCACTGTGCAGCGACAAGGCGCAGCAGCGACTGCACAACATCATCATTCATTTGTGCTCAGGTGCATTTATACGCCCTCGTTTTGGCAAACTCGAAACGACAACACACACTCAGAAAGTGCGAGCGCGATAGCAACTATGAGACAGCCACTTTTACCATTGAGTTGTGTCGACGTGTTGCATACCCCACGACGCAGTTTTAACCTTTCGGCGCGTGACGCGTCCATGACGTTCTCGCCCTTTCTTCACTCTTCTGTCTCTCTCTGATACTCTGTTTCTAACTGTAACAGGGGCAAACAATTTAAATTACCACCTACGCAAACACTTAGAGCAAGTATTTAAGTTTGAAGTTTTGTTCTCTTGGCGTATATAGAATCCAGTCGAATCTATTTGTAAAGCTATGCCTCGATATTTCTTATACATATATCGCAATCCCATGTTACTTTCGCAATGCATGTGATACATTACTTAAACTTCCTTGGAACTTGGCTACTATAATATAAGTATATAGCTGTCATTTGTACGATCGTACATTGGACGATCGATTTTTAGATAAAATCTTGTATAGGTTAGCTAAACTTTATCACTTTATCAGAACAGTTACAGTTAAGCCTATATACTGATTCACTATAATCCTAACTGAATGAATGCATGTATACTTTAGTATTGTATTTATAGAGATAATTATGATAGTCATTAACAAAAGTCGCTAGTTCAGTTAGCTTTTAATTGTCTTTATGAAGTGAAGAATCCATACGGCAATGTTTAATGCTTTAAGATCACAATGAAAAAACGAAAGAAGATAACATTTCTTTCTTGTTTTTTATTTCTGAGATAGGATGTCATTTTATTGAATGTAGACGAAAAGATCTAAGACAACCGAAGTTGAGCTCAACTTATCGGAATATATCTTCCACTTAGCTCTATAATCTATGAGATATCAATATCAAGAGGTGGATTCACTTAACTAGTATAGTATAGTAGTAAAAAAAAAAGAACTAGCGGCAGCCTAATGAGATGTCTATGGAGTGTTGGCTATAGCATCGTGCAGCTTCTGCTCGTCTTCGAGGATGCGCTGATTCTCGGCGGCCTCGATCTGCTCTATGTCGGGCAGAAAGCCGAGTTTCTTGTACTTGGCATAGACGCGCTGTTGAAGCTGTGGCTGGAAGCGCCAGATGCTGTCATCAATAACCGGGTTGATTAGTCGTGTCTTGTTATCGGGCTCGCGATAATGCTGCAGCTGCGCAAACTCAATGGGCACCGACTTGGGGGCGCATTCTCCATTGTCCGCCCGGTGGAGGGGGAAATGATTGTGCAGACCGACCGCATAGCGCGACGAGTGGAGGCACTTGACCGCCGCATAGCGATCGCAGTGCTCGGCCACGCGCTCCACATGCTGCAGCATATAGTAGTAGCTGGGTAGCTTATTGTAGACCTTCGGTCGCTCAGGGTAGCGTGGGAAGTAGACGTTGCGGAAACAGAAGCTGGCCCAATCTGTGCACTTCGATGAGTCGCGCTCGTAGTCGGGTACCTTGTATGCCAAATCGATAAGATCGGGCCAATTGGTCACGTTGCCCAGCGGCATGATGACCTCATCGATATCGAAGACACCAATGTAATCGTACTTATACATGTTGCGATAGTAGCAGTCGTTGTAGGGTATCATCTCGTTGAGTATGCGATTGAAGCCATCCGCCTCCATAGCGTAGTGATGGAAGTGATCTGGCGAATGGGGCTCACCGCGGCCCAGCGACATGGGACGCAGCTCGACGAAGCCCGGTTCGTTGTCCATATAATCCTTGATGACACGCGTCATGTTCGGATGCACCTGGCCATCATAGAAGACCACCTTGTCGGCCCCCAGCGCACGCATCGTTTCCAGCCATTCGATGAGGCGCCACGACATATCCACATACAGGAAGTCCATGGTCTTCACGCAGACCATAAAGCGACGATTCTTCCCACTTCTGGGGGGAGCAACTCCTCCGGGAGGCTTGCCGGCGGCGACAGATTTGCTTGTGACACTTGCAGCTGCCGCTTTGCTGGGAGCAGTTTTCTCGTCCGTCTCGTAGACGACACGCAGTAGATTTCTGGCACGCGAACAAGGATCCCCAACAATGGACACCATCTCTGGTGCTTCCTGGGTCTTATTGTTCTCCGATTTGGGCAGCGGACAGCTGATTAGGGTGGGATAGAAGCGTCGTGAAGCCCCACCCCACAACCAGACGATCTTATGATCTGTGGCATTCACAATGACAGGGTCGACTTGATCCTTGAACCAGAGCTGACAATACGTATCCGGATATTTGGCCTCATTGCCCTTGCCATAGATATTGATCATACTGAGCAGGCGCACCAGCGGCGTGTTCTTCACCGTCTCGCGCTTGTCGTAGTAGGCTCCAAAGAAGTAGAACGAAATATTCTTAATGTGCAGTCCCTGCCAGTAATCGTTGTGGAAATCGATGTTCATGAAGTCTGGTGCTTCGGCGCAGTAGACGCGCTTCGAGGAGTGTGGTCGGCGCAGAAGCTCTTCCAGTGGAAACGAGGGCATCTCTTCGCGCATAATCTTTAGTTTCTCCTCCATTGTGGGTGCTGCAATTAGACAGCGTGAATTTAACGTTCCAATTCTTGTAGTGCAATCTTACCTTCGCGTCTGTCGATCAGCAGATCGTTCACAACCAGGCGACGACTTCGATGTGGTTTGCCAACATCGGAATTGTTGACACCCAGCAGTACTAGCAAAATAAAAACCTTCACGAAGATGACCACGAACAGTATCTTGACCAGGCGCGTATGGTTGCCCAACATGTTGCAAAGATTCGTTTGACTCTCGACTCTCGGACGGATCCGCGTGCGATGTTCAACGTTCGACGATCGACGTCCGACAGCTATTTGTGAAATTCAGCCCGTAGCTTCACTCTACTCTCGATTTGCCCCGGAGCCGAGGCTACCGATGTCGACGTCAACTTCGACGTCAACGACGGCGTCGGCACCGAAGTCAACGTCAGCGCTGACGTCTTTACGCAATATTTGATAAAAATGTTTTCCGAAAGAAACCTAGTTGGTTTGTAGCCACATTTTGATTAAACTATTCAGGTATGTTCTGTATATACTCGTACGATAATAATAGGTTCACATTTTGCTGTGTGGCTACCTGCAGCACTCCACCGTACACCGTGGCATAAGTATGTATACCTATCCAATGCGATTTCCCACTTTCGTTAATTTTCAATTTAGAAGCCGATAAGCCTGTCGTCATATAAATATCTTTGGCATTGACTCTAAAAGAGGAGTATCCATTTTAGCAGTGCTGATAAGGCTATATGGCTATCTATATCTAGCGACGACTCAGCTCTACCGTCGACTCATTTCTTTGACAGTTATCGCTTGGTTAGAGGCAGAGCGTATTATCTTTATGTTGGTATTTCATTTAATGGGCCGCCCTAGATTTGGGCCTCATGAACTATTGCAATCTAGCTGAACCTTAATGATTTATTAAGGCTTTGATAATATCCAAAATATTTTGTAGTACATTTGTCAAAGGGAACACATCGATAAATATGTACGTTTAATGGGTTGTTCGAGTTCACAAATGATTCATTTTGATATGGAATTCTTAGCTCTCTGCGTCTTTGGCACGTTTCTTTTTTCCATTGCAGACTTTTCTCATGCTCGTGCTTCTTTTTTCTATTATTTTTGTTCTTATTTGCAATCCCAGTAAATGGCAATCTCTTGGTGTTGTCTTTTCTCGATGTTGCACGTCTTCTTGCTGAGAAAATACCATGTTTCTTTTATCAAAAGCTGACTCAAAGAAAACAATCCATTTAGTTGTTTTTAACTCTGCTTGAATCAGGTTAGTTGAAAGGCCCAAGCCTATTTGTGGTAAGACCTAATGAAGATCATTCAAGAATATACAAACCGACGTATGCTGCAATGAATAGGTTAGTATAATGAAGTATGTCTGAGTAGAATGAATACTTAGTAAAGTGAGTGGCTGAATGTGTGAGCATTATCAATAAGGCACCAAGAGAAAGAGTGCCAGCTGTCGACGGGACTACCTTAGTCATTGAATTATGCTTGCGGTGTTTGCGGTGCACTGCATTCCGACTTTTGATGTATCGAATATTAATGTAAAATATAATATAAATATAAATGATAAATGTATAAATATATATAATATACATACAACATACTGAACTAACTGCGGGGTAAGTAGTAATTAAGAGCAAAACATACATGCATAAGTATTTCAATATAGCCACATTCATTAAGCCAATATACGAAGCTATCCAAATAGATACTTGACAAACATCTGTTTCTGCTAAATGCTCTCAGTTCTAGCGCAGCAAATTGTTGGTTAAATAAGCTGGTTTAGAACAGAACTAAGTCAGATATACCAAAGCTCTCGCATTGTTTCTGAAAACTTGTATTTTTAACTCTTTAAACCCAATTTGACACTTGGGCAAACAATTCATACTCTAGAAAAAAAAAAAAATAACCCCAATACTCACCCACATAAAGCGTAAACGGCTGTCGGGCTCGTCTCGCTTGCTGTGCAAACAACAACTATAAAAACAGCAACAGCAACAGCAACATCAACAGGAACGACAACGGCAGCAACAATAATTATAGCCACAAGAGAAATACCAAATCTACTATTGAGACAAGCAACTTATCAGTAATGGGTGTTGAAAAGCAAAATACTGTAATCAGCAAGAGACTGCAAATTAAAAAAATATTCTAGTCAGAGAGACACCCTTAGAGCGGTTACGCTAAGGCCTTGCACTCACATGTTGATCTATCTGGGCTTTCGAATCAACGTTAAACTTGGCCAACAGAGATAGCCTTCTATTGCGTTTCCAAGAAATTAAAGATAAGAAACAAAAGTCACCAAATGATGAATCGAATGCTTCAACTTAATGCTATAAAGATATAGATTTATAGCATTCTCTTCTCTTCGATATCGCTAGAATTTTCTTGGAACTATAAAAGTTATACACACGTATTATGTAAGATAAACAAGTGTACAAGTTGCCAGAAACAAAGTTCACCTTCGGCATGCCGACCGTTTTATACACTTACAGGTTCTTATTACCCACGGTCGTTCCCGTTCCGAAGTGAATGTTAATGTTATATATAGTTGTCCCATCGTTTTCAAATATATATATATATATATAGATACTTGAAATAATAAAGTATACGTCAATTACTATCTAACTAAGATTGACACAGATAAGGTAAGTTATTTTGATAATCAGGAAACCTCATTTCAGCCGATTTTGCCTTTTTCAGATAATATACCCTCTGCAAGTGTATATAGAGATAATACTATCACGCAATGTTGATACGAAAATGTCTACAGGCAAAGCCAACATTAATCCAAATAAAATTGTAATCGAATTTGTTTCATATTTATTTCTGGCTTTTTTTTCTTTCTCGCATTTCTCTTTTTAATCTGTGCTGAAATAACAAAAATTGTTGCATTTCTAATTAATTGCATTGCGCAAACAATAAAACAACCAACCAGCCCCTCTCCAAAGAATGGAACACTGAAAACAAATCATATTATGCTTTACTTGTCGAAAACAAATATATACAAATGTAAATAAAAATTAATCGGAGAATCATGCTCGACTAGATAATGCGCTATAAAGATCACTCACCTTATTATAGATAGTGCAAAGGTAAGGTATATTTCATCTGACATTAAGAGAGCTTTTGCGTTTCAGACTGATGAGGATATGTCTGAAAGAACAACTCTTTTTTAAGAATAAATATCCTTTGCAAGAGAGATCCCTTACTATTGTTTGCAAGGAAATTGAGTCTTTCTATATTTTTCTCAGACTACAATTATTAATAATGAAGTATTTCTCAAAGAGTTCACACTAAGCGAATCATTGATTTTATGAATAAATCTGTTTAAGTCTTGTCTGGTTATAGGATATTATTAATATGAATACTAAGTATTTACACGCGAGTGACAGGTTTATCTATACACGCGTACTCAATCGAATACATAACATAGGAATTTGTAAATAAATTATATGTATGTTATTTTTTATTTTTTATACCCTTCGACCATTGAAAATGGTCAAAAAAGGGTATACTAACTTTGTGCAAATGTATGTAACAGGCAGAAGGAGGCGTGGCAGACCCCATAAAGTATATATATTCTTGCTCAAGATCACAAGCCGAGTCGATTGAGCCATGTCTGTCTGTCTGTCCGTCTGTCCGTCTGTCCGTCTGACCGTCTGTCCGTCTGTGTGAACGCACAGATCTCAGCTATTATAAAAGCTAGAGTTACCAAATTTGGCAGGAAGACTCCTCTGTAGATCAAGCAGATCAAGTTTATTTCAAATGTTAGGTGCCACGCCCACCGCCCCCACAAATCAATAATTTAATTTTTAAACTCAATTTGTAAGCGCTGTATAAAAGATACAACTTTCTGACTTTAACATATACTAAGCTGAATGAAATATCTACGTAGTCTCCAAATTACAATCCGATCGGACAATAAACACAGAAGTTATTGAAGAAAGTATGAACATAAAACCAAGTGCTTCAGTCACCTAACAAGGGAGGCGGGCGAGCGCGAAGCGCGAGCGCCATCTGTCGGGATTAATTTCAAAGCATGTGCATATGCACATTTAACAAATTAAACTACACGGGAACATAGGTCGAAGGATATCCCACTGTCGCGTGCTGCGCGACTGTTGCTTTTCTTACTGGTTTTTATTTCGGATTGTGGACATATAATTATTGTCGCCAACGGGGAAACTCACTGTCGCATTGCGCTCGAGGGCGCTTAAGTGATTTCCAATTAAATGTTCACTATAATCCCAGCCGAACTATAGAAAGTATTTGCTTTTTGGGAGAGAGCAAAAACAAAAATGGAATCGCGAAAGAGACCGCAACAACACTGTGATATGCGACTGAATAAGTGTCAGATGAGGCGTCTTGGAGCAGGTCCATGTTGAAATATTTGCACTCGTCGCCGTTCTCAGTTCTCTTTTACTGCTCTGTATCAACTCCCTTTGTACCCTCTGCTGCTATCTCCTGCCTCTGTTGCTGCGGCTTACTCTCGTCTAACCAAATGGAGCGCCATATCAGGCAGCAGAGCGCAGAGAACACAGAGAACTAAACAAAACACAAAAACAACACAAAACTAAACAAAACAAGTGAAAACTGCCGAAAACAAAGCAAAAACAACACAACACGAGCCTGCCATGTTATTTGTTAATTAAAATTGGCACAGCAGCCGGAACAACAACAAAAACCATGATAACATCAAAAGCAACAACGGGGGAAGAAAAAGAACAAAACTTGTGAATTTGCATCAGCAGAACATTTAAGCGGCAAATGCAAAACGCATTTCGATGTGGCCAAGTTTGAAGACAGGTCAGGTCAGACAGGATTTGAATATTACATTTATGGCAATCAGGGATCTGGGGATTTCAATGCGAGCTTAGCCAATTTCACTGGATTCATTCAATCCGGTTCTCTATTAAAATATCGACATGCAAATTCGTACATCCATATGGATAGGTATAATACGCATGTACATACGAACAGTTATCATATGTGGGAAGCAGCTGTTCATTATAGTGTATTTTGTTTGAGTATGGAACCCATACAGAAGAGTAACATCACATAACAATGCAGCAAAGCAGACAGTTGTGGCTACGGTTTTTCCTAAAGTACTTGCCACTAGTGCATAGCTGGTAAAAAAGTACCAACTCCTACTGACTTTACAAACCCCTAAGCAATGTGTTTTATCATTTCGTGTTTTATATGAATCGTTCGCAAATAGGGTCAATGGCCACCACATCATTTACTATTCAAGTAAGTAGAGAATTGGTTACCCAAGATTAGAGTTCTTACGCACAATAAGAGTACTTAAATAGATGGGTGAAAACAGTGCCCAAGACTAGAGCATTTATCTATGCACCCATATCATATCATATCATGCACCCCATGATTAATATTTTAATTTTTTCCTTTATTTAAAATGTATTTTTTGACCAATTATTAAATAATGCAAAAAACGAAGAAGAAAGGCTACGTTCGGCTTGCCGAAGTTTTTATACCCTCGCAGGTTCTAATCTCCTGCGATTGTTTCAATACTATTATATATAATGGTGCAGAATTTAATGGTTTTTTGTTATTTGGTATTATCTCTCTGAGTTAAGTTATTTCCATAATCAAAACTGGTCATTATACAAAACAAATTCATTTCGGTCGATTGTTCCTATGGTAGTATATTATGGTTATAGTGGTCCAATTTTATATGCGTATTTATACATGTACAAGAAAAAAATCCGATGAAGTAAATTTGATTACAATATCTTGACAATTAACAAAATTCGGCTTGTATAGCATAGAATATATGTCGGTCTCCCTCCGACTTATTTACAGCGTGCAGCATTAAGAAGAATGTATGTCATGTTTCATCGAGATTGCAACAGACGGACGTACAGACGCACAGACGGACGGTGCTAGTTCGACTCCTCTGTTTACCCTAATTCAGGATATATATATATTTTTTTGGGTCGAAGATGTTTCTTAAGTGCGTTGCAAACTCCTGGCTAATATGAATATATCCTCTGCAATGGTATATTGACTGTTCAAATTCGGTTTGTTGTTTTCATTTTATCTCACTTATGTTAGATGCTCAACTGTTTTAAAGGAAAATTCTCCGACCCCTTTTTGATGCTTGATGCTTCATCAAACCTTTTATTGCTGCTATTTGCTTCGTGATCACTTCTAGAAGAAGCTTTTTTGTCAGCATAATATATATTCAAATATGTATTAATATATTTACACGTTCATTAAAGAGCTTATTAAATTATACTTATACCTCATAAAGAATGAATTTTATGTACAAAATTGTCCTGCATTCCGTTCGTCTAAGCTAAAAGTAAACAAAAAATAATGATATCAAACATAATAATAATTTACAGTACCGCACTTACCACGTAATGAGCTAACTTTTTGTTTAGACTTGAAAACCTTTTTTCAAGGCCCTTTATAGATTCAAAACATAGTTTTTTTGTTTTGAAATTCAATTTGTTTATGTTTTCACAACTGTTTTTGTATATTTTCGAATGCATAATCGATAAAAGAAACTGAAAGCGTACACAAAAAAAAGAAAATTAGGAGTTCGATGTCGGCATTCGCTTACCATACCATAGGGTAACTAGGGTAATTACCCAGTGTAGTGCTGCCAAATTAGCAATTATCCGACTAGATCATTTGTCTTGGAATTGGCAAACGTTAGATAAGTTATTAAATAGCTACTAGCGGGGATTATAGCTATTTTGGAAAGATCTTAGCTTTTAAAAAACATTTGGTAACTTTATGTATTCATATGATTTTTTATGTATTTTTATGATTTCAAAAATATTGCTGTATCTAGTTTTAATAGTTTTCGACAATTGAAAATGGTCAAAAAAGGGTATACTAACTTTGTGCAAATGTATGTAAAAGGCAGAAGGAGGCGTGGGAGACCCCTCAAAGTATATATATTCTTATATATATCCGGATGTCCGGATGTATGGATGACCAGATGAACACACTGATTTCAGCTATTATAGGGCCTAGAGACACAAAATTTGGCATAAGGGTTTCTATGTACCAGGCGCAGATCATGTTTATTTCAAATGTTTGGTGCCACGCCCACCGCAAATTAATAATTTAATTTTTGAACTCAATTTGTAAGCGCTGTATAAAAGATAAAACTTATATATATTCTCCAAATTGCAATCCGATCGCACAATAAACACAGAAGTTATTTAAGTATAAGCATAAAACCAAGTGTGTCAACTAACAAGGGAGGTGGGCGAGCGAGAAGCCCGAGCGCCATCTGTCGGGAGTAATTTTAAAGTATGTGTCTTAATGTGTATGAATTTAGTAAATTAAACTACACCACAACATGGGTCGAAGGGTATCCCACTGTCGCGTGCCGCACGACTGTTGCTTTTCTTACTGGTTGTTATTAGAAACTCCATACAACCTGTTTTTTAATTGAAACTGCATTCAACCCAGATTTTTATATAATTATAAAATAATGGCAAGGGACAGTTTAGCTTTTTTATGACCCAAACAGTTGGCGGCACGTGTATGGAGTGTATTTACTTTAGCATAGAGGGATACATATTCTAACCTATAAATATATTTTGAACAGCGAAATGGGACTATCCATGTTCGTCCGTCTTAATGAAACTTGGTACACTTGCTTCTACTCGATGGACGCTCTGACAAGCCGGAACAGACTAATTTCATATAGCTTTCATAGAACCTATGTCTCGATAAGGTTTGTTTCTTACGAAACTGCAACCAAATAGACCTCTTCGTGTTTCCTTATAAGTAATCAAATCAGACTATATGACAAACACAGACTACATGTATAGTTACAATATGACCGATCGTCGGCAATAAGAGTTTTTGTGGTGTCAAGATAACGCAATTGAACAGCTTCAAGTAAAGTTATTCAGTAACCTCTTTATACTTTTTCCAGTCCATTAAAATCGGACAACAATATCCTAAATAAATCTTTAATGGGAACAATCAGTCGGGAATAAACTATATATTTAGCTATTAAAGTTATTGTATTTTAGCTAAGAGATATGCATAAGCAGTGTTACAACATTTTTTATTACGATATGTATGTGGCATAGGAAGAATCTATGAAGGGTATAAAACCTGCGACATGCCGAAGGTAAGGTTTCTTTCTTATTTATTAAGAATTCAACATACTCCTTGAGGATGCAGCCCCAAATGGGTGAAGTAGCAGAAAGCAGCAACAGAGCAGCGGCAGGGCAGCAAATGGCATCGTCCATTTGGAAAGCGATTTATGTGCTGCCAATAAATTTACTCAACACTTTGCCCTAACTAATACAATATTTACATCAAATTGTTGAACTACGGGACTGGGACGATGGCGAGGGTGTCTGAATAAAAAATTGCAATGCGTATATATTTCGCAGTTGAGTCGGGAAAAAGCCAAATAGCCTCGCTCCCCTTTCTACCCTACGAACCACACCCTGTTAAGATTGTCATATAAGTTAAAAGCGCATTTGTAAGTGTGTTCTCTGTATGTGTGTGTGAGTGTCTGTGTGTGTGCGTAAGCGCACAGAACGTGGCAGGGGTATTCATGTTTCTCCTGTTGCTGTTGGGAGTTTGTTGGAAAGTTGCAAGTTGGGTTTGGCCCCGCAGCCAATTTCAATCCCAGTGCGATTTTTAAAAGCAAATCTGGCACAAGCTGCACACTTCTTTGCGCATTTTTATGTCTGTGCTGTGCTCTGCTGCGCTCTGTGGCAACGTTTTAGCATTTTTCACAAGCTTGCCCCGCTGGCATTTTATGATGGCGTTAAGTGTTAAGCGGACTTGAAAACACAGATCAGTTCGGACAGCCGAAAGTGATGACGTTTATTGCACCAAAGTGTGAGATTCGTAGCCTGCTGCTTGTATTCCTTTGAAATGCCAGTAGCAACCAAGGCCATAACAACCCTATAAATCGAGATACTTGTAGAAGTCTCGCAGATAGATAAATATAAATAATTAACAAATTTAATTATTTTTGTGCGAAGAAATTCTAGGTATTAATTCTGACAGCACTTCATTTGTTGGAAGTCGGGTATTTATTTATTTAGCCACACATTATGACATATTTTTACTGCGCAAGTCGCAAAAAGTATTCAGAACTACTAAAAATAAAATACAAGTAACAAGTACTTAATAGAATTTATAGACAAAATCTGCTAAGCAAAACCTCAATTAAATGTCGTGTAGGGCTGCTTTCTGCGAATTGATATGTCGATTTTTTTGTAGCACCGGAAAAATCTCAGAATCCGGAAATCTGTCATTTATTAAATGCTAAAATATAACGTATTTTCTATAATTTTAATAAAATTGTTCTTAAAATCCACGATCAACTACAGGATTTGTAGACATTATTCCGGTTTTTCAATTCGATTTTATACGTATCATAAAAGGAAACCTATCCAAGGAACGAAAACATCGGAACTCTTAGATTTTTATTGTCATATTTCAAGAATCTATAAACAACCACTAAAACATTTTTGATAGAGCATGAAAAATAACATAAATTTTCATAAACTATTTTCAAAAACCTATTACCATGTTTTTCGTCTTTTTCTGTCCGTTTTATCCCCGTTTTTTTCTCAATCTGTCCTCTTTTGAGTGATTTATTTTGTATCGGGCAACACATCGGAATCGCAATTTTGAAAAAATCTTTTAATTAAAAATTTACACTTGATTTACCACAGTCCGTCCTCTTGTTGAAATTTCGGAAATTCCCCAATTTGACGGGAAAACGGCTAAGTTGATAGCAATGCGAAAGGGTGTAGCATACTTTTTGCGATCACACTTAAATGGAACTGACTGCGGCTCCCTGGCAAAGAATGTTGCCTACTTTTGAGCTTGTATTTACAGACAAACGCCTTTTTTTGCCCTAGCAAACCTAGCGACAAAAGGGGGTCCTAAAAAGTTCTAGACACTGTAAAAACGGTCAAAACTTTGGAGCCTTTTCCAGGGCTGCCCGTTCACTTTGGAAATTTCGAAACTTCGCATTGCAAGAAGAAGAAAAAACGAACAGATTGAAAAACGCTGAATGTCGCTATCTCCTCGGTTTGTCCGCAAATTCGCATTGAAAATGGAAAAAACTTCCGTGATTCCAAATGAAAAACTGCTTGTTTTTTCGCTAACAGCGCTCGTTTCCGAAGACACGATCCTATTTGTGTCCCGGATGACAACATTGGGTGAGCAGTAAACTGCTTGGTTCTACTTGCATATCTTTTTTATTATTATTGTGTTTTGACGACCTTTGTTTTTTATCATCTTGGTAGCTGGCTCGAGGTCAACATAAAATAAATTTAAAACAATTTATTAGTAATTTCTTTTTCTCCCGATATATTTCGGTTACTCTTCGGTAACCGTCTTCAGATTAATTAATTACGTATGTTTAATTCTCTAATTTTCGTCTAATTTTTCACGTCTGCTCTTGCGGGCGCGGAGTTCCTATTTTCTATTATTTTTAGGCCATGGATTTTAAAAAAATTCTGCAAAACCACTGCCGAGACAGCAAAAAACCTTCATTTCGGCATATTGTTCCTATTGCAATAGTATTCCGGTTTCGATTAAAACTTATATGAACATATATTATATACATTTGTATATAAAAAAAGTCCGACGTAGTAAATTTGTAAATAACAAATATCGGCCGATCGTTTGTATGGCAGCTATTCGATATATCGGTAAAATCCGGCTCGTTCCGACTTTATAGCAGCGTGCAGCTATATGTGCCAAGTTTGATCAAGATTGCTTTAAAACAAACAGACGGACGGACAGACAGACATGGCTGGATCGACTCCCCTGGTGACGCTGATTCAGAAGATATACTATATACTTTATGGGGTTGGAGACGTCTACTAAGATCCACTGCAAATTCCTGGCCAAAACTAATATACCCTCTGAAGGGTATACAAAGCTACGTAGACATCTTAGTGACAAACGTGTATCACACTTTTGAGACCAGCATATTTCAAAGCGAAAGGTATCTATGCTGTTCTCTTCATAATAAATGAAACAAGTACGCCAACAGCCTAACTGGCCAATATGACAGTAATTCAGTATGCACATAGGTCAATGCCAATGTTTGTCAGTGTCACATTTTCGCTCATCTCTAAAATATGAAGCATCATGCTGTGCCCTCCTTTGCAATCCATCCAATTTGCAACTAATTGGAATCTCGATTTTGAATTATCAGCTCGGGATCGGATTTCGATTTGCCAGCTAGACAGACAGAGAGAGAGAGAGTGCTGACGATTTGTTGCCTTGCTTTGGACTATGACATGTTTAATTTGTCTTTCGGCTTCTGCTCTGCTTCGTCGGCTTCTTGGAAGCTCCTTCGTTCCGTCTGTTTTTTCGTTTTTGTTTGCCCAATAACCCCATTTAAACTTATGACAGCCGGAGCCAAATGAAAGTTTGCGCTTTTGCTTTGGCTCAATAACACACGACATGGGCAAACAAAAATGTTGCCATTAGTTAAAGTTGCCTTCTTATCCAGCCCCGGCATCTCCGCCGCCTGCCCACTTCCGCATCCTGCTCGCTTTGCACTTCCGTTGCTTTTTCGGGGCCACACCAAGATGGCATTATAAGTTTCGAGCACAACTTTGCACAGTTTTTGAAGTGCAGCTAATAAGAAATGCGTGAAGTGTTGCTCCGGCGTGTCGACCGAACGTGTATATTACTGTGAATGTGACTGAGTGTATGCGTGTGTGTGTGCGGCTGCTACTCGAGTGTATGCGGGTGTGGCTGTGTAAATATTTATTTTGAAACTCGTCAAGTTTTGCGTGCGATTGGAATTGAAATTGGGCTTTGGCATCGCAGCAGGACTTGAAATGCGACTTTCAAGGCAACTCACTCACTGCACACGTTTCCATTTCGATTAGTTTGACCCAGAGTTTGCGACACTCAATACTCTGCAGGCAGTGTAGGTCAGAAAGCTGCCACTTTAGAATTCTATTTGTCTACATTCATCAATACGAAATCAGTTCGAGGGCATCCATCCAACGACTTATTGAAGTCGAGTTTTAGTTGCAGCAAATGGGTCTTACAGATCCTGAATAGACCTGGCAGGGTATCTGACACGATGCACATTGTTTCTTGATGCACTCTACAGTCAATGTAAGAAGAAAATTGCTCACGTCCGAGTTGCTGCAACTCTCGTGTATGTGTGTGTGTGCAAGGTGGATTGCCAAGCTATAATTAGTCGAACAAGTTTGAAGTGAGTGGTACGCATCAATCAATCGAAGAGATTGTTGCTCTTTGTGCTGAAAAAGGTGAAATGCGTTCGATATCGAAACGAAAGAACACTTTCCGCAACTATGTGCAATCATTTGAACACACTTTCCACTCGCAAGTTACCTATGGGCACTATAAGTTTATATACTCATACTCATACTAGTGGTCTATTTTAGTGGTCACCATGACGTGGCCAACAAACACGTGCTCTGTGTTTGTCCAGCCTTCTATGGAGTAAGAAACATCCTCATTGAGTCTGTAGTTATGGATGTCGAGCAGCTCTCATGGCGATTAATGGAATGGAAGCAACAAGGAACGCGTAATTAATAAATACACTCGTATGGCAACCTAGTCTCCAGATCGTTCCAACTTATTTGCAAGGAAATAAAAAGCGTGGGAGATAGCTATAAGTCTGAGAATCTCTGTATTATTACAACCGACGGAAAAGCGGACATGGCTTTATCGACCCGCCTTTTGAAACTAATCAAGAGTATATACATATACATATATGTATATTTATGAATTATATATGTACTTTATAGGAGGTGTCTCAAAAGTTATACACCCTTTGCGAGAGAATATAAATCATAGGTGATTTGTATGTTAGGTTCAATTGAGATGAACTCTGCCATGAATCTGCTCTGCTGCTACGAACACCATGATAAACATATGTACATACACATATGTACATATGCTCATAAGGTAATTGTTCTTGAGATACTCCATCGCTGCAGAAGCCTTACGGAATGTTTAAATCGTTTATTACAATGGAAGTTTTTTTATTTGAACTTCTTTTGATTAAGAAATGAATATTTTATAAATTTCGAACACCTGCGCTAGTGTTTTGTTCCAGTCTAGACAAATCAGTCCAGTCCAGACAAATCATCAGAGGATTCGGTATCGGTGAAGTCGTTCCCCTTCAAGTAAACAACATCAATATCATCCTTAATGTCTTCACCAAAAATATGGACGGGACCCTTGCCTTGGATCAATTTGAATGTCAACGTGGATTCGTAGAACTCCATGTTGGGATTGACAACGCGCAGTTCGCCGGCCCTGAGCACAGCAATGGGTATCTTCACAATGTCCTTGGCGGTGCTCACCTCGACCACGTTGTACTCATCCTCATCTGCCTCGACGCCCAGCAGCAGTTGCTTGATGACGAGTTTGTGGCAGCGTGGATCATTGTCGGCAAAGCTGTCCCAGATGATGCAGTCGTTGTCCTTGTCCAGCGTAATGGCATAGAACTTGTTATTCGTATTGTTCATTGCGTTGACTTGATTAATCACAGTGGGCTTCTTTACGTTTTCTTTTTTCTCTTTTGGCAGAATCCCTCAAATAATCTCCTTCTGTCACGTGCTTGTCAAACTCGAACAGTCAAATTGTGCGTCAAAGGCGTCTGCGTCACGAATGTCAAACCAATTGCGTATCTTTTATTTTCTTATTCTGGGAATTTCGCTGCTCTCGCTTATAATGAAGTTGTTGCAATATTCTTTTTCAATGTTGAACTACATAAGTAATTGGCAATGTTATTTGAATCGCACATTAAGCTGAGGCGTGGTAATGCTCAGAACTGTTGGCAACTCTGCTTGTGAATGATAAGTGTTGCAAAACGCCTTGCCAAAGCTTATGCAATTAAGCATCGAACGCATAGAGTACTCACAGTGGGTACAGTGGGCCAATACAGTTATTTGGCGACGAAAATGTTATACATCTTCATTATTCAACATTTTTTGTATTTATTGCACACAATTTAAATAATTTTTAAATTTTTAATTGAGATATTAAAATATATATTTATACCCTATTATATTAATTTTGACCAGGAGCACGCAACACACCTTAGCAGACATCTCTTAGCATAGTCAATTTTTGTAATTGGTCATGATTTTTATTACATCGGTCTTTTTTATATATATAATATGCATATAAAATTTCATCAAAAACGGACGCCTATAACATACGATATAGTTGCCATATGAACAATCGTCAGAAATTATGGTTTTTGGATTATGACCAGCTCTGATTTTAAATATAACTTCATTTATCAGTGCAAATCAAAGTTAGACATAATATTCTGCACCATAATATATCTCTAGTATGGGAATAATCTGAGGATATATGAACCTGCAAGGGTTTTTATTTCAAAATGATTTGAATTAAATTGATTATTATGTTTTTCAATTTTAAATAGTCGATCGTCGACTTTAAATAAATAAACTAATAAAAAAAAATAATTTTAAAACTGTTGCATCAATTTTTTCAATATTGGAAATTCGGAGTTCAAAATATAATAATGAATATCAATTATAAAAAGTAAATAAACATTTTTACAGACAAAAACCTATTTTAGCCCACTGTACCTCGATCTGTTTGATTTCACGCTGCGTCACGCATATGTGAATTGTCAAACTTTACAAGCAATACAATCTTTGGGTCACAAAAACGCAAACGCAAAATTATCGGACGAACAAATTCGCCGTTTGAGTACTATGTTCGATGCCTAGTGCTTGAACATCAAAACAGAAATCAGCTGTTCAACTTTTCAAGTAATTGTTAATCTTCAAAGGGAGCACTTTGAATCATCGCGATCAATATATCTGAGTCAGTCGTAAGATCGGATTGTTTCTGTTCTGCCAGAGAGAAGGGGAGCCATCTGGCTTGGCTCTGGAGGCTTTGGGTGTATGGGGTCGAGTGTGCGCTGCTCGGAAAGTCAGTCAGACAGTTTGCTTTCTGGAGCAGAAATAACATTGTTCGCATGTTGTGATAGTCCTAAAATCAAAAGCATCAAATTTCAATTTGGAGCCCAGTACAAAAGGAACACGAAAACGGCAATCGAGATCGAAGTTATTCGCAGGCAAAGGTAAGTGACGTTGCACGTTGCATGTGGCATGCGGCACGCAGCGCTGCTCCTTAATGTAGCGATATGTTCGTGGAGTTGGTTTCATCTTGATGATCATGTCGATGTTGATGTTCTTGTTGTGTTGATCTTGTGCTGATGCGTCTCATTGTACTTTTTATTTAACTTACAGTTCAACGTGATCGTGCAACATGTATCCGTCTAACATATACAAGATGAAAAACTTCGCCAATCCAAAGACCATGTTCAAGTCGTGCTCCAACAACGATGAGTTCTCCACGACGCCCGTGCAGAGCTGTGCCAAGCGATCCCAGAAGCCAGCTATGGGGCGCGTGCGCAGCGGTAGCGCCGACAGCAGCAGCGGCGCCAGCTACAAGAGCATCATCAATGCCACCTGTGGTACCACTGGCAGCTGCGCTTGCTCGCCACGATCCGAGCAGAACGCTTGCGCCCCAGATGACTCGCAATGTGGGTCGCCAACGATGTTGAATCTGACTACGACAAAGTCGCTCCCAACGGCGACAGCGGCAACACCGACGACGACTTATTTGATGGAATCGGGAGGGAAGTGGGTGTGGGTGCGGGTACCGGAGACGCAGCGGGCATAGAGGCAACTACCAACGCAGGACCGGCGACCACAATGAAGACACCGACAACAGGAGCAGGACTTACGGAGCAAGGCCAAGAAGAGAACATGATGGGGGCAACAACAACTGGCGATAATGATGGCCCGTTGGATATAATCCCGATCGGCGGCGATACAGTGGAACAGCTGTCAACAGAGCCGCATCATCCATTGAACAGCGAATGGACTCTTTGGTATTTGGAGACAGATCGCAGCAAGAGCTGGGAGGAAATGCTGCACGAGGTGGCCAGTTTCAATACGGTCGAGAATTTCTGGAGTCTCATCAATCACATCAAGACTCCCTCCGAGATCAAAATGGGCAGCGACTATTGCCTCTTTAAGAAGGGCATACGACCGATGTGGGAGGATGAGGCGAACGTCAGGGGCGGCCGCTGGGTGATCACCCTCAACAAGAGCAATAAGAGCGACTTGGACAACTTCTGGCTGGACACTCTGCTAGTGCTCATCGGCGAGAGTTGTGAGTACTCGAGCGAGCTATGCGGCGCCGTTGTCAACATACGCGGCAAGAACAACAAGATCTCCATTTGGACGGCGAACGGTAGCAACGAGGCGGCTGCTCTCGAGATTGGTGGCAAGCTCCGTGATGGGCTGCGCATGGAGAGCGCCTACGTGCTGCAGTATCAGCTGCATAAGGACACAATGGCCAAGCAGGGATCGCTGGTAAAGACCATTTACACACGTTAAGCGACGCTCTTTAACGTCCATTAAACCCACCACGCCAAAATGAAAACTACCGTCCCTACCCTCACCTTCACCAAACATCACCGCCCACCGTTGTCATATCAACGATTCCTGTCGCCAGTGCGCGGGCTTAATCAATTTTCAGACATACATTCACACACAAAAATACACTACCCACACCTAGACCCACAGTACCCACGCATACTCACCCGAGTGCCAGCAGGCACTCAATGTAAAATGTATAGCAAATTTTGCCGATTTCGATTTTCAATCCTTTCACAAGACACACTAAGCAACAGAAACAACATCAATATAAAGAAAATGAACAACAACTACAATACGAACATAGAAAAAAAGGAGATGAAACACTTTATATCCCATCTAAAACCGCATCGAATCGAATTCTGAATTTGAAAAGAGAAACTACGCATCGGTAAGGAGACGAAAACGATGTAACCCAAACCCAACAAGGCATCGACGGCGACCAAATTCTCAGTTAAACACCGACTCACTTCGCGTTTTGCTTTGCAGCTTTTTGGTTGATTTTCTAAAAATGATACCAAAATTGATAATAATTCATATAAATTCATTGTTGATCGTAATAAATCGTTGTCAAGCCTAAAACTTTGAGGTTACAGATGTTGCACAAGACTATTTAATACTCTTGCGGAGAAAATTGAGAAATAAATAGTATGTGTACATACATATATTCCAACATGGGCTCATCTGGTCTTTAAGAAGCCTAAGTACTTTCGTCTACTTCTGGCCTACTTGTCTAGAAAAAGTAGGCCAGAAGTAGACGTCTTAGGAAAGATTGTCCGAAGTTAAGGTGCTTGTACAAAAACTTGAAAAGAACTGAATCGGGCCGATATATCGTATAGCTACCATACAACCTATCGGCCAATTTTTGTTTTTTTCTTAAGATATTGCAAACAAATTTACCACATCGGACTTTTTCTATATAATTAATATGTAATCAAAATTGGACCACTATAACATACAGCTGCCGTAGGAAGAATCAGGCGGGGGGTTTTGGAGGTTTTTGTGTAACATTTATTAACATTATTGTTTTTTCAAAATAACTTAATGCCAGTAACGTATCCTTTTTACATTCCATTAAAATCTGCCAAGTATATCCTATAGATTTTATAAAAATATACGTGTAAAAGATTCTTTTTTTAGTAAAATTCTTGTTTTTTATAGCTGTCAATATTATTAAAAGCTAGAGTAGGAACAACAGGAGGAGTTAATAACCTGCGTTGGTATCAAATCTGTGGCTTGTTTCGCCAACGGCATTTTTTTTTTAAACAATTACAAATTGTTTGCTAACATATATATGAAGGTCACACTATTAATATCTTCATCAACCGATTGCACACACACTCACTGTGTAATGCATGCGCAAGCAGGCAGCCATTTTCTCTAAAATACTTTCCAATTTGAATAATATTCAAGCAAATTCGATAATTATGATAATTTGCATAAATGTACAACGAATATAGAAACCGTTAAAGGGTTCCGAATATCAAATCCGTCCGAATCCTGTGAATTCAAGATATTTATCCATATTTAAAAAATCAAAGAGAAATAGTGATGGAAACCAAAAAGTCGATAGTGGTCCGTAACACAGATATTCGATACATTGAAGCTATTATCACTAAGCATCGAACACATAGAGAGTTTCTATTGTTTTCTTTTTTTGCCCGTTTTCATGTTTGAGCTATTTCTATAATTTTTGATAGTTGAGCACCGAAAAAATATTAAATTAAAAATATTAAACAGCGTCAGAGCTGTTTGAGGTCTCTATGTGTTCATTGCTTAGTGCTATTATGAGTGGTCGGCACAGTTCTGGTCACACACTAGTTATTTCAGCTGCGAAATTGAATGGAATATCAGGATATATCGGACGCAATATCTTCTAAACTAAGTTGAAAAGGGAATATTGTACAAGACCTTGTCTCGTCGAGATTTATGAGGATTAATCATCAGATCTTGGCGCCTCGGAAGCAGCAATCCTGCGCCCACATATGTATGCATATACTCATCTTTTCATTGTCATCTCGCGACGGACTCAAATGAAACCATTTATTGGCGTTTATTGACACTTAGCATTAATTAACATTCTATTTTGACTGTTTTTGTACCTGGCGTCAGAGGGGACATTAGGCGGCCATGCTGGGTACTGTCACATGTTATACTGTGCTAGCCATGGGTGACCCACAAAACGTTGACCCCTTAAGTCGGTTCGATTGGACAATCAGCCTTGTTTATGTTGTTATTATTGCGCTTTGTTTGCTTAAAAAAGAACGATACAAATAAGAAACATTTTCATAGTACATTAGCCAGTTGTTGTGGCAACCGTTAAATTCTTGTCAGTTGTGCGATCTCTTGGCAACGTTCTACTTTCATCAGCCATGCTAGTCATGGCCATTACAAGTTGGTCGCATATCGTGGCAGCTGTTATAATCGAGCTTAATGTCCTGCCAAAAGCCAAAAGGCGCGCGGTCAAAGGTCAAGGCGATACGTATATTTTGTGTGTGTGCAGGGGGAGTACACAAAGTATTTGGCATTGATTTATGACATTTAATTTCGTTTTATTGCATATGCGGAAGCAGACAGTAAATTAGTTGTAATTGCTTCCCCCCCCACCCAGCCTCTAGGCACTACAACACATTTGGGGAAAACCTGCGATTGAATTGATTAAAAACACGTTAATCGATGTGCCCCATAACGCAGAAAACCAAATTGTAGGCCACGTTAAGGCACCTGCTAGCTGAAAGTAGTTCCATTTACAGACCATAATCATTATGATTCCCCCGATGTACCGCTATCAAAAAATATGTTAATTTTTTCTCCAAGAATACTCAGACTATAGTGTACCATGTCGGTCTTCTATTTTCCATTTAACATATTTACATGAAACTTTTATTTTTGCAGAAATTCGCTATCATATATTCTGGTTAATAATAGTTTATCTATTCTTGATCAGCGTGCAAAGTTAAGTTGACATAGTCATCCTTATAAAAAGTTCTCGGATACTATTAGAACTAGGAATAATAACTATGAATTTGTTGACACTATGTCTTTTTATTGAACAGAGATAAGCTTTGTATATATGTGAAGCAAATTACTATTAAGTATTCTCACTTGTTATCCTATTCATTTTTGTTATGTACTCGTATGTTTAGTACATTCAGAACCTTAACGACATTGGCTCTGCCGTCGAACAGTGAACGAAGACGAATGGCTTTTCATTCTCGATTATTTTGCAGGCCTCAGTACTTCGGATGACTTTTGTGTGCTGGAGTTCCACGGTCAAGGTTTTGAGCTTGGCACAGTTTTGCATGAAATCTCTATATGTTCTATGCTTAGTGGCTCTACTTTACAAAAAACCTTCTCTCTTGTGATTGCCCAAAAACGCAAATACAGACCACGCTTTTCAACAACTGCCAACGACACCCCATTCAGTTATACACACCCTACCCAAAAAAAAGGAGAGAAAAGGCAAATTTACCTGTAAGCTGACAACTATACCCCCCAGGTAGCTATCGGGGAACGAGCAGCAGCAAAAACAGGAGCTGGCAACGGCCCCCCGAGGTGGCATTTTTGTTGTAAAGCGTCGATTTACATGCCACATGAGTGGGTGGGGCTGGGTGGTAAGGGAAGCGACCTGAGGCAGCCTGTTTTCAATTTATTTATTTTTATTTGCGTATGCAAAATAGTCAGCTTGATTTTGGTTAACACAGCCACACACCTACACACACAGTGTCACTAAGTGAGAAAGTGCTTTTCCATTTGCGGTAAAATGTCGGGGGAGCTGGTCCAACTTAGAGAGGTTTCTACCAACGTGAAACAGCTTCAATACGATATTAAAGTACGAGTCCACAAAATGTACCCAAAATATCTATTTTAATATCAGAGAGAAACTTAATCCAATATCTTGATGATTGTAAAAAAGATGGAGTATTGCATATGGTTGCAAATATTGTAACATATGTTAATATACAGTGGATTCAGTTAATGTCAGTTTATTGGAGTTCCATAGTTACACAATAAATATTGTCTGTGCTTATAAATTAACGAGAGCAACAGTCGAGCGGCACGCGACAGGGAGATACCCTCCGACCTTTGTTCCGGCATAGTTTAATTTTAAACCTTCATGCCAAATTTGGTGTCTATAGCTCTTATAATAGCTGAGATCTATCTGACAGACAGAGATGGCTCAATCGACTCGGTTAGTGATCCTGAGCAAGAATATATATATTTATGGGGTCTCCCACGCCTTTTTCTGCCTGTTACATACATTTGCCCAAAGTTAGTATACCCTTTTTTGACCATTTTCAATGGTCGAAGGGTGTGGAAATAAAGGAAGAACAAGATAGAAGGAGTGTTACTCATTTATAGAATAAAATTGAAAGATGATTAACAGGAAACACGAGGTCACAAATGGATCGAGTGTGGCGCCAGTTGACGTGTAGTTTTTCTCGAAAGATGAACGGGCAGAGATTCTGGAGCAGTCAAGCAAACGACTTGCGATTTTCTGCGCTTTATTAAACAAATAAATTAAAATTAAACCTTAAATTCAATAACAAAAAATGACTAAAATAAACGTATGACTTAATTTGGTTTACAAAAGCACTGATATCGACACAGTTAATTGATCCTTCTATGATAAACTATAATACCAATGTACTAAGATATGCCTTCATAGTCAGTGTAGGAACTTATCGGACAGCCATCGTAAAACGGAGATGCACATTGAATATTCGAAGACTTCTTTATTTCAGTTGTAAAGATCTGAGTTGTCGAATTTAAACATGGAATTATGAGTTTAAAAGACGAGCCACTTCCAGGATTCCTAAAAACTGAACTTACGTACACATCAAAGAATTGAAATAAATTGGGCAAAGATGTCATAACGCTCAGTTCACAAACAATGAGAAATCTCACCAAAAGCGTGTTTTACTTAACTGCTGTAAAAGTCCATGAATTCCGCTTTGAATTTCATTCGAAAGCTCCTTACCTTTCAGATCTAGCTTTAAGTGACTTCTTTCAATTGCTAAAGTTCCGTTTGGCGAATAGAAGTTTTCATCAAATGAGGTGATTAAACCTTGGTTAACAGCCATTATTAGCATCGCTGCGAAAGTGTATTGATGAAGAAGAAGACTGTGTTCAAAAACGAAATATTAAACTTGAAATTGTTGTCACTGTCAGGACCGACAAATATCAAACCCTTGTTCACGCAAGAGGACACTCCTTTTTAATCTGGTCGTCAAAGGATATTGTTGGTTAATGAATTGCAATAAATTTCAAAAAAAAAACATTTGATGTTTTAATTGAAATCTAGCATTTACTTCTATGCGCTTTCAATCCATTAAAATCCATATACTCGTATGATATTCTTTTATTTTAGCAATAATGCATTGATTATACTAACGCTTTCAACAATTGATGCAAGGAAATCAATTTAAACGGCAGCAAATGTCACAAATTTAATAGCAATTTCCCTTAGAATTTCAATTTCATTTCAGTCCATCACTCACTCTACACCCTCTCTCTCTCTCTCTCTCTCTCGGTCTCTCTCTGTGTTGCGTGTTAGGCCGCTGGCAAAGGCTTTAAAATTTTGAAAAATGTGTTTTGCATTTGTGTTGCGCTATTTTTCAATATTTGCATTTAGAACTCAATCAATTTCAATGCACACAGCATGCGTGGCATGTGGCACGTTGCACGTTGCACGTCGCGCACAGCACGTAGTACATTGAACTTGCGGACACCGACGGCATCGTCACACGTTGAAGAGGTGCCAAAGCTAATGAGTGAGAGCGAGAGAGGGCGTTCCGCTGGGGCAAGCAACTCATTTAATTAACGTACGACGATTTAGTTGGAAACATTTTGAAGAGCATTTATTGCTGCATTTCTAGCAGGAATTTCATGGAATATCGCAAAACTTGTGCTCCGAAATTGTACAGCCGGCGGCCTCGTTTGTCGTTTCACATATGTTATTCATATGTGTGACATGTGTGTGTGTGTGCATGTATGTGCACATTGAACTTTGACCGGTTGTAAAGCGAATGCTCGGGCGGAAAGTCAATGCTCGATGATTGCAGGTCAACTGGGTAGGTAAGGCACAAAAGTCAACGTCAACGTTCACCTGCCACCTGTGACTGCACACTGGTCACTGTTCGCTGTTCACTGTTCACTGTTCACTGTCAAATCGTGACTTTTCACTGGCGTCTCTATACTGTGACTGCTCGCATGTAACAGTTGAGGGTTTTAGCCAGGACAGTTCAAGGAGAACTGGAGTTAGTCCACGGTTTACCAATGACAGTTAAAAAAATTCTCGTCTCACCAATCACAGTTCACGGTTTACCGGTGACTGTTCACGGTTCGTTGGCCTCTGTTTAGGAATTTCCACTTAATCCAGCCAATTATCACTGTTCACCAGTGGGTTTGATTGTGTGAATACAACCAGTCGAAGAACAATAAAGTCAACTGGGAAATGTTTGTAGTGGATAAGAGCTTAGACGACATTTCTATTGAATTGTAAACAACTGATAGTTCAAGAGTCTTAAAATGGATTAAAATTAAAGGAGATTTAAATTGAATTTGTTGAATTTTTAAAAAGCTACGTTAAGCGATATAACAAGCATGATTTTACGGTGCTTGAGATCATATCAATAAAATAAATCGATTAACAGCTATGCAAGTAAGTTAAAGCCGTGATGTGCAAATTCGATGTGTTGTCAGATCTCCATCCTTTTCAGAATGTGGCTAGTAAACTCTGCCAACCGAAAATGTATGTAACAGGCAGAAGAAGGCAGGGCAGACCCCACAATCTATGTATATTCTTAGTTAGCATTATCGGGCGAGTCGATATAGGTCTGTCCGTATGAAAACCGACATTTTAGAGACTATAAAAACTAGGACTATCATATGAAAAAAAGATTAAGTTCTGGGCAGATCAAGTTTATATTAGATTTAAACCAAATTCCAAGTGTAATTGAAATCCATTTTTGGTAAACACAATAACTATTAACGCCTAAACAACTTCTGAAAATTTGGTTGCGATCGGATAGTTACCAAAAGTTATTTAAGATATAATTTAAAGAGGCAGTGGCTCTGTACAACGTATGCAACACAAAATACGTTCAACATAGAATTTATTTATTTAAGGTTGGTCAGGTTCGTAGCAGGTATATGTGATGAACGGACAGTCTTATAATTAATACATTAAACTTATAAATAAATATTAAAATTAAAGTTTCTTAAAATATATTAAATTAAATTAAAGCTAAGTATCAGGAATCTGTAAGAAAAAAATCAATTAATTAGTAAAATAATTAATGCAACTTTGCATACTTACGGGGATTATGATGGAAGTATGAGGGATCCTTAATGTTGTCTCGTCAGTGTTGGAACTTGTCCGAAAGAGAAAAGAAAGGGGGCAAGGAGGAGAATAAGTATGGTGATTTACTAGATTTTGCTAGATCATCGCAGTCATACATTCTCCTCCGCGACGACTGGGTGCCTGTGTCAAAAAAAAAAAAAAAGGAAATACAGAAAGAAAAAGGAAAAAGTGTTAGTGACCAAGAAAATAAAAATTTTTGAAGATTCACATACAGCCTGAGGCGCAGTGTCAATTTACCTGCAACAGCATCTAGGGCAAAGCAGCGTTGGCGCGCTAGCAGCCTAGTGCTAGTCGGGCGCGGAGTCCTACAACGGGGCATGATTTGAGAACCCTGGAAAGAAAAAAAGAAGAGCGATGAGGACAAAAATTCACCATATATAAAAAAAATCAAAGGAAATTAACTCATAAAGGCTCACTTATTGAGAAACTACCAGACACATAATTATATACACCGAAGACCCACGCAAAGACAATCTGTTTGACAGGGAAATCCATTAAAAAAAAAAGCAAAAAGGAAAATCAGTTTAGAACAAAAAAAAAAGAAGCAAAGAAAACTCACCATTGCAGCAGCTTACGGCAGTTTTACTGCAGCTTACGGTAGTTTTACTGCAGCTTACGGCAGTTTTACTGCAGCTTACGGCAGTGTGCAGCTTGCGGGAGTTTTGCAGCAGTTTGCCGATCGTGCGAGTTGCAGTTCTGGCAACAATTTGGCAGCAATTATTTGCGAGTTATAATTGTTAGTTTTGCGGCGAGTAACTAAATTCCGAAAGAGAAAAAATAAATCAGTGTCATGTTAGACTAGGCAAATTAAATTAGAATAGCGCTTTAATGTCATACTAGGGAAAGGAAAACTGTCTTAGTTGCAGGGAAAAACACAGCCCCCCTTTTAAAGGCCCCTGACCGAGGCATTTTTTTTGTTATTTTTCGAATCTTGCTTTATTTTCTGCCTCTGGTGTATGTAATGTATAAAATAAACTTTAAACAAACATTAGACCAACGATCTATTGGGTCACAGAACTGGGTAGTTTAAATTTATATTTACGTACTACACTTTACGAGGAATTGCACAACACTAAACAAAAAAAAAAATACAAAAAAAAACATATATATATATAAACAAAAAACTACAGAAAACTAAGCAAGCAATAACCATTTTAGTTGATACCACAAATACAAATACAAGGGTAAACAAAAACAGCTGTTTGTATGGCACTGATCGCTGGCATATTAAGACCTTTTCCCTGGGCCCCCCTCTCCCCGGGAAGGGTCCCCCCCGGGGCGCCGTTGTGGATTGGTGTCGTTCCGTTAAATTTGATTAAATTTTGTAGGTACTTATCTGTTATGTCAGTATAAACTGGATATCCACTGGCACTACACAAAATCACACCCGATAAAATTTAGCTTGCGGACGCGGGAATATTTGACCGCCACTGAAATTAAACTGCGATAATTGCGTGCTTTCTAAATTGTAAACACATTGAGATGCGACTGGATCGATAGGTTTTTTGTGAGTTTTCGAATATTTAGTTAGCGATCGCAATCTTCAAAATAATGTTTATTGATCTATTAGGTTTCATAACAATATTAATAAGATATTCGCATAGGTTTAAAAAAAAAATTTTATTCTTTTCTTTATTACATTATTAGGATATTAAATTATTAGGATCATATGAATACTTAGTAATATACATGAAAACGGTTAGGAATTTAATATGTATATATTTTATAAGAAATAAATGAAGAATTATATGAAGTTTAACATGGAAAACTAAACAAATTTAATAATGATTTCTGAAGGTTGATGAAAGGGTAATGTTAGGTCAGGGAGTTCTTCAAATTACTGCGAAAAGGACTCATAGGTAGGGTGGTTAAAGACGCGGGACCTACACCAACACCAGTAGTGTCCCCGAAGTGCGCCCCGTTGAAGGGTAGTGGTTCTTTTCTAGCTTTCTCTTCTCGTAAATTCTATCACTTCTTCTTTTTGTTTTGTTCTGTTACTTTTCTTTTCTCATCTCTATTTTCTGACCCAAGACAGAGTGGCAAAGATTCTTTTATTTTTATTTTGTGTTTCTTCCCTCATAAAAGAGCTAGGAAGTTCTCCAAAAGAACCCCCCCACAGGCTGATTTTGCTAGCCGCAAAAGAATCAAAGGGGAGGGCGGCCTAGCCAAAGAATGGAGAATATCCAGATTTAAAATATCTAGGAAATATAAATTCCATTCCGAGGGTGGACAATACATATATCACAACTAAGCACAATCGACTGTAGCTTTCGTGCTCCGTTAAGAAAGCTACGTTGGGCGATATTAAAAGGCGATGATTAAAGAATGTCGATAAAACAAAACGATTAACAGTTATGCAAGCATATATTTTAAATAAAGCTGTCATTTGCAAATTTGTTGCGGTTTCAGATTTGTCAGCCAACTTTCGCATGTGGATAGCAAACTTGTTACCTGTGACTTTTCACTGTGACTGTTGCACTCAACACTTACAGTTTACCAGTAACTTATCACAAATTACCGACTGACTTATTCAATATTCATCGGAGTGACCACAAAGTAATCACGCAGTATTACTTATTCAAGATCCTGTGCCACAACAAGAAGCCAGTGGCGAAGTTTTACTTCTATCTGGAGCTGGACGAGGAGTTTGGTTTATTTGCCACATAATGAGGCAGACCACTTGAAGAACTGAAGGTAGTTTATTGCAATACTGAGTTGCACGCATGATAAGAATATTTCGTATGTGGCAGACTTGCAATTCCTTGGCCCAATAGGTTGTTCTAAAATTTAATTCCTCTATCCCTACGTTCTGTTACCACTGTCTATTTCTCTTTCTATCCATCCCTCTCTCTCCACTCGTTCCAACTAAATTTTGACTAGCGCTAGTTCGGGGACTTCGAGTGAAAATTGGCAGCTGTTGAGCGTGTTTGGGCACTTGGACGTGTGCCTACTCAAAATTCGATTTTGCAGACAAGGTATAGAATATATATGTATGTATATGAAGTGAAGTGGTTTATGAGATTTGAGTGGGCAATTAAAACCCAGAATTTGAATTGAATCGACGATTTTGGGACAAGTGGATATACTTGAATATGTAGAGAATGTTATCACTTTAAGAAGTGATAGCAATGAAAATAGTATAACATAGTATAACATATCGTGCAGTGCATAGTTCGATCTACAATAAAGAAGAGTTAGTGGATGGTAATTACGAGTTCTTCTGTAAGGGACAAAGAAGTGTAGTGTTGTTGCTCGTGTTTTTAGTCTGGAGCCAGTTTCGCGACAGCCATCGACAGGATACCTATTTCATATGAAAAATCGCATTTAGAATGTGGTTTGTGCGCTCAATACTGATCCATCTGGCATCTGTTAGCTCACGAATCTTTACTTGCCAACATCATCGCATATGTAGATTTTTTTCGAAATTTTTTTCCACTGCATCGGGGGCTTGCAACTGCGGGCTTCATCAGGAGTAGAGTTTAGGCAACCATGAAATTTACGAAATCATTATTTGGCAGTATAATCTGAAGAAGCACTATTCCCATAATATTTGTCCAACTTAGCTTTCTTTAGTTTCCTTCGCCGTTTTGCGAAAATGAGCAAACTAATTTATTTTTTCCTATATACACGTGGATGATGGAGTTGTGAAAACAGGCAATGGAGATTAATAGTAATAATATTGTAGATTAATATTATTATCATATTAAATGTTTTATGATACCAAAAACATTTTCAAGGATTTTATACATTTTGGCTGTCAAGGAATCCACCTAGAATGTATAGAATAAGTCACAATGGATATGTCTGATTGACTGCAAGTTCTTTTGGAATGACGACACTGATTTCGCATTTGATTTCTAGGCACCTGAGTCCATAAGCTAGATTGCAGGGACGGGGGAGGCAGGCAGTTAGTTGTTTAGCTGGGCCAAATGCTGATGCAGCAGTCGATGCGGCTAGTGATAGCGTTATGCCAGCAGACGCTGCATTTGGCGGCAGCTTTATTGCATGCCACGCACGCATACTGTGGACAGACGAGAGACCAAACCATTTGCAAATTAACATCAGAATAGATCCTGGCCAAAACCAGAGTCAGTTGTGCTGCCAGTTTGAATGCCAAACTAACCGCAACATGAAAATGCGCTGGCAATTGAAAAGGGTTGCCCAATAAATCCAATGGCGACGGCCCACGATGGGGGACAGGGATGGGGGCTTGGCTTGCAACTGCTGCTATTGTTTCAGACTTCATTAAGGGCAAAATAAATGGATTGCTTAGCCCTGATCAAGATGCTGCCAGCTAAGCCGACGTGAGGCACTGGCGCTGTTCGCTTGCCAAAGTGCACTGGCAAATGTTGACATTCATTGTTGCAGCTCTTCTAATGCGCTTTCCCCTTTGAGCCCCACGCCCATTCTCCCCTCTCTGCGTCTCCATCTCCGTCTGTGGCGCATTTGTGCGCTGGATTTTGTTTTTATTATGACTATTTTAACTGCCAGCGTGAAAGCAAACAGAGCAGCAGCAGGATGCTGGGAGCCTGGCCGGGCAACGTGTGGCAAGTGGCGCAGCGTAAAATGCAATTTTCACATGCCTGACAGCGAGCCGAGACGCCTCTCTCGGGGGCAAATACACTTTGGCGGCAGCAACAACAAGAACAACAACAACAGTTTAAAGCCAACAAAGTGAAATGCGATAAAACAAAAAGAGCTGGCAGTGCTGTAGCAGGGGCGGGTGTCCGTGCGACTCGTGTGGCATCTACAACTGTGACTGCCACTGCGACGACAACGGCAACGACGACGGCGACTGTCTTGTCTGCAACGTGCGAGCTGGAAACTAAACCTAAAACAGCAACGGCAGAAGCAGCAGCAGCAGCTGCAACTGTGAGAACGCCGCGGCGTTTGCCTGTCAAGCGTTTGCCTCGACCCGAGACCTTTGGACTACGACATCGACTACCAACGACAAACTAACCCCCCTTTCCCACCCCCATCGAGAGACTCCAGCACCGCCCGCTGCTCCTCGTGCTGCCTGCGTTGCATTTACAGCACAATGATTCAAATTGTCGCCTTGGATTATGGATTTATTACGCGTCTCGTTTTTAGTAAGCTCCAAGCGACTGCAATTGTGCATGCTGCTCGCAATTACTATCAATGTACTGCAACCCTACCAGACAACCCCACCAGGCAGGCAGCCGCCCCTGCCACGCCCCGCCCGCTATCTGCTTCGTCTTTGTGGAGTTACCCATAAAACATTTATATCGAAATCGAAAATGTGTCACTAATTCGTGCTGACATTTTTTTCGCTTTTGGTCCCACTTGTGTGTTAGAGTGTAAGTATATGTATTTGTGTGCGTGCATGAGTGTGTGTGTGTGCATGCATGTTCATGTTGGTGTCATGTTGGCGCTTGCTTTTGTGCTGGCGTCGGTTCTGTGCGCGACATTCGCTTTAGAAACGAAGCTATTCGACAAACGCATGAATACACTCTCTTGTGGTGAGTGCAACTTTGAGTGTGAGGTTGAGATGTGAGTGTGGGTTTCAGCACTTTAAGCACACTCGTGCTTAAATAATGCATGCATATTTCAGACAGACAGCCCAGACTGCCTGACCTTGAGATACCCCGATTATAACAAATTATATGAAACTTTAGAAATCTAAGGCGAACAATTTGAAATGTCTTTAATTGTAAAGATATACTTACAAATTTAATTTAACTTTAATGGACAATGGTATGACTATTATTGTATCAATTATTACTATATTTTTTGTTATCTTAACTCAGTTTTAACTCTTCTTAAGGACCAACTTAAACCTTCGTAATCGATATATGTACATATGTAGGTGCCTGTAAAAGGTAGCCGTCCTATCTCGTGTAATTTGCAAAGAGAAAAAAACGCTATCCATGTAGTTTTAAGTTTCAGTATTCACCGACTATTCTTATAGTAATTATATATAATAGTAATAGTAAATGCATGTGTTCTTTAATAGCTTTAGCGACTTTAAGTTCCATATACATAAAATTCTCTTATGAAAAACTTTATTTCTCACTGACTGCGCCTGTACGATATAGTCGTCCGGTTCTAATGAAAGGTACGATATAAATATGCCAATAAAGTGAGCTTGGCTGCGATGTGTGAAAGGATAAACAAAATTGCCCGATAGGTTATGGGGCAGCTATACGATATATTGGTCCGATTCAACTCGTTCCGACTTAGGTAAATTGCTATTCCGCCAGCCGTCAGAGACATTAAGGGGAACTAAATGTAACAACCGTTTTGGCTGGGGTACGTGCCGTTCTTGCTCCTACTGACGGAAGTGCGGCTATACTCTCCACGTGAGGGCGGCTGGAAGCAGGCCCCTAGCACGGTCATGTCCCTGCTAGGGGTGCTGACTAATTGTAGTCGGGCGAAGATCGTGAATCTATAAATCACCCCAATCCAAGGCAGAAGAGCATACGCTAATGGATGCATGGCCGGGGGGTAGCCCGGTCTCTAGTATGCGGACTCTGGATACCTGTCGCCCTCCAGTTTCATTTAGACTTCTCACGACACGCGGGCTATGTCGTGAGTGAGCTTCCCATCCCGCCTACTCGTGGGACCAATTACATGGAACTAAATAATCAATTAAATAAGCCTGATGCGGCTTTGACAGCATCAACCCAGGGTGAAGCCTTCATGGCCGACCCCAATACCAGCACTGCAGCTATTAGGCTGCTGGCTTCCATCCTCAATAGTAAGGATTTCGATCCGAGTATTTCTGGGGACTCGGATAGGCCACGAACTCCCTTGGACATTGAGTTCGCTAGTGCTGCGTTCTCGTCCAACAACTGCTCAGGCATGCAACAGACCGTCGAGGTGATGTCCTCCGACGCGGAAGCTGAAGGTGACCTGATCAGCTTTGCTGTCGACGTTTCCGTGGCCTCTCAGAGGTCAGGCCTCACAGGAGCAGGATCCCAAATCCAGACGCTGCGACTGGACTCGGAGAACGCCTTCGTCAAAATGAAGACCCGTGAGAAGAAGCTCTTCAAAGCTGCACTCGCGAAGGGTTCGAATAGAGCAGAGGCTCTTGCAATCGCCACTGCGCCCCCCCGTAGAAACCAAGGCCAAGCGGACGCGTGCTGACGATACCCTCCCCGAACCCCAAGGGTCTTCAAAGAATCCCAAACAGACTCATGTGGAGTCCACAAAGCCAATTTTCAGCCAAGTGGCAAGCAGAGTGAAATTTGGCTTCACTTCGGGTGATTCAAGCAAACCACTTACACCGGAGCAGATGGCAACGGTGCAAGACAGCATCCTTAAGGCGATGCGGCTGCCCTCCACATCGGGGAGTCGGTCCAGGTTTCGAGGGCTGCATACCCCCGAAATGAATGGCTGCTCCTTGGGGAGCTGCTGGACATATCAAGTTCATCAGCGGCCTTGATATAAAACTGTTGGGGGGAATCGGAGTTCCCGAGAGCTCACCTCATTCGAGGGTACTTCCCCAACAGTGCTGAACTCCCACCCGCTAACATTCTGGAGTACTTGGGTCTCCAGAATGTTGAACGCTTCTCAACGAAGCTGTGGCGGGTGGTTCAACACAGCCTTAACGGCAAGACTACGCACCTCGTGATGATGGTCAACGAGGTGTCGTATAAGGTCCTGACGGATCTTAAGGGTAATGTTAAATACCGCTTTGGCAGGATTAAACACTCCTGCCCTGTCCTCTTCCCCCATCTCCAACCAATCAAGGCAGGTGGACTTGTCACCAAGGCCCTAAAGGAAGAGGCTGAGCGCCATTAAGGCTCCAGCCGAACCTGCACCACGCCAGAGGAGCGTCCGACACCCTGTGCAGGGTCGTCTCTCGTCCAAGAGCCATGGTTAATCAATGGCCATATCCGTGGACTATCATGCGGATCATGTAAGTTATTATATGACCGTATGGGTGGTGCCCCTCGCACCGCTATTGTTGTAAATAACAATGTGAGTCACTTCCCTTTACCCAATTTCATCCATAGAGACATGGTGGCAACGGCTATTGAGGTAGCCACGGCTGAGGGTGTCCGGGAGGTAGTGATAGCCTCTGCCTACTTCCCGGGCGACGTGGATGACGTCCCCGCCCACAGAGGTTCAGCGGGTAATGGACTTCTGCCGCCTGTACAACAAGCTGCTCGTGATCGGCTGTGATGCAAATGCGCATCACACGATCTGGGAAAGCAGCGACGTCAATAAACGTGATGAGTCCCTTTTAGAGTATATATTGTATTGTCAATTAGATTTTGCTAACATAGGGTGTAAGCCTACCTTTATTAACGCTATTATGGAAGAGGCTCTGGATCTTACCCTAGTCAGCAATTCTATTGTGAGTTCGCTGGTCACCTGGCGGGTCACAGACGAAGCCACCTTGTCGGATCATCAGCATATCAGGTTCGACCTCCGTGGGCAAGTCGAGATCCGCCTGAACTCCTTCTGTCCCAAAAAGACTAATTGGGAACACTTCAAAGCCTCTGTGGCTTTTAAAGCAGTCTCGTTGATCAGCAACCCTAATTCTATCAGTGAGATAGAACTTGCTGCCAACCTGCTTAAAGATGTGCTAATCACATCCATCGAGGACAGCTCTGTTCGGAAGAGTCAACCGAAAAGTTCCATGGTGGAACGAGGAACTGGCTGCACAAAGAAGGAAGGTTTGAAACCTATTCAACAGGGCCAGATCTAACCGTGTCAGTTAGGACGTCTATAGGGACGCCCTCACTAACTATACAAAAACATAAGAGGCGCTAAACGCGATACGTGGCGCAGCTACTGTGCTGGCATTGAATCGCTACCATATACCCATGATTCGTCACCAGTTATGACCCTTTTGAGTAAATCTGGGTTGTCGTTGACGTCATTCAACAGCTCTTGAGCGATGCTCATGAGACCAAAAGTTCAAAATTGACCAATTTTGGAACAAACTTCGCTGACACACGTCTCAAGGCCAAAACTTTTACGCCTCTCACAACCAAACAAAAAATGCTTTACACTTGAAACTTGGTACAGATGTTCGGGAAGAGTGTACCAACATAACAAAACAAAATCTATAATCGAAAGTACATTGCCCGCGAAATTTGAAATGTCACCTTACTTTTTGAACACATACCATATATACATATATATATTTTTTGGGGTATTCCACGCCTACTTCTGCCTGTTACATGCCTTTGCATGTATTGCTAGTATGGCCAAACGGTATAAACACGGTGATATGTTAAGGGGCAGCATTTGGTCAAGGCATCAAATAAATATAACTGAAATTAAAAAATAAGCAGAAACTAAAAAAAATGCTTAAATTGATAATAATATGTGTTGAGATTGTGCCGACTCATGGCGGTTGCAAAACAACGCCGTTCTCAACGGAGGGGGTAGGGGTGACAACCCTTTTTCGGCAGAGTTGTATGAATGCTGCCACTTGCCGCACTTGCCACTTGGCGAGTCAGATAAAACCCGCTTAAACAAAGCAGCTGAAAGCTTTTCGTAATTCACTTTTCCCTATTGAATTTGTTATTGGTTCACTTTTCCCCAAGGGGTATGCTGACTTTGAGTATACGCTGTTTTAATATACAACTAGTCTAAATTGCAGCTTATATAAATTTAATATTTCATATTAACTTTATTTCATATTCACCAAGGCAGCTAAGCAAATTTTCCTTTTATTTGAAAATCTATTATTTTTTTTAAATTATTCCAGTCGGAACTCTAAATCTTTTTAATTTAAATATTTATTACTTTCTATATTTAATTTGGAATTGTATACTTTTAATTAGTGTTAAATTTTCTTTACTTATAAGTAATACTTAAAATTTAAAATTTATTGATTTAGTTGACGTAAAATAAATATTGTAGAATTAAAAAACGTAATATAAAAGTGGTATATATTCTTGGCCAGCAAGAAAAGCCAAATCAATTCGGCCCTGCCTGCCTAACACTTATTCCACAATGCGATAAACTTTTGGACGTCGTTCACAGGGTATCTCAGGATCGACTATACTTTACTGCAGACTTCTCTACATGTTTTAATTGTGGATTATGCATTATTTTCGTGTGCAGGTTGAATTGTTGACAACGCGCGCGTGCGAGTCGGCAACAACATTGTGCAATATGTTGCAGCTAGTGGTTGTTATTGTTGTTGTTGTTGTTGTTGCCAACTAAATTGCCGTTGACAACGCTGACATTTCAAATTTAGACATTGCCTGACTCTGTTGACCGCACATTAAAATGCGCCATTTGTGTGCCACGGCTCGGCACCCTTCTCCCCCCTCCCCCTATTCGCTGACCACGCTGTCAGTGCCCGCGCCTGCCCCCGCTCCAACTGCCGGCACTGTCACTGTCATTCAAGAGGCAAGCAGACCCCGACTACAGCCCACAACTCACTCAACGCTTTTTGCTACATTTTGTTTATTTATTTTGTTAATTGTCATTGCGGTCTTTGAGCGCACATAAAATTATGTAAAGAAACAAGAAGAATTTCCGTTTCATAAAAACGTGTTAACTATGTTTACAGCATCCACAGCCAATGGCCAACGGCCAACAAGATAACCAAGCTAACCTCGTGCCACAACCGAGCGCGGGGGCACGACAGCACGACAGCAATTCGACTTGCACGAAGATGCACCAGCAGCCTCAGCCACAGCCTCAGCCACAGGCACAGTCTCAGCCACAGCCGCAACAATGCTGTTGCAGGCGTCATAGATTAATTAACGTCTTTGCGATAAGGCACGTTGCCCCAACTTACCTTTGCCCAGCACTCCCTTCCACGCGCACCTACTCCCACTCCTTCCTTCTTACAGCTGCATTTGAATACGAAGTTAAGAAATACTTAACATCTCCAGACTAGGAAGAAAATGCCGCCTCGCACAGCTGGTGCCACAGATTGTTTTCACGTCAAAATACTCTCGATAAAACAACAATATTGTGCATGGAGTGTGTACAACTAAGAAGTGTGTAATTTAGAAATAATAACAATAATACTAAATATTTTATTGCATTGAAATATAATATCAAAAAAATCTTGACCTATGAAATTCCAAAACTGCTACATTATCTACTCTACATATACTATATATTGAATGAAACAATAGAATAGGAAGAAGTTACACACAAGGTGACGAATAATTACTTCAATTATTTTGTTCGTAGTTGTACATAAAATAAACTTATGAATAATATCTGTAAGACAGTAAAATCTATTCACTTTTATACTTAGTATACCCCTTACTTTGTGCAAATACATGTAACAGGCCGAAGGAGGTGTGGCAGAACCCACAATGTATATATATTTACATTCAGGGTCTCCAATCGAATTGATTGAGCCATGCTCGTCCGTATGTCCGTCTGCCTGACTGTCATTTTAACGTCGAGAGCGGTAGGTCGCTATTATGAAAGCCAGAGATGACACGCCTGCGAATATTAAGCAAACTAAAACTTATACTTTTCTGCTTCATTATATAACATACATGTAAATATTGTTGCGGTTTTGCAAACGTATCTTATGTCGAAAAAGACATTTTTGAGGAGAGGATGTTTTTAAAGTACCAATTTATGTATTTTAATATAACAAATAAAACAAGTGCGCAAGAGAGAAACACAAGAATTACAATAAAAAAGGTACTCAATTAGTTCAGTAACTGTTTCGAGTAAGGTTTCAATTAGTGGCACGAATGTGTTTGATTGGCCTGTTTGAATACATTTTCAAACACCACCACAAACTCCAGTTGAACGATTAAGTTTAACTGTGAATACATTGGTTAAAATTCTTTAGTAGTTTAGTGAATGAATGAAAAATTCTGGTTTTATTATATTGCTTGTAGGGCAATTAAATAACTGAGTGCATTCTGTCGGACCATTTACTCCGCTGTCTCGGGTTCTTACTCGCATAATCTGCATGGTTCATTACTCACTATTCCAAGTCTGCTAAGGTCTTAGCCTATAATACCTGTATCCCCTGAGAGGATTCTCATTGGGTTCGTACTTAGTTTCAGTAACTGCTTGAAATTTTTTGAAATTGAAGCAGACTAAAGGATCTGATGCAGGTACGCCTTAATAGTGACTGCCTTTGTCGCAAGACGGCTCTGACCCTATAAATGCATCCTTTGCTTCTTTTTTCGCTAGTGTATCTGCCTGTTATCCTTCCTCAGTTGATCGCGACTTAAGTTGACCTTCATGCATCACCCTATGGCACAGACCTTAGCCTCGCTGATGTATTTCCCAAGGGATTCGTGGAGTTTTGCATCTTGGATGAATTGCAATATGAATATATAATTTAAAATGCTCTCATTGGCATTCACTTAACTTCTATGAGTTACTCACCTGTAATAGAATGACCATTTTGGCCCATTGTAAATAGGCCACTTGGAAATTTAGGCAGTTAGAAAAGGAGAGTCGAAAATAACATTCACCCTGAAGACCCTGAAGAGCTGAAGCTCATGGCTCAGGCCATGATCGCCGTGCTGAATGTATTCGAGGAGGTACACGGCCAACCGCCCTTCTAAATGCCCCTATTTATGGCTTTTAATTTTTTCTATAATGATTTCAACGAGAAACAGCTAAATATTTTGTATATTTTTATTTTCGAATCATTTAGTCGGTCTAATTAAACTCGTAATCACCACTCTCTGCCTCACCAAGACTGTGTTGCGGTTAAGGGAAGGAAAAGATTGGGTGAGAAACATGATAAATGAGACCAATATCCATCTCATGCTCGAGTTTCTGTTGCGCAGACCGTGGCAAAGCGGCAAATTGCAGCGCGAACTGATTTACCTGTGATATCGCGAGTGTCGACAGGGATCGGGATGGGATTTGGCTTGGGATAAGCAGTGCAGCTGCTGACTGAGAAATAACGTCTAGACGTTTTTCGTTTACGCCACGAAACAATGGAGCTCTTGTCATGGCCATGGCCCTAGCCTTGAGCCTTGAGTAGGGGAAGGAGAAGGGGATGACACTGCTGATGAAGAGGAGGAAGTGTTTGAATTTAAGCAGACGTTGCAGGAACTCGCTCAATGTTTTGCTGTTTATCTCTCCCATTCTCACACACACATGCACAGGCAGCTGTCCGTTCTTTTTGTTTGCCATCTTTATTTTGGGTTTTTCTCTTTTCCTGTTGTCTCCTTTTCATTATTTCCTTGCAGTGGGTATATTAATTTTAGCCAGGAATTTCCAACGCACCTTAGAAGACATCTCCAGCACCATAAAGTATATATATTATGAATCAGCATCCATAGAGGAATCGAACTACTCTTGTCCGACTGTCCTGTATCCGTCTGTTGCAACGCAAACTCGTCTCTAAGTTTTAAAGGCATTCAGATGAATCTTGGTACACATGCTTCTTATTGCTGCACGTGGTAAATAAGTGGAAACGAATCAGATTGGACCGATATATCGTATAGCTGTCATACAAACTATCGGTCGATTTTTGTTATTTGTCAAGATGTTCACTAAATGCGACTTATTCTATATATATTATAAGCATATATATTTTCATAAAAATCCGACTACCATAACATATAGCCGCCATAGAAACAATCGGCCAAAACTAAGGTTAAGATCAGTTCTGCTTTTAGAAATAACTTATCAGTGTCAATCAAAGTTAGACATAATATTGAATATTCACAATACCTTTCTGCACCATTATATAAAACTAGTACTGGAACGATCGGAGGATATAAAAACCTGTAAGGGTATAGAACCTTCGGCATGCCAAAGGTAGCTTTCGTTCCCTTTCATTTTATTTCGCTTAATTTTCGGTTTTTCTCGGCGTTTTTTCGCGTCCGTTTTGTGTGCTTCTTCTGTGTGTCCTCTTCAGACCGTCTAACTAAATACCTGTATAAATATTTTATTACGCAAATGAAACAAGCATTGTTTGCATTTTATTTGTTTGCCTTAGTCTGTGTGTGTGTGTGTGTGAGTTACAACACGCTGCCACATCCTGCAACAGGGTGACCAACTACAACGCAGCCCTGGCTTCAGCTCTGGCTCTGTTTCTATTTCTTTCTACAGCTTCTGCTGCTGCTTCTGCCTTTGCCATTTGGTACTGATTCCACTGATGCTACTGCTGCCGGCAAAATGAAATGCCAACATTAAGGTGACAGTGTTGCCAACTGGCTCTCGAAAAGCAGCACGTGCCGCATCCTGGCGACATTCATTTGCATGCGCTGCCTGTGCCACGCCTCCCAGCTTGACCACAAGCCCCACAGCAGAGCACAGGAAGTAAAAAGCAGAGTACAGAAGGATGTCCAGCTACAAAGCACACATTCCTAACCGGGGGCAGGTAGGGAGAGGGGGAGGTTGTCATAGGGAACCACAGCTTTTGTGTGCGTGAATACACCGAGAGTGGCTCCAAACAACTATGCAAGTAAATACTTCTGGGGCCATAACTGTTAAGTGAATGCACTCAAAAGTATGCACAGTATTGCGAAGAAATAATATCCGACGTTATCATTACTATTACTATTCAATCATATGCCATGTAAATACTTATTATAACCCAAAGTTTAAATGATATTGAAGTTAGTAATTTGCGTTTAGCTTACCTTGATTTTGAATGCACTCAGAGTGAGTCAGAACTGAAATAACATATGTTCTTAAATATCACACTCAAAATATGAATATTCACAGTAAGTTGATAACATCCTTCATTGGTTCTCTGAATAAAACAAATTCACTTAATATTATTAAACTTACTTATTGCATAATGTCAAAACATTCAAACAACACTCTAGTTATTCAATAAATTGAAATGTGAATACTTTTAAAAGTCATTATAGGTATTAGGACTGAATGAACATTGACTAAAGGACAAATTTACGCGTTTTAATTATTGTACATGAGAAAGTTCTCTATAATATCAGAATAGTCATAACTTTTGTAATTTATAGTTTAATAAATGAATGAATAGTTCTACTCTTATTCACAATTGAGTGTTAGGAAGCAATCATTGAATTTTTAATTGGCTGTAATATAAATGAACCAAGACACGGGGATACCTATGAAAATCGAACAAGCAAAGAGGCCAAAGTGGCCCAATGGCCCATCGACTACTGGCCAGATTCAATGTGTTAAATGCATGTGAAGAAGTAATTAGTGAGAAAAACAAGTAAAAAAAGCCACAGTTGTGTCTCCCGACAACGATATACCCTTCCCTTGTAACATCGCAAAGCACATGCAGCGACATCAAGTATATATCCGTTTATTGTCTGATTAGTTTACAATTTAGAGGATAGGTACATGTAATGATTATCTATTTATATTTCGAAGCAGTAAGTTGTATCTTTCTTATTTCGCTTACAGATCGAACTAAGCACTTTGATTATTGAAAACTTCACACTTAATTTGGGATCTCTAGCTTATATTATAACTGCAAACTGTTTGTTCACACGGACGGACACGACTAAAGCGACTGAATCAGTAAAGAACATATAAATGTATGTTTGGTATCCTTTTGGTTACCTGATAAGGCCAGCGAAATAGGATACCTTACTAACAAATTTTACTTGATTTCATAAAAATTTAAATTATTCACCAAGTGATATTAATTTTATAATAAACTTAATTCATTAACAATTAAATTCATGTACATTTTTTATACCCTTCGACCATTGAAAACGGTCAAAAAAGGGTATACTAACTTTGTGCAAATGTATGTAACAGGCAGAAGGAGGCGTGGGAGACCCCATAAAGTATATAACATATATTCTTGCTCAGCATCACAAGCCGAGTCGATTGAGCCATGTCTGTCTGTCTGTCCGTCTGTCTATCTGTCTGTCTGTCTGTCTGTCTGTCTGTCTGTCTGTCTGTCTGTCTGTCTGTGTGAACGCACAGATCTCAGTTATTATAAAAGCTAGAGTTACCAAATTTGGCAGGAAGACTCCTGTGTACTATAAGCAGATCAAGTTCATTTCAAATGTTAGGTGCCACGCCCACCGCCCCCCAAGCGCTGTATAAGAAATATATTTTCAAATTAAAATACAAATTCTTCGATTAAAATAAGTGAACTGACCAAATTAAAAAAAAATTTGTTCTTTCATATTTGTTATGCTTTATCAAAGTTTTAGTAGTTTACCATTCAATATGGCCTCCATTCATGTTAATAACTTTTAGAACGCGACCTGGCATCTAATTAATAGGGATTTCGAGGAGAGATTTGTCTAATTTCGGCCACACTGACCAATATTGTTGTCTAAGACTCTATACTTTACTGGCAAGGATCCTCAATTAAATTGAGATCAGGACTTTTAGCGGGCCTCTTTAAAAAGTGTTTATGGTATTTAGGAAGCGCTTCACTGGGAAGATAGCGATTCTTTGGAATTCCTATAATAATTAGGCTAATTTAAGCTTAATGACACAAGAATCATACCTTAATAGATTCTGATCGCTCAGATACAAGAATTAATTGACATTTACATGTGCATGCATCGCAATGTCGTCAAAAACTAAATTGGTCAGTTTAATTATTTTATTCTACAAAAATGGAAATAAGGGGACCTACTTCCGATATCAGATTTTTGCCAGAGTTTTCGGCTGGGGAATTAATTGTTAAGCAACTAAAGCAATCGTTAAGTACTTGCTAAGGTGACTTTTTTCGCGGGCTTTTTATACACTTGCATACACTTAGTTGACCCTTTTATGACCATTTTCAATAGCCGGAAGGTAAACCAGACGAACGCTACAGTCGGTCGGGCCTGATAGTAAAATACCCTTCGTTAGAAGTACATAAACAATTTCAAAGTTAACTCTTCTTTATACATCTGTACTTTGTGAGCTCTACCTGTTGCAATCAATTGCACAAAGTTAATATACCCTTTTTGACCATTTTCAATGGTCGAAGGGTATACGAAATGGGGACAGAGCATGCAAATGAAATTTACGTCAAGTTGTCTCAACTCTTCGAACTTACTCAGTACTTCAAACATCACATATTAAACAAATTTATTGTGTTTTTCGTAATGTTGCCAAGAGGTAGGCCTACAATGTACCTAGCTCGATTGCTTTTACTGATACTTATCTTCTGCTTGCACAGTTTCTGCAGGCCCCGTTGGCAGCGAAGTCAGGAAGGTGCTACTGTGGATTAACGAGCAGGTTCCCGGTGTGCGCTGCACCAATCTGAAGGACCTCAGCAACGGCGTGATCTGGTGTCGCCTGATGACCAAACTATGGCCAGGCTCACTGGCCACAGTGCTAGTGATCAATCGGCCGGCCAACTCCAATGATGCGCAGCACAACTATATACTGCTGGAGGCGGCCTTCATCAAGGTGGAGATGCCATGGTCTTTCCAGACGCGCCAACTCATTGCGGGGCATAGCGCGGAGCTGTTGCGCATGGCTGAGGCGATGGTCACCATGGATAACATATTCAAAATGCAGATGAAGGAGCAGCTCAAAACTAAACAGTCTGCAAACAAGTCGAGTCGCTCATCCCGTATTCTGGCTGGCGAATTGCCATCGGTTCAACCGCCAACTTCATCACTGAATCTGAATGCACCGCCGCCCCCCAGGAGAGCCTGCTGCAGGCGTCTGCTTCGGCGGCGACGGCGGGGGGCAGTATCAGCAGTGCATACGCAGCCGACCAACGAAGAGTTCACCTCGACCACGATTGTTAGTGAGGCACAGCGCCTGCGGCAAGAGATTCACTCCATGTTCCACCAGCAACAGTCAGCCGTGGAGGCCTACATGGCGCAGCAAGAGCAGCTGGTAGCATCTGGGGGGCGTACACACTTACGCCGCGTTATGCTTCTGCCCCGAGTGCATTCGACAACGGCAGAATGCTCAGATAGCTATGCAAACTGCAGCCGAGATACCTGAGGTTCATGAAGCACACGAGACACACGAGCCCCACATGGCACAAGAGACACATGCAACACACGAGGCACATGAGACACTCGCAACACACGAAGAACCCAATGCGCCTATGAAGGAAATTTAGATCGTGAAAAGGAAAATGGCATTTCTCTGCTCCCAAAGTTTCTACTTTATAAATTTAAAGAGATGTCTATTTGTATCATAAATACTATATCTATCGGTAGTAATGTTCACTTTAAATACCCGCTACTCAAAGTGTAGAAGGGTATTATAACTTAGTGCCAAGATTTTTTCCGACCGTATGAAAAACTAGATCTCAGAGACTAATAGCTAGCTACCAAATTAGGTGTGAATATGTATTATTGTTACACGCAGATCAAGTTTGTTTTATAATTTGAGAACACCCATTTCCGCCCCCTTAAATCGACGTAAACAAAAATATGAAAATTCCAAGCGTCATTTTAATGCAGGATTTCATTTTTGGTAAAAACAATAACTATCAACGCTCAAATGATTTCTGTAAATTTGGTTGCGATCGGATCATTAACATAGAAATAATTTTAAAGAGTATGCAACACAAACCGGTAAATAGCGAAGTGAAATAATAGTTACTTCTCCCTTAAGTATATATTAGAAATAGTTTTGGTCAGATGGGTAGCGGGCTTTTTAATGTCGAACACACTCATCTGTAGCCTTCGTGATTGATTTAATTTTAAACAAAAAAAAAAATGTTCTTTTATTTAATTTAAGGCATCGAATAATAAAATAGCTTTCTGCCAATTCAAACTGAATGTAACAGATATAATGACGTATCTCCGACCCCAAAAAAGAAAGTATATATTCTTGATAAGAAAAAACAATCGATAAAATATTGTCATATCGGTCTTTCAATTAGTCTGTCTGTGTTGGAAACTTGATCTCAGAGACCAGGGGCGTAGCGGAAGCACTTGTCCAACATTTTGTTGTTGTCATTGCTTTAAAATACAGAAACTTACGCAGTACCAACAACATCGGCTATTATCTCGGTTTTACATTGGAAAAATCATTGTTTTTTTACCAATCCAATTAATTATTCTTGCCAAGTCGTGCCTTACAAATAATTATACCCGTTACTCACAGGTACAATAGTACCTGTACAAAGTACAATATAAAGATTCTTGTTCGGTATCAAAAGCAGATTTAATATTAGCCAAGTCTAATCATCCGTCTCTCCGCTCATTTAATATATTTAGAAAGCTGGAGACACAAAATTTGGCATAAAGTTTTTGGTATATTATCAATTGATCAAGTTCACTTTAAATACCTTCCGGATTTATAAGGTTTTCTAAATTGCGCGAGGGGTTTCTTTTGTTTCTTGTTCTTTTTTTCGGTATGCGGGGCCCTTACCAGGTCGAGGGTCCTTGTGCAACGTACACCCTGCAAACCACTAGCCACGACCCTTTTAGGAACTACGTGGCCTATGGCTTCCTAATTTGAGAATAGGTCTAATAAGTGCACGATTAAGTTTGTAATAGAATTTGCCACACTTCCTTCTGAAATGGTAATCGTAACATAAATCGAGAAAAAAAAAAATTCCAAGTTTAATTCAAGTACACTCGACTTTAGCTCTCTTCTTGTTTTCCACTTAGGTTGATTTTTGTTTCAAGTGGACATTTCTTACTCCAATGATTCTGCTTTACGCTCACATCTCTCCCTATCTATCTTTTTCTTTTTTTACTCTCTATCTTTTGCTCTTCTTTGCCTTCTCATTAATAAAGCAACAGGAAAGCATTTCCACTGGATTTTCACAGCTCAGTTTGAGTTCCGCATCCGAATGACGACACATCTGACTCTGGAAACAAGCGGACAGATGGAGGGACGGACAGGCGGAGGCAGGGAGTAATCGCCAGAAAGACACTCAAAGTCGTTCGGAAGCTGCGATATGTCTGTCTGTCTGTCCGTCTGTCTGTCTGTCTGTCTGTCTGTCTGTCTGTCCGTCGTCTGTCTGTCTGTCTGTCTGTCTGTCTGTCTGTCTGTCTGTGTGAACACAGATCTCAGTTATTATAAAAGCTAGAGTTACCAAATTTGGCAGGAAGACTCCTGTGTACTATAAGCAGATCAAGTTCATTTCAAATGTTAGGTGCCACGCCCACCGCCCCCACAAATCAATAATTTAATTTTTGAACTCAATTTGTAAGCGCTGTATAAGAAATATATTTTCAAATTAAAATAAAAATTCTTCGATTAAAATAAGTGAACTGACCAAATTAAAAAAAAAATTTGTTCTTTCATATTTGTTATGCTTTATCAAAGTAAAGTTTTAGTAGTTAACCATTTAATATGGCCTCCATTCATGTTAATAACTTTTAGAACGCGACCTGGCATGTAATTAATAGGGATTTCGAGGAGCGATTTGTCTAATTTCGGCCACTCTTGCAGATTGCTTGTTTTAACTCTTTTAATGACCAATATTGCTGTCCAAGACTCTATACTTTACTGGCAAGGATCCTCAATTAAATTGAGATCAGGACTTTTAGCGGGCCTCTTTAAAAAGTGTTTATGGTATTTAGGAAGCGCTTCACTGGGAAGATAGCGATTCTTTGGAATTCCTATAATAATTAGGCTAATTTAAGCTTAATGACACAAGAATCATACCTTAATAGATTCTGATCGCTCAGATACAAGAATTAATTGACATTTACATGTGCATGCATCGCAATGTCGTCAAAAACTAAATTGGTCAGTTTAATTATTTTATTCTACAAAAATGGAAATAAGGGGACCTACTTCCGATATCAGATTTTTGCCAGAGTTTTCGGCTGGGGAATTAATTGTTAAGCAACTAAAGCAATCGTTAAGTACTTGCTAAGGTGACTTTTTTCGCGGGCTTTTTATACACTTGCATACACTTAGTTGACCCTTTTATGACCATTTTCAATAGCCGGAAGGTAAACCAGACGAACGCTACAGTCGGTCGGGCCTGATAGTAAAATACCCTTCGTTAGAAGTACATAAACAATTTCAAAGTTAAACTCTTCTTTATACATCTGTACTTTGTGAGCTCTACCTGTTGCAATCAATTGCACAAAGTTAATATACCCTTTTTGACCATTTTCAATGGTCGAAGGGTATACGAAATGGGGACAGAGCATGCAAATGAAATTTACGTCAAGTTGTCTCAACTCTTCGAACTTACTCAGTACTTCAAACATCACATATTAAACAAATTTATTGTGTTTTTCGTAATGTTGCCAAGAGGTAGGCCTACAATGTACCTAGCTCGATTGCTTTTACTGATACTTATCTTCTGCTTGCACAGTTTCTGCAGGCCCCGTTGGCAGCGAAGTCAGGAAGGTGCTACTGTGGATTAACGAGCAGGTTCCCGGTGTGCGCTGCACCAATCTGAAGGACCTCAGCAACGGCGTGATCTGGTGTCGCCTGATGACCAAACTATGGCCAGGCTCACTGGCCACAGTGCTAGTGATCAATCGGCCGGCCAACTCCAATGATGCGCAGCACAACTATATACTGCTGGAGGCGGCCTTCATGAAGGTGGAGATGCCATGGTCTTTCCAGACGCGCCAACTCATTGCGGGGCATAGCGCGGAGCTGTTGCGCATGGCTGAGGCGATGGTCACCATGGATAACATATTCAAAATGCAGATGAAGGAGCAGCTCAAAACTAAACAGTCTGCAAACAAGTCGAGTCGCTCATCCCGTATTCTGGCTGGCGAATTGCCATCGGTTCAACCGCCAACTTCATCACTGAATCTGAATGCACCGCCGCCCCCCCAGGAGAGCCTGCTGCAGGCGTCTGCTTCGGCGGCGACGGCGGGGGCAGTATCAGCAGTGCATACGCAGCCGACCAACGAAGAGTTCACCTCGACCACGATTGTTAGTGAGGCACAGCGCCTGCGGCAAGAGATTCACTCCATGTTCCACCAGCAACAGTCAGCCGTGGAGGCCTACATGGCGCAGCAAGAGCAGCTGGTAGCATCTGGGGGCGTACACACTTACGCCGCGTTATGCTTCTGCCCCGAGTGCATTCGACAACGGCAGAATGCTCAGATAGCTATGCAAACTGCAGCCGAGATACCTGAGGTTCATGAAGCACACGAGACACACGAGCCCCCACATGGCACAAGAGACACATGCAACACACGAGGCACATGAGACACTCGCAACACACGAAGAACCCAATGCGCCTATGAAGGAAATTTAGATCGTGAAAAGGAAAATGACATTTCTCTGCTCCCAAAGTTTCTACTTTATAAATTTAAAGAGATGTCTATTTGTATCATAAATACTATATCTATCGGTAGTAATGTTCACTTTAAATACCCGCTACTCAAAGTGTAGAAGGGTATTATAACTTAGTGCCAAGATTTTTCCGACCGTATGAAAAACTAGATCTCAGAGACTAATAGCTAGCTACCAAATTAGGTGTGAATATGTATTATTGTTACACGCAGATCAAGTTTGTTTTATAATTCGAGAAAACCCATTTCCGCCCCCTTAAATCGACATAAACAAAAAAAATGAAAATTCCAAGCGTCATTTTAATGCAGGACTTAATTTTTTGGTAAACACAATAACTATCAACGCTCAAATGATTTCTGTAAATTTGGTTGCGATCGGATCATTAACATAGAAATAATTTTAAAGAGTATGCAACACAAACCGGTAAATAGCGAAGTGAAATAATAGTTACTTCTCCCTTAAGTATATATTAGAAATAGTTTTGGTCAGATGGGTAGCGGGCTTTTTTAATGTCGAACACACTCATCTGTAGCCTTCGTGATTGATTTAATTTTAAACAAAAAAAAAAATGTTCTTTTATTTAATTTAAGGCATCGAATAATAAAATAGCTTTCTGCCAATTCAAACTGAATGTAACAGATATAATGACGTATCTCCGACCCCAAAAAGAAAGTATATATTCTTGATAAGAAAAAACAATCGATAAAATATTGTCATATCGGTCTTTCAATTAGTCTGTCTGTGTTGGAAACTTGATCTCAGAGACCAGGGGCGTAGCGGAAGCACTTGTCCAACATTTTGTTGTTGTCATTGCTTTAAAATACAGAAACTTACGCAGTACCAACAACATCGGCTATTATCTCGGTTTTACATTGGAAAAATCATTGTTTTTTTACCAATCCAATTAATTATTCTTGCCAAGTCGTGCCTTACAAATAATTATACCCGTTACTCACAGGTACAATAGTACCTGTACAAAGTACAATATAAAGATTCTTGTTCGGTATCAAAAGCAGATTTAATATTAGCCAAGTCTAATCATCCGTCTCTCCGCTCATTTAATATATTTAGAAAGCTGGAGACACAAAATTTGGCATAAAGTTTTTGGTATATTATCAATTGATCAAGTTCACTTTAAATACCTTCCGGATTTATAAGGTTTTCTAAATTGCGCGAGGGGTTTCTTTTTGTTTCTTGTTCTTTTTTTCGGTATGCGGGGCCCTTACCAGGTCGAGGGTCCTTGTGCAACGTACACCCTGCAAACCACTAGCCACGACCCTTTTAGGAACTACGTGGCCTATGGCTTCCTAATTTGAGAATAGGTCTAATAAGTGCACGATTAAGTTTGTAATAGAATTTGCCACACTTCCTTCTGAAATGGTAATCGTAACATAAATCGAGAAAAAAAAATTCCAAGTTTAATTCAAGTACACTCGACTTTAGCTCTCTTCTTGTTTTCCACTTAGGTTGATTTTTGTTTCAAGTGGACATTTCTTACTCCAATGATTCTGCTTTACGCTCACATCTCTCCCTATCTATCTTTTTCTTTTTTTACTCTCTATCTTTTGCTCTTCTTTGCCTTCTCATTAATAAAGCAACAGGAAAGCATTTCCACTGGATTTTCACAGCTCAGTTTGGGGGCAGTGCAGTTCATCGTTCCGCATCCGAATGACGACACATCTGACTCTGGAAACAAGCGGACAGATGGAGGGACGGACAGGCGGAGGCAGGGAGTAATCGCCAGAAAGACACTCAAAGTCGTTCGGAAGCTGCGATATGTCTGTCTGTCTGTCCGTCTGTCTGTCTGTCTGTCTGTCCGTCTGTCTGTCTGTCTGTCTGTCTGTCTGTCTGTCTGTGTGAACACAGATCTCAGTTATTATAAAAGCTAGAGTTACCAAATTTGGCAGGAAGACTCCTGTGTACTATAAGCAGATCAAGTTCATTTCAAATGTTAGGTGCCACGCCCACCGCCCCCACAAATCAATAATTTAATTTTTGAACTCAATTTGTAAGCGCTGTATAAGAAATATATTTTCAAATTAAAATAAAAATTCTTCGATTAAAATAAGTGAACTGACCAAATTAAAAAAAAATTTGTTCTTTCATATTTGTTATGCTTTATCAAAGTAAAGTTTTAGTAGTTAACCATTCAATATGGCCTCCATTCATGTTAATATTTTAACGCACCTGTATAATAGGGATTTCGAGGAGCGATTTGTCTAATTTCGGCCACTCTTGCAGATTGCTTGTTTTAACTCTTTTTAATGACCAATATTGCTGTCCAAGACTCTATACTTTACTGGCAAGGATCCTCAATTAAATTGAGATCAGGACTTTTAGCGGGCCTCTTTAAAAAGTGTTTATGGTATTTAGGAAGCGCTTCACTGGGAAGATAGCGATTCTTTGGAATTCCTATAATAATTAGGCTAATTTAAGCTTAATGACACAAGAATCATACCTTAATAGATTCTGATCGCTCAGATACAAGAATTAATTGACATTTACATGTGCATGCATCGCAATGTCGTCAAAAACTAAATTGGTCAGTTTAATTATTTTATTCTACAAAAATGGAAATAAGGGGACCTACTTCCGATATCAGATTTTTGCCAGAGTTTTCGGCTGGGGAATTAATTGTTAAGCAACTAAAGCAATCGTTAAGTACTTGCTAAGGTGACTTTTTTCGCGGGCTTTTTATACACTTGCATACACTTAGTTGACCCTTTTATGACCATTTTCAATAGCCGGAAGGTAAACCAGACGAACGCTATAGTCGGTCGGGCCTGATAGTAAAATACCCTTCGTTAGAAGTACATAAACAATTTCAAAGTTAAACTCTTCTTTATACATCTGTACTTTGTGAGCTCTACCTGTTGCAATCAATTGCACAAAGTTAATATACCCTTTTTGACCATTTTCAATGGTCGAAGGGTATACGAAATGGGGACAGAGCATGCAAATGAAATTTACGTCAAGTTGTCTCAACTCTTCGAACTTACTCAGTACTTCAAACATCACATATTAAACAAATTTATTGTGTTTTTCGTAATGTTGCCAAGAGGTAGGCCTACAATGTACCTAGCTCGATTGCTTTTACTGATACTTATCTTCTGCTTGCACAGTTTCTGCAGGCCCCGTTGGCAGCGAAGTCAGGAAGGTGCTACTGTGGATTAACGAGCAGGTTCCCGGTGTGCGCTGCACCAATCTGAAGGACCTCAGCAACGGCGTGATCTGGTGTCGCCTGATGACCAAACTATGGCCAGGCTCACTGGCCACAGTGCTAGTGATCAATCGGCCGGCCAACTCCAATGATGCGCAGCACAACTATATACTGCTGGAGGCGGCCTTCATCAAGGTGGAGATGCCATGGTCTTTCCAGACGCGCCAACTCATTGCGGGGCATAGCGCGGAGCTGTTGCGCATGGCTGAGGCGATGGTCACCATGGATAACATATTCAAAATGCAGATGAAGGAGCAGCTCAAAACTAAACAGTCTGCAAACAAGTCGAGTCGCTCATCCCGTATTCTGGCTGGCGAATTGCCATCGGTTCAACCGCCAACTTCATCACTGAATCTGAATGCACCGCCGCCCCCCCAGGAGAGCCTGCTGCAGGCGTCTGCTTCGGCGGCGACGGCGGGGGCAGTATCAGCAGTGCATACGCAGCCGACCAACGAAGAGTTCACCTCGACCACGATTGTTAGTGAGGCACAGCGCCTGCGGCAAGAGATTCACTCCATGTTCCACCAGCAACAGTCAGCCGTGGAGGCCTACATGGCGCAGCAAGAGCAGCTGGTAGCATCTGGGGGCGTACACACTTACGCCGCGTTATGCTTCTGCCCCGAGTGCATTCGACAACGGCAGAATGCTCAGATAGCTATGCAAACTGCAGCCGAGATACCTGAGGTTCATGAAGCACACGAGACACACGAGCCCCACATGGCACAAGAGACACATGCAACACACGAGGCACATGAGACACTCGCAACACACGAAGAACCCAATGCGCCTATGAAGGAAATTTAGATCGTGAAAAGGAAAATGACATTTCTCTGCTCCCAAAGTTTCTACTTTATAAATTTAAAGAGATGTCTATTTGTATCATAAATACTATATCTATCGGTAGTAATGTTCACTTTAAATACCCGCTACTCAAAGTGTAGAAGGGTATTATAACTTAGTGCCAAGATTTTTCCGACCGTATGAAAAACTAGATCTCAGAGACTAATAGCTAGCTACCAAATTAGGTGTGAATATGTATTATTGTTACACGCAGATCAAGTTTGTTTTATAATTCGAGAAAACCCATTTCCGCCCCCTTAAATCGACATAAACAAAAAACGAAATTCCAAGCGTCATTTTAATGCAGGACTTAATTTTTGGTAAACACAATAACTATCAACGCTCAAATGATTTCTGTAAATTTGGTTGCGATCGGATCATTAACATAGAAATAATTTTAAAGAGTATGCAACACAAACCGGTAAATAGCGAAGTGAAATAATAGTTACTTCTCCCTTAAGTATATATTAGAAATAGTTTTGGTCAGATGGGTAGCGGGCTTTTTAATGTCGAACACACTCATCTGTAGCCTTCGTGATTGATTTAATTTTAAACAAAAAAAAAAAATGTTCTTTTATTTAATTTAAGGCATCGAATAATAAAATAGCTTTCTGCCAATTCAAACTGAATGTAACAGATATAATGACGTATCTCCGACCCCAAAAAGAAAGTATATATTCTTGATAAGAAAAAACAATCGATAAAATATTGTCATATCGGTCTTTCAATTAGTCTGTCTGTGTTGGAAACTTGATCTCAGAGACCAGGGGCGTAGCGGAAGCACTTGTCCAACATTTTGTTGTTGTCATTGCTTTAAAATACAGAAACTTACGCAGTACCAACAACATCGGCTATTATCTCGGTTTTACATTGGAAAAATCATTGTTTTTTTTACCAATCCAATTAATTATTCTTGCCAAGTCGTGCCTTACAAATAATTATACCCGTTACTCACAGGTACAATAGTACCTGTACAAAGTACAATATAAAGATTCTTGTTCGGTATCAAAAGCAGATTTAATATTAGCCAAGTCTAATCATCCGTCTCTCCGCTCATTTAATATATTTAGAAAGCTGGAGACACAAAATTTGGCATAAAGTTTTTGGTATATTATCAATTGATCAAGTTCACTTTAAATACCTTCCGGATTTATAAGGTTTTCTAAATTGCGCGAGGGGTTTCTTTTGTTTCTTGTTCTTTTTTTCGGTATGCGGGGCCCTTACCAGGTCGAGGGTCCTTGTGCAACGTACACCCTGCAAACCACTAGCCACGACCCTTTTAGGAACTACGTGGCCTATGGCTTCCTAATTTGAGAATAGGTCTAATAAGTGCACGATTAAGTTTGTAATAGAATTTGCCACACTTCCTTCTGAAATGGTAATCGTAACATAAATCGAGAAAAAAAAAATTCCAAGTTTAATTCAAGTACACTCGACTTTAGCTCTCTTCTTGTTTTCCACTTAGGTTGATTTTTGTTTCAAGTGGACATTTCTTACTCCAATGATTCTGCTTTACGCTCACATCTCTCCCTATCTATCTTTTTCTTTTTTTACTCTCTATCTTTTGCTCTTCTTTGCCTTCTCATTAATAAAGCAACAGGAAAGCATTTCCACTGGATTTTCACAGCTCAGTTTGGGGGCAGTGCAGTTTATCGTTCCGCATCCGAATGACAACACATCTGACTCTCGAAATAGGCGGACAGATGGAGGGACGGACCGACAGAGGGAGGGAGTAATCGCCAGAAAGACACTCAAAGTCGTTCGGAAGCTGCGATAGACAAATTTAATGGCAATCGAAAAAAAAGAAAAGCGGAAAATGGAGAAAAAAACAACATAACATTGCGCATACGTCTAGTGTGACAGTTGGCCTTCCACTTTGGACGTTGTTGCTTGCTGTTTGCTTTGCAAATGATGAAAAGAGACGAAAATAAGGAAGAACAGGACAGGGGAAATGTGCAGAGTGTGGCATAGCAACGACTATGGTAATGCTTATGCTGCGAGGGATGGAAGCAGGAACAGGAGTCATTGCAGTAGGGGGAGCCCTGGCTTTGGGCTTGGCCATCAAACAGCGAATCGTCATTGAAATTGGGCTAATGAAATGCTTGTTAACTGAATGTGACAACATGGCTTAAGTCAAGGCAAACATGCCAATCGTAGAAAGAGGGTGGGCTAAGCACGAATGGAATTGCCAGCATCCAACTGAAATGAGATAATCTCCCAAACCAAAGAACCAGAACACTTAATTAACGCAATACCAAAAGAATATTTTGTGGGTAGAAACTTAAATTATCTTCTGTCTTTATTCAAATAAACATAAGAATCTTATGATGTCCAAGTGTAGGTTAGTCTATAATTATTTCATCATATAGTAAAAGGGAAAAAACTAAAACGTCTTTATCGAGAGAAGTAAACTCCCTTCTTGATAACTGTTTGACTTCTTAAACTTAAGGTGGTGTAGTTTGAGAGTAATTTTGGAGTATACTGCTATATTTTTATTATTTGGTATGTAATACAATTAGATGAATTAAAGAACATAAACAATTTAAAACTTGAGCATACTAAATACCGTGTGGAATTATGCTATTCAGTTTTTGGGAACTGTTAACGCCTTTAATATAGAAATATACGACTTCAACAATAACAATCTAAAACATTGCGCAAATTGTAAATGCTAATTTGTACGTATCTAATTGCGATAGATAAAGACCTAAGAATGCTTTACGTTAAAGATGAAATAAAATCAGTCGAACGCTACAATTAGGTTTTGACTGTATAAGGCAATAGATTTTCACTATATACGAGTATATTTTATATAAAATTTTAAAAAAGAATTCTCGATCAACGCAGTAAAAACGAGGCTGGACTAGTAGTTCTCCTTACTAACCACTTGGCCAACGCCGCATTATTGTGATTGCAAATAAATAATTACATAAGAAAGTATCTGATACTGGATTTCAATGCTAGGGGCATTGTTTAAAATCTTCAATATCTTCGTTCTTTATAGTCCGATCTTAAAGAAATTCTCCTAAAAGTTTTGAACAAAAAAATCAGTACTCATATGAATATATTGCGAATACTGATAAAACAATGCACAAAAGGGGGGTATACCAACCGAAAAGCTTTTTTATATTAAATTTAAATACACTTTAATCCAATGTTCAATAAAAATTGAAAATTTTGGAAGTTATTAAAAAAATTTTAGGTTTGGTTAAAATTTTGACGTGATAGGCTGGTTTTGTTTTCGGATTCGGATTTGGAAGGTCCAAAAATATATAGAAACATATATCGCATAACCCGACAAAATACATGTTAGGACCTATATCGCATCCCCTTATCAGGATTCTATATCTTTTGGGGGATATCCAAAGGTTTTTCAGTTTTTTGAGATTAGGTCGAGATCCAGACGACAATTTTTGACCCAAAATTTGAATTCAGCGACCCTAAATACATATAACTGCATATGCTGCATAACCAGACCATGAAACTTTTTTTTTTGAGAGGCTGTGTAATGATTATTTGTTTCTTGTTTAATGAAAAATAATCCACTAAGAAAGGTCGGATAAGAAAAAAAATTGCACCAGAAGGCCAATCCGTGGTGCTTACAAATTTCATGATTTTTATTTTTTTTTGCTTAAAAAAAAAATGATTATTTGTTGAGCGAAAAAATAACGATTAATCGTTAAGCGTAATTTTTTTAAATTAATAGAATCGCTCAATTTCGGATTATTCCTCTTTCAAAGAAGACAAATTTTGATGCAAACTTATAAAGTGAACCGAGGGGTATCCATTTTAATTATTTTTAATCTCTTTGACTATTGGTTTTAGCTTGGAAACTCAATTTTATTGCATATTTTGCGATAATATTTAGTCTTTTCTTTCGACAACATAACTTTGAGCCCCGAGTTAAAGGTATAATTAGAGTTTTTAAAAGTCGTCCACGTCTTGTATGCTTTTGAATTCAGAACGGGAATTCATATTGTTTCGGTTGTTAATCTTAGTTTGATCGATATTTTCGATCGAAAAAATAACGCTCATCAAATAATCGTTATTTTATAATCGAAATTTTTTTCACTCAACCAATAATTCAACAAATAATCATTATTTTTTTAACGATAAAAAAAAACTCAGCGCATAATCATTATTTTTTGACGTTTAATTTTTGTATGTGTGATTTTTACGGTCCCTGATAAAAATACAGTAATATACATATATGTAGGACTTGGGTATAAACTGTTTGTTAAAAGTTCAAGTCACAGTTGTTATGTTTTTATATTAAATTAAATTGTTTTAATATTAAATTAAATGGTTTTATTTCGTAATATTTCAATGTAGGTTTCTTTAAATTAGTTAGTGCTTTAGTGTAGTCGTTAAGTCGTTATTGTTGATCTCTTTAATGTTAAATATGATCGCTTATTGATTGACTATTTTCTCTTCGCGACGTCAACGAGAACTCTCCGCTCTTCTTCTTCTACATGTACGTCGTTGCCAGTCCGTCGATTGTTATTTAGGGCATCTGATTTGGCGTTGCCAGATCATTCCCACAAATATGTAATTGTGGGAATGTATATAAATATATAAATATGTTTGATGCTTAATGATGTAAAGTTATTCTTATAAAAGTGGTCATTATTATGGTGTGAATAGGTTCAGTAAGTTAATTGGGTACAATGAAATAGCGTTACAACTTCATTTGTTTTTTACGACCTCATATGGGGCTTTTACGAGTATAACTTAAAATGTGCTTCGACTTTAGCACATTCAACTGTCAACTTTATTTGGCGACCGATTGATTACGACTCTCATTCGCTTCTCTCCGCTGGCAACACTCTTCGCTTATGGAGGAGAACTTTTCTCTATTGCTGGAGTTGCCAACCTGCATCAGAGTATACCAACATATATGTTGATAGACTCCATAATTATACAAATAATTAAGCCTCAAAGCTATTAGATAACAGCTTAGCAGTAAGAAGACTAAGAAGAATGCACCTACTTGAAAAAACACAACAGTTGAAATTATTAAAAGTAGGATTCATTGGAGAACTACTATTGCTGTTATTGTAAATATTCCTACTAAGTTTACATATTGTCTTAGGATTGTAAATAACAAATCAAATCAATAAACAAAAAATATTAACTTTTTGGGGTTCGTTTTGCAAACTTTCTTTAAAGCACTCGACGCTTTGTAACACCTCTCTCTGCAGTGGGTCAGTCATCTTTAAAGAAATGTATCCGTCTTTGTTTGCCCTTCCGCACTCATTTCCCACCTGCTTCAAATGACCCAAATGGGCTTCGCAGGTAATTGCTTGCAACAACTTGTGACAACTTGCAACAACTTGTTTAGTCATGACGGAGTTAGTTCTTCAAGCGGGATATGGTCAGCAAATATTTGATTTGCATCCATAATCGTTGACCCTTCGACATTTGCTTGTCATATTCTCTCCATAGTTTCCCATGGACGCACAAATTGTTCTGGCTGTCAATCGATTTGGTCGACCGACTTGGTTCAATTGTCGCCGTAATGATTTATCGACGGTTTATTTGTTTGTTTACCTGTTTGTTGTGTGCGGCTGTCAATGGAGATGACTACACAGTTTGGGCACAAATTGTACTTGAATTTTTCAGCTTATGCAATATTTTTTATGAATTTCAAAATATTTTTTCTGTTATTTTATTTTCGTATTCGGTGCTTACGGCGTTAATTACTGACCCCGGCCCTTTGGGTCATGGCAAGGCATGGGAAGGGGGGGAGATGGGAAATAGGGGGAGTGCTTAAGGGGGAAAAAAACTGTGTTAATTGATGGCACAGCTCAAGTCAAGTGGCAACATTCATCAGCCTGTGGCAGAGGCTGAGGCAGCATCGCTGATTTGCAGCCCAAGGACGGGGCCAGCATATTTTGGCAGCAGCAGAACTTGTGAAGTAAGTGCAGCTCTTGGCCATTAGCTGCACGCCAAAAAAGATGGAGAGAGAAAGGGGGAGAGAGTGGGAGAGAAAGAGAGAGACAGAGAGAGAGAGAGGGAGAGAAGGAGAGGTGCAGGCCAAGACGAATACATTTTCCAGCTCATTTAATTCGTTTGATCGTCTTGCTCGCCCGCCTGCAGATGGTCATGGCCAGGGCCATTGCCATTGCCATTGACGTTGCCATTGCTGTTGCCGTTGCCGTTGCCATTGCTGCTGCCGTAGCCGTTGCAACTTTCCAACAATTTCATTTTCATATTTCTTTCCTCATTCTCTTTGCACACTTTTTTCGCTTTTCGAAATTTATGCGCGCTTTGCTTGATTTTTTCATGAATTTTGATCAACTGACCAAGCCTCGACGGCGGAGGAAGACTTACGTTGCAACTGCGAGTGTACACGGGCATGCGGCATGGGCGTGTGGTGGGCGTGGCCTGCCTTCTCCTTGAAGTGCATTCAACATATGTATGTGCATAAATTTCACACGTTGCACGACGCACTTGACGCCTCATGCATTTTACATGCACAGAAGGATTTTCCACCAGCCTTTCTTGTTGCCCCTCGCGACGTGCAACAATTCTGTGGCCCAAGATGCAACTGCCAACTGGCAACTTGCAACTGGCAATGGAGAGAGTGATGCAGCTTGTTTGGTAATACGACGACATTTAATTTTTAATCGCTGCATCCGACTCACAATTGCTGGAGACAAAGTCGATGGCAGTGAATGTGGCAATGTGGTTTCGCTGACGGGGACAGGAGGCGTGTGGAGGGATGTGGTTGGGCATGAGCTCCGGCATGCAGACAACACTCGCAGCGCGTTACATATGTTAAATAAAGAGCCTAGCACGCACGAGTTGCCACCGCCAGACAGCGCCCAACCGCCCTACACACTCGCTACACGACCAGTGTAAGGAGCTCGTCGACACACAAAACGTTGATACACTGGCAGAAACTTGAAAGTGTATTCTTCAAATAATTATACTCTAGTAAAGGTATAACACACATCGGCTTGGAATTCTCTGTAAAACGAGATGTGACTGTAATATAGTACAATATTATTTATTTATTTCATATTTCAGAAGCGACAGGGTCTCAGATGCTGTAGTCAATACTAAGATCTTCTTCGATTGCAATGCACACAAAAAGAATTATGTAGAACCATAAACAAAGGCTACCTTCTTCATACCCTTGTTAGTTCTTATATCCTCATATTGTTCCTTTACCAAGAAGTGATATATGATGGTGCAGAATTTAATAGTATTGTGTATATTTTATATTATGTCACATTTTGATTGGCACGGATAGGTTAAGTTATTTGTATAATCAAAATTGTTCTTCATACAAACAATTTAATTTCGACATATTGTTCCCTTGGCAGTTATATATTATGGTGGTCCGATTTAAATGGAATTTTATATGCATATTATATATAAACGACAGCAACAGTCGAGCATCGTCCGACAGTGAGATACCCTTCGACCTACATATACTCCAGTGTAAACATATGTACGTGCTTTCTAATTATTCTCAACAGATGGCGCTCGTTAGCTGACACAAGTACTTGAAGTTTTGCTTATACTTTCTTGAATAACTTCTGTGTTTACTGTCCGTTTAAATTAAAATTTGCTAAAAAACGAAGAAGCCGAGATATGTGTGTCAGAGATCTGACAGAGAGATCGTCATACAGACAGACACACAGACTTACAGACTCGGAACTAAACAACTTGGGGAAGTTCACTTCGAACACAAGTCAGCCAACAAGCATATAGAGATCTAAACTACAATATGTGTAGCTACTTTTAGAATACCTCTTAGGAAGTGAACTCAGACCAGCTGTAAAATAAGAGGGATATTGAGAGTTAAGCACGAAACCTTCTCAAACCAGCACGCGACAGTGGGATACCCTTCGACCTTTGTTGTTCAATTCATACATACATAGATACATATGCACATGCTTTACAATTATTCCCAACAGATGGCGCTCGCCCGCCTCTCTTGTTAGCTGACAGAAGCATTTGGTTTTATGCTTATACAATTTTTTAAATAACTTCTATGATTATTGTCCGATCTGATTGTAATTTGGAGACTACGTAGATATTTCATTCAGCTTAGTATATTTTAAAGTCAGAAAGTTGTAGCTTTTATACAGAGCTTACAAATTGATTTCCAAAATTAAATTTTTGATTTACGGGGGCGGTGGGCGTGGCACCCAATATTTGAAATAAACTTGATCAGCTTATAGTACACAGGAGTCTTTCTGCCAAATTTGGTAACTCTAGCTTTTATAATAGCTGAGATCTGTGCGTTCATACTGACAGACAGACAGACAGACGGACAGACAGACAGACATGGCTCAATCGACTCGGCTTGTGATCCTGAGCAAGAATATATGGTATATACTTTATGGGGTCTCCTACGCCTCCTTCTGCCTGTTACATACATTTGCACAAAGTTAGTATACCCTTTTTTGACCATTTTTAATGGTCGAAGGGTATAAAAATTCGATACTCGTATATTGAAACTCTCTACTTTGCAGTGTTTGCAACTGTTGATTAGTGCTGCCGATTTAGCTTTTTTCCCGTCAAAGTTGGTCAATGTTCAGCTCAATAATTTCTGTGTTTTATATCTTATCGGATTGACCATTTTCAATGGTCGAAGGGTATAAAAATAAGTCAGATGTAGTCAATTTGATTGCAATATCTTAACAAAAAACATAAATCGGACGATAGTTTGTATGGCAGCTATACGATATATCAGTTCGATTTGGCTTGTTTCTACTTATTTTCGGCGAGCAGCAATAAGAATCAGGTGTGCCCAGTTTTATCAAGATAGCCCTAAAACTGAGACCTTAGTTTGCGTTGCAACAGACGGAAACACGGACAGTCGGACAGGACTAGTTCGATTCCTCTGTTGGTCCTGATTCAGAATATATATCAATTTTTAGCGCCCAAAGAAATTATTTCTTAAATAACTTTTGTGTTCGTCATGCTTTATATTGCATACTTTGCGGCACCAGAACCTGTAAGCCCAGTTGGTAAATTTCTTGAATAACTTATATGTTTAAGTAACCAATCCCAATCAAATAAAACCAGACCCCAAAGCTATAGTTAGAAGTAAGATACCCTTCTTCCAGATAGACGAAAAGACGAACAAGAACAGACAGAGAGACGAACGTGGCTCAATCGATTCGGCTAGTGATCGTGAACAAGAATATATATACCATATGGGGCCTGCTACGCCTCCTTCTGTGTGTTACATGCATTTGCATTTTAACCATTTTCAATGATACACGAGTATTTTCACAAAATTTGACAGCTCCCCTTTTCCTGCGATCTAGTCGTAGTATATAATAATATTTGGTTTTAAGTTGAGGTTTCCTCTTTCGGCTGTTCAGCTTCATCTGCTTCGTTTTCGTGCAGTGTAGTTTGGATAAGCCGCCTTTGCTGTTGCATTTCGCAGAACGACTCTCTTCAGGCTTGCCCATATGCATTTAAGGCCATAAAGGAGGACGACCCACACTCACACACACCCGCATACATATCGAGCTCACTCACACACACACACACACTCGCACACACAAACACACACATGTGTGGAGTCAGATAGATATGTATGTGCTTGTTTCTGACTCTGCGGCAAGTTATTATAACAGTTCATTGATTTTCAATTTTCAATGCATTTCATTGCAAGCATTCTCATTGTTTGCCTTGCGTTTCCCTTTCCTTTTTTGTCCGCTGGTTTTTTGCTCTCATTTTTTGCCTGCCCCCTCGCCGCCGTGCCCAAGCAAGTTTCATTTGTGCTACAGCCCTTCCCATCCTGCTCCGCTTCGTGTCCTGCCGGGCCATGTCCACAGCGATAGCTCACTCGCATGCATAAATTCACCCATGGGTAGTTTATTTTGCCAGTTCCAAATTAAAAATAAAAAAAAAGCACACGCACACACAACAAATAAAGCGCAAAAATAAAAAATACCAAAAAGAAAACTATATAACTATATACATAACAAAAAAGAAAGGGTACACTTGCTCTGCCGATTGTTTTGTACCTTGTTTTCACTTATTTTTCTCACATAAAATATTTAATAAGCCTATCATATTTTATCATCGAGTTAAGAGACTTTAATCAATAAGAAGTTCCTATTAAAGCTATTGGACCATTCCCATAAGATTAAAGTAGAGTCTGTAAGTTATCAACTCCAATAGTTCTATGGGCAATAACACAAATCCACTGGTAATTTCTTTGATATCTACACAATATATTTGTTTAATCCGGTTCTTGTCATACGGATAAACGGGCAGACGGAGATGGTTAGTTCGATTTGTTTAGCGCTGATCAAGAATATATGTATGTATGTTTGTATTTATCAGAGACCTGCATGAAATGGTTATATTCATCATTAGCAACGCATGCATTATACTATACTATACATTTATTAAGGTCTCGTGGCAAGAGCAAGCCTCTATTTGGTACAATGAGTAAAAGAGTTAGTGATCAATGAAGCATTAAACGAGAGAGCATCGGGTACCGACGAGACCACTTTATTCATTACATCATGCACGCAGTGTTTGCAGTGCAAACAACGACCACATGCAGATCTCTAGAATGAAATATACTTTATGGTATCGGCGCTGTCTCCATATGTGCGTTGCACACTTCTGGTGACAATGTATACACCTTATGTAAGGGTATTACAGGAAGCAACAGAAAGAATGGCATACTGAAGGTCTAACACCTGCAAGTTTCTATCTCCTTCGATCGTTTCCATAATAGTTATATATAATAGTGCACTGTTGTACATTGTATTGTTGTCATTGAAACTTATCTGTAATAACTCCATTCGCTCGACAAGCTATATGATATAGTTGTACGATTTTAATAAACAGAAAAAAGTTTACGTCGACGGACAGACAGACATATATTTTATAGGGTCAGAGCTGTCTCTTAAGGTGCCTTGCAAGCCCCAAATGAATATACCCTCTGCAAGGGTATGCAAATAGCAACCAAAATGATTTCGTTTCTTCGCGGCATTTTCGGTAGAAAGTTTCAATATTGCAGTAGACAGCGAAAAGGCAGAACGATTTCTGTTCGATTGCAGTCCGATCGCTGTCCGATTGTCCTTGTTGATTGACTGCGGCTTAATGCACTTCCAGCTGAATTTGCACGCATACCAATGTCACGCACACACACACACATACACACTCACCTGCAAGCAGCTTTAAGTGTTTGCAGGGATTTTCCTCTACACTTAAATAAAAACTTGGTTTACATATGTTGCTATTTATAGCACTGCACTTTTATGGCTATTTACAGTTTGTATAGAATTCCTAATATTCATGTATAATAATCCCTTACACTTGTGCAATATTTAAAAGAAGTTTATAAATAAAATGTATATGAAATATAATAATAACAATATTATCCCTTATACCTTGAAGAACGCATATATTTATTTCTGCCACGAGTTTGCAACGCACGGTAGGTAACATCTTCGACCTCATAAAGTATATATATTCTGAATCAGCTTCACCAGGGAAATAGATCTAGGCTTGTCCGGTTGTCCGTGTGTTCATCTGTTGCACCGCAAACTAGTCTCACAGTCTAAAAGGTAACCTGATGAAACTTAATACACATGCTTTTTATTGTTGCACGTTGTATATAAGTCGGAACGAGCCGGATTGTACCGATATATATGGTATAGCTGCCATACAAATTATCGGTCGATTTTTGCATGCAAATTTACTACATCATTAAAAGTCCCCATTTAAAATTATCGAATCACAGTTCTTTTCATAGAAACATGAGAAACTTCACATCATAAAAAAATAAATTCATAATAACTTTTTTAATACTTAAAATAATAAGTAACAATCGTAAGAATCGGAAATCATTCTACTATTCTTTGATCCTAAATTCCTTTTCATCTTTTCAGTCTAATGAATACTTGTCACTTTTGATTTGGTAAGTCGTTTAACACTATACACATTCTAACTAAGCTACAAGATTCACTTCATTTGCAAATGAGATAGCATGATATATGCATGTATGTTGGAACCTATCCTCTTTCTCTGTCCCGGTCTCTTTATCCACGCAGCTAACTTTCTGTGTGTTGCGGTATTCCCGCTGTCAGTTTTGGCATTGTAACAACAACAACAACAACAACAACAAGACCAACAACAGTGTGTCAGTGAGTGTGGCCAGACTTATGTCATAAAACGAAAATCGAAAAACGCCAGCCAACATGCCTTTATCATTTATTATAGACAGCTTATTATTTATTTAACATCAATTTGACTTCCGTCCGCTTCAGCAGTAACAATTGCAACAACAAATTGTCATCTCATTGTGACACATTTGCTGCGACACTTTTGTAAAGCGGGTTTTGTAAGTGGCTGCCCCTGTCCCTCCCAGCCCAGCTTGTCTTTGGCCTCCACTCCCCTCCACTCCTCTCCTCACTGCTCTCCCCGATGCCACTTACCTACCACTTGCAATTGGACATGGCTAATTAGTAGCACTTTCCCGGGAAATATCGCAATTGTGGTGGCCATGACTTTGTTTTCTATTTCTGGCCACTTTCAAATTGAGCCGCATACAAAGCCGACGGTGACGGCGAGGCGACGCAGCTCGCCATGCGCTTGCCAGACATCCGGACAGAAAACAAGACTATTAGATAGGTGGACTCTTAGACTGTCAGAGTGCCGCATCGTTTATCAGCGTTCAATGCGAACTGAACGCAGTCCAATTGCTGTAGAATTTCTAAAGAGGGGAGAAGAGATGATGCGAAACACGTTCATGGCAAGGTCAGCAAACTAATAGTTTATTCCGAGTGCCAATTGGTTATATACAAAATGCTATACGACAGCAACTACTTACTGCCTTAGCTAATCTAAGATGCATAAGACTCGAAGGGATCTCCACAGTGGGGTAGCATTCATAAAAATCTGGCATTATATTAATTTACAAAATTTAAAGAGGGTGTACTAAAGTTAGCAACAAATTTAAAATCATATTTATAATCTTTGATTGATTGTTTTTTGAATACACGTTTAAGGATGAAGTTATTTTTCAGAAGCTTAATGTTATAGTGGAATGTTTATCTTACTTGTAGATATAGTTGAGGTGAAGATTTCAACTAAACGTTTAAAGTTTAAGTTTTGTATTGGCCGTTTTGTTTACTGTTTACTTTCATTTCTGTTTTATACCATTTGACCATTGAGCACACACAGCAGTAAGATCCGCGTCGACCAATTTTGAAATAACTTATAATTTCCAACAGCAAATTGTTCTGCTATTGCTTTCTCGCTCGCACGCATAAGCGTATAACATAAACGTCTACGACTAGTTACCCTTTAGCATCTTTATTGCACTCCAAATTTCTCTTACATGGGGGCGTGGATGGTATCCTAACTCTCCTACTTGATGGTGCAACGTTTCGGTCTAAAGTCAGCTATGGCTTATTTCCATATACGAATTTATGCGTCATCATTGGTTATGGAGTAGCCTTAGTAGATCTCTGAATGGTTGGGACTTATCATTTCTAGGGAACTTTTCACAGCCCGATATTCATAGTGGTTATGTGTGAGCAGGTCCGCCAGAGAATTCGGACTACCCATTGGCGGTCTTCTTGAGGTATTAGCTGTTTTTGATAGGAAATTATCATTCCTGTAGAAAGGTTATTGTTATTTAGAGGGGGCACTTTTCGCTAGTTGAGTGGCTGCGGTTTATTGCGAGTTCTGCGATGACTAACTAGTTATCACTATTGACAGCCGCTTCCCTCTGATAACGTTCAGCACTGACTGTCTCCATTTTCTACTAAGCATGTTGTAAGGCGAGACCTCCAGGTGTAATTGTTGAACTTGTCTTTCCCATTGCGAGTCCCAGTTCCGTGCTGGCCTGTTACTCTGCTAAGGCCGGTGTTGGAGCCCTATTTTCGCATTGAAATCTCCCATGACGAAGCTGGTCGTCATCATGTCCTCCACTCATGGCGCTGGTGATGTTGGCTCCACCTCCTCTATCTTCAGCTCCATAGCCTCAACACCTTCAATATCGGCCTGGTTGGTCCTCAGCCGGGTCGCCACATCTTTGGCTTCGTCAATGTCGTCACCGCCGTCTCAACATTATCTTCGAGAAGAGCAGTGCCCAGCCTATTCTAATTCTCCATCAAAGCAAGGTTAGATCTGCTTGCGCCTCGGGGCAGAATAGCGTGATAATGTTGAAATTATACCAGATGGCCTCGTCGGCACCCGAAGTGTGTTCGTGATTCTCTATTGTTCGTACACACTTCATACAAGTGACAGTCACAGTCTATACCAAACTATACATATCCGAGCGGACAATAAGGGGCTTGCTTTTCTTGACGGCACCTTATACGAGTATAATTACATCATGATACATATATCCACACATATGTATATAACTTCCATATGAAGTAAGAAACATAATTGTATATAAAAACAGAACAAAAGGCTACCTTCGGCATGCTTTAATGGACACTGATAAGTTATTTATCAGTATCCCCTGGTGATACTGCTTAAGAATATATATGTACATATTGTGGAAGGCAAATTGATACACTCACGTTGCAGTACTTCTTCTTTATTCGACACGCTAACACATTATCTTCGTCTTAAAGTTAGTTTTACATTCGTTTAACATAGGCTTAACATATTCATGGTTTTATATAAGTATCGATATACAATGGCTTAACATAGTTAATGTGTTATATAAGTATCGATATACATAGGCTTAACATAGTCATCGTGTTATACAATTATCGATGTACAGTGTGACCCTCTACCAGCCTACTACAATATATACTTAACAAATACATAAGCAATATCATAAGGCTCTGTACCATCATAAGATATAGTCAGTATAGATATAAGACCTGCAACTGGTAAAGAACCTTTGGCCTGTCGGAGTTAAAGTTTTTTCCTGTTCTAAACAATGTTAAGAATGTCGGAGAAAGAAAAGAGAACGAGAAGAAAGTGGTGGACTATGTGGCCTACTCGGCGCAGTGTCTTTCCGCTAGTGCTGCAAAAGAATCGAAGAAGAATCGATTAAATCGATTTTTTGACATTTGAGAAAAGTCTCAAATGTCAAAAAAATCGATTTAATCGATTCTTCTTCGATTCTTCTTCTTCTTCGATGAGAAAAGTCTCAAATGTCAAAAAATCGATTTAATCGATTCTTCTTCGATTCTTTTGCAGCACTACTTCCCGCATCTGTTTCCTTTTTTCTAGGTCGCTTTCCTTCTCCCTTCGCAAGCTGCGTTTCAACAGGGGTTACCCTACGTTGCGGCGCCGTTGTCTTTGTGCGCTGAGCATTAATTTAACGCGTGTTTAATTCGATTGCCCTTTGAAAAACACCTTCGCGCCGCAGGCGGGGGAGTGCAGCAAGCAATACCCCCTGGGCAGCAAGGAAAAGGGAGAGAGAGAGAGAATATTTATTAGAACTGCGCTCATAACTTGTAATTATGTGCATTCTGCAGCGCTTCAGCTTGTCTCCCTCTGTCTTCTGTGCCTGTGGCTCGGTCCCTCTGTCCCTCTGTCCGTCCTTCGCTTTGTCTGTCCCAGTGCAATGTCCTGGAGCAGGCGCTGAACCATTAAATAGGAAAACTGACCCTGGAGCGGGAAACTGGACAGCAGAGGCCAGAGTAGGCGAGTGAGCTACCACTTTGAGGGTTGTTTGCCGAGTCGCTGACGCCCGTCCCGGCCATAAGGTGCGTCATTAATTAAGCTGCAGTGCGCTGAGCCAGCAGCAATTGACAGAGTTCAGCTGTACATACCCCCTTGACCCAAGGCCCCCTTCCAGCTCCCACTGCCCTCCACTTGCTGACGCCCCCATTGGCCTGTGATGTCATCAAATTAGCGCTTGTATCGCATCCATTTCAATTCCCAATTTGCCGCTGCAGCGGCACTAAGCGCAGACAACGATGCCACCGACTCCAGCAACGGAGCTTTCTCAATGCAATTTCGAGTGCGACTACCCCTCTCCCCATCCCTCATGCTTCCACTTAACAGTCTGTGGCTTCGCTTTGGCCCCAAAACAGAAAACCGCAAACGAAAAACGCGACAAGCCGACAAACCGACAATCAGCATTTAAATGATGATACTATGGGTCTCCAGCCCCCCTCTGCTCCGACTACAGCTCCAATCTCCAGCCCCCGACTGAGACTGCGGCTTCGGCTCCAACCTGGCCGGCAGCGCGACCCCAGAAACGATACCTCCTAAGGCTGCCCTCGTGCGCCTCAATTACATTTCGGTTGCTTTGTGCAACCGTTCACTCGTTGCTGGCTTCCAAACAGTTGCCAACCCATCCCCATCTCCATCCTGCCTCACCACATGCCCAGCCCCTTCCCTGTTCAACAGGCCCCGGCCCAACATTGATTTAGTGGTCGACATTGCCTATTCTTCCGTTTTATCATCGTCATAATGTGTTGTTGTTATTGTTGCACAATTAAGCTGAACAAATGAATACAACAATATCAGCAAATGGAAGGGAAAAGTGCAAACGGATTGGTACAATACAAATATGATATCATGTTACTCGACGCTTCGCAATTTTCAATTGAATTTTAATCCGTGACTGGAATAGAAAACTACAAAATACGATATTACTCGGGTATCTGTGCTGCTCTCCAAGCCTTTTTGGCAAAATCAAAATGAAAGGAAATTCGAAATACAGTAAAACGACCAATGAATGCTAAGAATTTGCATGAACAACTCCAATGGTTTCTCAATTAAACCATATATTGTATTCCGACGTAGCTTGACTTCATGTGTGAATGTATGTTTATTTTATTTTTTATTTTTTTTCATTAATTTAAGGTCGACTAAATACAGTCGACTGAATTAGATATAAAGAATTATTTAAAAATTCAATTTGAAATAATTAAGCATTAAGTTTAAGTTTACAAAATTTTAAGGTAATTAAATTTAAAATTAATTTAATTTGTTTGAGTTTAATTTAAACTAATTTAATCTGGGATAAACTAAGATATAACCGATCAAACATTTGTTGCGGAGAATTGGGGAAAACCCAGAAAAACCTAATCAGATCAGAAGATTTAATAGTATTAGTACAGAGTTAGAATAAGACATGCCTAACTGTCGAAGGGTATAAAAATGTCGCGAGCATGCAGATAGAAGCGATGAAAAAAAAAAAAAAAAAGGCATTTCAAGGAAAATTTAATTTCTACCAAGAAAGGACAAAAGATGCAATTTTAAAGCTGATACAGAGTTTGCATTTGATAATATGAAAGAGTTATTGAACTCAGAACATAATACCCTGAATGGCTCATGCAGATTCAATGCTGTCCTTGTGAATCGAGTACTGAGGACACCAAACGAATGATCCGTACTGCAAAATTAGACGAACAAGTGAGGTATAAACCGTCATTGTTAAATAAAGATCGTCAAACTCCTTAGACTATCGCTTAATAAAGCCAAGCATTCCTATAGCCTTATTGACCATAGTAGAAATATGTTCCGGAAACTTTAGTTTATGATCCAAACGGACACCAAGATCGTTAACTAAGGCAATTCTTTCCAAGGCACAACCATAAAGTGTATAGGATATTAACTTAGGGCTGGTTCGGTAGAATGTCATCAGCTTGCATTTAGAACTATTCACAACCAATAAATTTGCACTGCACTATGATTGAAAACTATCTAGGTCGACTTGTAAGAAAGAGTGACAGAAGGCATCTTTAAATTGAAAACACAGTTTAACATCACCTGCATACATAAGAGTGCTAGCAGATCGTATGACGAGCGGAAGGTCATTGATAAAAAGAGTGAATATAGTATAAGGGGACCTAAATGGCTCCCCTGAGGAATACTAGAGGTAGCATGAAGTGGGTTTGAAAGGCAATCTTTAAAGAGAACCATTTGAGTTCTTTCAGTCAAAAAACTAACAATCCAACTAAGAAGTCTAGGCGAAATACCAAGAAGATTTAGCTTGTGTGCAAGGAGTGAATGATTTACTGAGTCAAAAGCTTTAATGAAATCAGTATTTAATGACATCAGTTTGAAGATTTTGCTGAAATCCCTGTACCACAAAGGATGTCAGCTCAAGCAAATTAGTCATAGTAGAACGACGTTTAATGAAACCGTATTTACAAGGGGAAATGACGGATCTAGAAAAGTGTTGCAAGTGAGGGGTTAAGACATTCTCGAAGAAATAAGGTATGGCCGATAGCTTAGAGATGCCTCTATAGTTAGTTGCATCCGACTTGCTGCCTTTTTTAAGAAAGGGAATAATGAATGACTCCTTCCAAATGGAAGGGAAAAAAGAAGTTTCTAAGGACAGGGAGAATAATTTTAGCAACGGCTTACTTAGGGAATTAGCACAGAACCGTAGTACCCACGCGGGAATCCCGTCGGGACCTGGCCAATAAAGTGGTGTAAGCAATTGAAGATCCCTAGCTATTGAACTTTCATTATGAAGGGGAGTGAAGATGCCCTTTGAACGGGGATTATTATATGGATAGGACTGAAAATTTCGCGTAGAAGGTAAATAAGTAGTTTGAAAAAACCTAGCAAATATATCGGCCATGGCCTGATCCGTGTCTGCGATAGCATTTTCAAATTTTAATTTACATGGAAAGCCCGCTGACTTACGCTTCATGTTAACAAAACTATAAAGCTGTTTAGGGTTTTGAAAGAACTGAGCCCTACAACGGTTTAAATAGTTTTTATAGCACTTAGCGTTAAGCACGTTAAAGTTTGACCGAGCAGTTAAATAGTGGGAAAAGACTATAGGAGAGTTTTTAAGTTTATATTTTTTAAATTAGCTGTTCTTTAAATTCTTTAGGCATGACAGCTCTTTTGTAAACTTCAGACATTTATGGCCACTGCCATATCTGTGAAAAGGTTAAGATCAGACCAATCAAAGTTAGAAATAAGATTATTTAACATTCGAAAATCTGCTTTTCTGAAGGTTTTCGTTTACCCAGTGTTTTGCTTTTAGTCAAAGAATTATATCCCAAATCATCAAAACTTCAAAATTACCTTAGATGGCTCAGAAACGACATATAGATCTAGCGACCTTTTCATTGAGTTAAGAACATATGTATAGTGTACTTACCGGGTAAAATCTTGGAGCTTAGGATCTCCGGTTTTAACCAAGTCTCTGTTAACACCAAAAACTGAGAAGTAAAAGAATAGAGTTTAGAAAGAAAGTAGAAAGTTTGCTACGAATGGCTCTTACATTTTGATAAGAAAAAGAAAGATATGAATTTAATTTTTTGTCGTCATCTTATTAGGCGCAGTGGTCTGGTTTGGCAAAGTAAGTCTAATCGGCTGCCGATTCTTTGGTAGGAGCTGGCCAAAAATTAGCCGTGCATTTGAGGTTAAAGCATTAATTGGGGACACAAAGTTTTAAGGATGATAAGTCCCGTTGATAAGAGAGCTTAAAGCCTGGAAACAAAGATTTGTTTCCTCGGGGGAATCCCTACAAGAGGCTTGTGCACCACTGATAAAGAAGCAGTCGTTGTCGCCCTGGGTAAAGCAGACACATGTATCGAGACTATAGCAGGTGATAACGTAGTGGCGTCACTGGCTGCAGAGACTCGTTGTTGACAGATTCGGGAACCGAATTTTTCTGAGCCGCCGATCTCGTTACCACAGATGTGGTGATCGGTTTCAACGCCTGTGTCAACGGAGTACTATGCTGAGCTCAGTCGTACGAAGGCAGAATAACAGCAGACACGGCCTCTTCCTTGCGCGTAGATTTTTAGCCATAAAATTCCGAGTCCAGCTTTCAGAACTGTTGAGATAGCGTACGAAAACCACTAAACAGTTTCTTAAAGCCTTTCCGTGTCTGCCGCATGACAGATCTCATTTCATTCTGCACCTCACGACACTCCCCACAGCAATAGTACATATAATATATATATATTATACATTTAGGCAATAGATTTTTAAAGAATAAAATATATACATATTATATTTTTTATCAATATGTGAGACGCGAGCCACTGTTAATTATTCTTCTTGAAGCGCTCCAAAATGTATCTTATTTTGGTAATTTTATCTTAATGTAAAGACGAAGCTGCTCTATTTTGTGTGCTTCTTAATAGTAGTTTTCAAAATAAAAACCTTTTAAGTAGTTTTTGGCGTTTTTTGTTGCAACATGTAGTTTTTTTTGAAAAAGAGGCAAAAAACTAGAATGTATGTCAACTGTGAATAGTTTATTTAACAACTTCCAACTTTTAACTTTTGTCTCAATATGACTCAGCTTAAGTAACAGACCCCATAAATTACAAATACGTTAGTTAAAATCTAACAAATACATCAAGAACACATCAGAAAACGGATAATAACGCACATTTACCGTGGACTTTGTATTAATAACTTAAAGTACATGCCATGATTGTATTTTTCCATTATCCAAATTTATTGTTTTGTTTTGGCTTGACAGAAGAAGATCCTTAAACAGTAATTGACAGCAAATAACAACATCAATTTAGTCAACTTGAATCGATAATTGAACTGTTGCTGAAGGTGATATAGACAGTGTTGACCTGGTTAGCCAGTTACACTTCTCTGTCCCTTGTAGAATTGGTTCTTTCGTTTTGTAGATCGAACTATGCCCCGCACAAATTGTTTTGGGGTATTGTGTTCGGACTACAACAAGCTGTACTGTATTGTTTCTAGCACTAGCTCTGTAGCTTCTTTCTTTGTAGTCTGTATGACTTATCTAGTGATTAAACTAACATTCCTAGGATCACCTGTACTACAGTTTAATTTTATATGTCAGCGTGCTCGCGTATTCTGCTCGTGTTTTCGATGATTTATTTTCGATCGTTCGGGTTACACGAATTCGGCATTGCCCCTCGGCCAGTTGTGCATGTCTTTTTTTTTAATAATAATTATTATGAGTTTACAAATATATAACTTTGATTAGCGTTTTCTGACTTCCTCTTATCCCAATTCCTGGCCACAAATGTTGAATTATGTAGAAGGAGGCATAAGAGACCCCACAAAATTTATATATTCTTGTTCAAGATCACTAGTCGAGTCGATTGAGCCATTTTCATCTCTTCGTCTGTCTGTCTGTCTGCCTGTCTGTCCGTCCGTCCGTTTGAACATCGAGATCTCAGTTATTATTAAAGCTAGAGGCACCAAGGTTAACATGAAGGTTTATGTATACCCGGGCTGTTCAAATTAATTTTAATTTACTTTTATTAAATTTTAATCAAATCTTAAATCTTGTCAAATCTTAATTTTAATTGTAAATCTTGGGATCTTTTTAGTATATTTTTGGGGTCACACTGCACTTACCTTTCACAAAGGGGAAACAATTTGTAATCAACTGCTGAGAAATATTTCTAGCTGTTGCGTACTGAGCTTTATTCAATAATTTACTGCACATTTATTTAAATATCTTGGAAATTAAATACGAGAGTACGTGCCATAATGGATGCAATTTATATACTTGGTTTCTCTCTCCTTCTCTGTCACTCTCTCTCTCTTTCTCTCCCACACTCCGTGTCCCATTAGCAACTCTAGAAAATTAAAGTAATTAAAGTATTCTCAAGCAAATGTTCTAATGCATTTTTACATTTTAGGGAACTCACCTCACCTCGGGTCGGGTCTTAAGTTGTCTGTAGTGTTGGAGTTGCCAGTTCAGCAAGGAGGAACGAGTACCTTAAGCCACATAAGTCCCGCAGTTTGTTGACTGTTGTCTGTCGTCTGCTCCCTGCTGTTGCTGTCTCATTCCTCCCTCTTTGACTTTGTCCTCGAGCCTTCCTAGTCAACTCGCTCGGTCATCAGCTTGACGCTCTCGCATTCATAATGCATGAGCAGTGCTGTTGGTCGACTTCTACTTCCACTTCCCCTACCCCTCTTGCTACCGCCTTGTGCCACGCTCACGACTTTCCTACTATTTGCTTGGGTTTGCAATAATTCAACTTTTGCCATCGACAAGTTCCATGCATAAAAAACTAAACGTTTCATCATTTGTAATCCCCCTGCACCCCCTGCCGTCCCCATTCAAAGTCCCCAGCCACGCTTCTGAACAGCAAAAGGTGCAACTTTTTTTGTTCTTGTTGTGGGGGCTGGGAGGGAAAAATCGACGCCCCAATAATATTTTTTGAATGCAACTTCTGGTTTTGTTGCCACTGTTGCTGTTGTTGTTGTTGTTGCCTATTTCGGTTGTTGTCGGTGCGAGGTACGCAAAGTTGCTGCTGGCGTTTTTCAACCTACAACCTTCCAACATACCCCCTGCCCTCACCCCCCTCCTCGGATTGCTGTCTAACGGAATCTGTGTGTATCAGTACACGGGATTTATGTGTTTATATTGCGAGTTTGTAGGGCACTGGCAGCGCCGGGAACGGGGGCCAGGCATATTCTCACTCCCTCTGGGAATGGGATGGGAACGAGAATGGGAATGCGGTTGCACAACTCTGGCGGGTCGGGTGGGGTCGGCGCATAAATTGCAACCATGTTTATGTGTTGCATGGCAAAAAAGTGTGGTAAAAAGTGAAAGAGAAAGAAAAAGAGATAGAAACGAAGGAAAGAGAAATAGAGAGAGAGAGAGAGAATGAAAACAGCAAGACGAGTTGCCAGCTTTTGGTTCAAACAAGGACCAAGGGCAGTGTAGAAAGAGTAGAAGGAAAGACAGGGAGACAGAAGGATAGAGAGAGAGAGTGAGTGCAGAAGAAACACTGCATGGAGGAGAACGAGTGGGTTGAGATGGGATAGGTCTGGGACTGACCAAACTGATTGTTTGAGTTATTTTCATTTATGCCATTGAATTGCTCAGATTGAATGCTGTGGGCGGCTGCCCGTCCATCAGTCCAGCTCCATCTGTCAGTCCATCTCTTTGTCTGTCTGTCTGTCTGTCGTCTGTCAGTCCAACAGTCTGTCAACTTTTCAACTAGTTGCTGTCATTACGATTGTGCCTGTGGGACACTGATCCGATGAAAGGCATCGAGAGAGCTCGAACTGGGAAATTATTAAAAACATTTTAATACATGAATGCTGTAAAGCAAAGCAACTCTAGTCCACAGCACTCATAACTTGGGTTATTATCTGCATCAAGAGCTACTTTATTTCAGAACAGTACAACAATCTTACTACTATACGTTACTAAAGCTACTTTGTTGGATTTCTGATGAGTATATAATTTGATTTAAAAAGAGATAATTTTATTTGATTTGATGCAAAGGATTGAGGAAACCCCAGTAAAACCCGATCAGATCGGTAAATTCGAGTTATTTGTTTGGATAAAGTGTTAAGTTATTTAGGAAAGAAAAATTGGTAGAATAAAAGAGGACTCTGATTTTAATACTATAAATAATCTATTATAATCAGCACACAGAACTCCGAAAAGATCATACAAGGTCATACAAATTAGAGAAAAAGTCCAACGAGAGTGGCTGAAAATGACAAGTAACTCCAGATGGATTACAGACATTGATTTGGTTTAGCAGAGTAGGGGACTCTTGTAGAGAAAGGGGGATACGTCGATATTTGACCTACTTAATGTTTTTGAGCTAAATGATTCCATACTATCGCGATAGTACTTTAGGTACAAATCAAATACATACAGGTTTGCGGAATCACGAAGTCTCTTTTATCGAAAACGAGGTTTCCAATTTCAAATCATTCGAGCCTGGTTTTGTTGATTTCCCATCCTTAGATTGATCGAAACAGCCGCAAACCTATGATGCCAAGTAATGTATAACTATTATTTTAGAAATAGAAACAGTGATGGACACTATTGTGCACTATATTAACCAAAAAGTCGATAGTGGTCCGTCACACAAATATTCGATACATTGAAACTATCGTGAGTGGTCGGCACAGCTCTAGAGTCATATTGTCATGATGGTTAGTTAAAGCTAAAGGTGGAAATAAACCGATGACCACCGCATCGATTTATTTTCATAAATTCAAGGAAAAAGTCCATTCAAATCGATTTACATCGAAAATTTTAAATATATAAAACAAAAAAACCGTTTTTTGGGATGAAAATAAAAACGTTTTCTTTGGTTTAAAACGACAGAAAAATAATTTAGACAATATATTTTAGAGGTCATAATGCTTTTAAACAATTAACCAACTCCAGTTCTTCAAAAACAAATGCTTATCCGTCTCACGATCTCTAAAAAACTAAAATTGTGTACCTCCACTAGACTGCTTACTAATTTATTTATTTATTTATTTATTTATTTACGCAAACCATAATTTATTTACGCAAACCATATTTATTTACGCAAAGCATAATTTAGTACTTGTTCAAAATGTTCGATAAAATCGATTCTCAATAATTAAATCGATGCATCGAAGAAAATTGAAAACATCGATTAATCGATTCGAGAATCGATTTAACTTCCAGCTCTAAGGGATATACATAGTAGAGTTGTTGATTCGGGTTCGTTTCAGGGACTTAGTTCATTAGTTCATTTTTCGATTAACTATAGTTCAATCTTTACTCGTTCGTTCGTTCGAGTGCTTTGGTCTTCGAGTCTTTTAGTTCGTCATATATGTAGCTCAATCTTTAGTTCGTTCGTTCGAGTCTTTTGGTCTTTAGTTCGTTCGTCAAAATCTTGTTCTTTCATTGACATCGTAAAATTTTGCCATTCTCCGCGCATGTTTTCAACTGTCGATCATTAAAAGTAAATGTTTTAAATAAAAAATACTTGCATGAGGTATTGAAAATATATTAAGCATAATTATGTTTAAATATAAATTACAAATAAAAATAAAAATTCAAAAGCTAACAAAAAAAATATAATATATTATTACTATAATCTTTGCTTCAAGTTAAAAAGGAACTTCATGTTTTTGGTTGATATTAATATGTTGGCTAAGAATATAACTTAAATAATGTAACTATTCTATATTTATATGCAGGAAGGAAGGAACAAAATACTCGAAGACCAAAAGAACAAAAGACCAATGAACTAAAGAACAAAAGACTAATGAACTAAAGACCAAAAGATCAATGAACTAAAGACCAAAAGATCAAAAGACCAATGAACTAAAATCAGAGATTTAGTTCGTTAGTTCAGTTTGCGGAGCAGTTCAAACGAACTAAGTCTGAACTAAACGGTACAACTCTAATACATAGGTGCAATTAGCATTCATCTTCTATGTGTATACGGAATCAGAAAGTTGTAGCTACATTTAATAATTGTAAAATAATCGAACTGCGAGGGCCAAATGGAAAGCAAGCGCACTCAGAAAGTTAGATTGCTTTTTAAAGGCAGCAAAAACTCAGGCGATCATATATAAATTACAAACATACATACATATATGTTTGTACACACAGACACTACATACGTATTTGCGATACATACATATATGTATGTACATGCATACATACATAGTTGTGTATGTATTATCGAACGAGCATTTATGCATATGAAAAATTGCGTTGGGAAATTTTAGCATATTGGCACGGCGCCTCCAGCAGCGCCAGCTTATTCCGCTATAAAAAACACATGGCACATAAATCTTGCAGCATTCCCCCCTCAGACACACACACAGGCACACATACTTATGTATGTATACACATGGTTTGCCCACCTGGCAGGTGCTTCTCCACCTTGTCGAGACGAGGTGCTAATGCTGGCCGCGCTCCTGCCGCCGGAAGTGGCTGCGAAATGTGAGAGGAACTGCGGAGTCCTTCGGCTTCGACGATGTTCAATTTTAAATGTAATTTCAGCCAACCCGCAGACTACCCCCCTCCCCCCTCCTCCATCTAGCTCCCTGTGTCGTTCTCCCGCCCCCCAATGAGGACATTTTATTGGCAAGATATTGAAAATTATGTGAACGCGCGTGTTTGGCTAAAGCGATTTATGCGCTTCACTTGCCGTGCTAGAAAGCAGGAGCAAGAGAAGAAGGTTGCTGGAGGGGGTGGGGGAAGAAGGGGGTGCCCGCCTTAAGCAACACTCCTGCTTGGCATAATCGAGCAACAAGCAATCTGATTGCAATGTAAACGACGCGTCATCGAGATTATCGTTAGCTTCCTGCTCGAGCAACAACCACATTCAAATCGATAGCCGATTATTTGATTACAAATATCGATGACAATAAGATTTAAGGCACATTAATTATATGTACACATATTACGTCTCTTCAATACGCCAGCAACAACAAAGACCATACTACAAAGGCCACAACCTACTGCAGCAATTATTTGTAGGAGAAACTCTTCAGGTTGACAGAGCATCCACGTTCGTTGCCACTGGTCAATCAGAGGAGCTTGCAGCCCCAGAACACGGCCAATGTTCATGTCTTTACACCAGACAGTAAGTGACGATGTTGCCATAGCCATGTCTAGTAGCTAATCTCTGCATCCTCTCTCTCAGGTCTCAAGGCGCAGAATAAAAAACGTTGCCGTACTTAACTTTGACACGTGAAACTCAATATTAACGCCATGCGGCGATCCCTGCGACGACGATGGCGAAGATAAGGAGGTGGCGACCTGGCATCGATGGATCTGTGCGCGGGAATCACCATCAGGCACGCAAGAAATTAACCCAGCATGCCACAAACATCAGTACCTGCAATTCAGCTGGAGTCTTCTTTCAGTGTGTGATTCGTCCCTATGGTTGCATCTATGCCATAAAGAAGAGCAAAAAGTCTGGCAGGTTGCTCATTCGAGTAAGTTCTTAAGTATCTAAATCATAACCCCAAGCTGATCCTTATTATAATTTGCTTGCATAAAACGCACAGTCAACGAGGTGTGGGCAAGCACGACAATGTGGTACGCTACTATTCGGCCTGGCTGCTGGATGATCATATGCTGATACAGAACGAGTTCAGTGATGGCATACAGGATCACCTGGGTCAGTCGGAGCTGAAGATAATGCCAATGCATGACATCGAGGGATTACATTTCAATGAGAAGGTGCATGGCGTTGTGCGATACATCAGCAAGCGTCAAATCAGTGCCATCATCTACAGAGTCTTCAATACGATCGTACGGAAGAACAAGAATAAAGCAATGAGAGGCAGAGCCATAAAACAGGAAGTATGTTGTCAAGGAATTCAATACATGATGAGTTTTAAGCTCACGAGAATCACTCAAAATAAAATCGATAAATTATCGATACGCGAAATGAAATTGAACATTTTTCTTAGTTTGCATTTCCTTTTCCTTTCCCAGTGGAGCAATCGGATCGTGCTTTATTCATTTGCATTCGCTGTTGCTGCTGCTACTGAAGGCGCCTCGCATTGCTGCAACGCCACAGCGCGACGTGCCCCATTAAGTGTTGCAGTTGCAATTGGAGGCAACACGTTGGCCAAACGTGCTCGCAATTAACTCAAATCAGTGGCCAAATGCCGCGAGTGCTCAGTCGAAATAGCCAAAAACGGCGTCGCCAATGCTTGCGACACATCTGCCTGGCAGCGCTGTCGGCGTCTTGGTCCGCGTCGTTGTTGTCGTCGACTTCAAGGTCTGCGGGTGTCATTAAGATCTTGAGATCATCAGAGTGCGCCCCCTCGGGCCGCGAAGCTCGACAAATGAATGTTTAACGAGTGGGACAGATGACAATGCGGCCAGACGCAACGTCAATCAGTGGGTCGGTAGTGTCTGTCTGTCTGTCTGTCTGTCCATATGTCTGTCTGTCTGTCCATCAGGTCTGCAGCCGAAAAGTGCATTAAAATTGAAGTTATTTAATAGACTAGCGGACGAGCGGCAATTGTAACAGTCGCAACGACTGAAACGACGGCGATTATCATTTGGTTTGGTTCATCGTAACTCGAGTACCCGCGCTGTGAGTGGGTACCCACTCGGGGTACTCTGGGTACCCGCTGCATTTGAACTAATTGTCGGCACCTTCAAGCGTCTCTGGGCGTCCCCGATTAGTCTGACCCACAATGCAGCCTAAATTTGACAGATCATTGGGCGGCGGAAGACGAAAGAAAAAGCATCAGCAGAAGCGCAGCCCAATTATGGGGTTTTTCTTTTCGGAAATCGAATCACTTTTGTAGAGCGCAACGAAGATTTCCCAATCCCATGGTCGACTCTTTAATGGAGCCGACGCGACGCCTGTTGCAGCCGTCGATTTTTGGTGATTAAAGCTCTGCCGGAGATGAGTTGGATAATCAAGTTCAAAATGGATAAACCAAGTCGAATTTGTGATTACATTTGTAACCATTTCGAGTATTCTTAACGTTCATGAGGTTAGTGGATGTTCAAAGAAAAGTGGGAGAATGCTAGAGAGATACTACTGATAGAAAGCTGTAAGGCCATTGTGGATGCTATCGCGTCATTTGAGAAAACTAAACCGATGAAAACTGAACAGTCACTAAATCGGAACTATCGTATATTATTCATTGTCTTCTATTTCTAAAGCTCATCCGCTAAGCAGGAATTGATTAAAAACCTCAGCATACGAAGAAAGGAAGGCTACCTTTGGTTTGCCTAAGGTCTTATACATATTGTTAATTTATATGTTATTACGTTAAGTCTTTATTAAGTGTGACCTCAGTCGATACACAATCGTAAGTTTATTTAGTTAACAATAACGCTGCCAATATCCTTATCGATAGAAGATAGATATAAATGTTTAGGTATATAACTCTAGCAAGCAACGTTAGCCTATCTATCGTTCTTCTTACTATCGGCTAACTTATGAATGCAAATTGGGTACGAGCAAAATGATGAAAACGCAGGGCAGATGAAAGAAAATCCAATCTCTAATTACATGAGCAATATTTATGAGTTTATTTCTTTCTTTCTTTGGTAACCGAGAAGAAAATTCAAAGGAATTTGGTGTTTTTTGAGCTTAACTTTCTTTCATATTTTTCGGTTTAGTTCGTTATTTTTGACACATGTACTTTTTTTTCGTTTTTCTTTGGTTTTTGGTTTACTTTTTCCTTGGCACTGTATCATTTTTTTCTAGATTTCTGCAGTGGCAGAGAGTAAAAAGTTTCTTTGGCAAAGTTTATGTGCCACTTGCAAAGATTTACTGGCTAAACTTTTGCATTTTGCATACATTGAACAGGCCGAGAACGGATATATATATATATATATATATATATATATTGTGGGTATGTGTGTCTATACAGTACTGTATAGATGTACATACATATAAACGACTGCCTGGCTGTCTGTCTGTATGTATACTTATTCTCTTGCTTGTATGTTGTTCTTGACTTTACTTTATTTTTATATTCCGATTCTTTATTTTCATTTTTGGCTCGTTCAAGTTGCGAAAAGTCTGCGCATAGCTCTCACATAAGCTGCAAAGCGGAGTTGAGGCCCGAGCTGCGAAACTTTCGCAGACAATTCAAATCATGCGTGTCCTGTTTGGGCAACAGACACAACGCTGTCTCCTGAATAATGCATGTGCGTCAGCTCCTCGCCAGGCGGAGGGACTGACAGACAGACAGACAGACACTGTGTTAGTCCTGCTCAAAGTGCTGCCCGAAAAATATGAAGGTGAAGGAGGAAAGGAAGGAGGACTCTTGCAGCCAGCTCTGATTTGGACACTTGATTAGGCAGGCGAGAAACTTGGTGTCAGATGAAAAACATACATAGGTGAGGAGGGAGAAGGGGAACATGCTGAGCTTTTCACTTAGACAGCTGATAGAATAAAGAGAGTGGGAGGAAGCTAGAGCAAACATAAAAGAGAAGTAGGAATGGTGTGAATGGAGGGGAAGGGCAAAACGCGAGAGAAACATTCACAAAATATTGGGAAGAAGGGAAGAGAAGAAGAAAAAAGAGAGAAACAGATATGCAAATAAAATTAAAGAGATTTATATGGACAGAAGAAAAGATAGAGGAAAAACGAGAGAGTGGAAAAGGATCATACTGGAAGAAGTAGAGCGACAGAAGGAGAGAAAGAGAACGATATGCTAGCAGAAAGTAGTGCAACTAATGAAAAACTGTACAAAAAGAGAATGATATAGGGGTAGGAAGAAAATGAATTAAACACAGAGAGAGAAAAAACCTTTGAAAGGGTTTTTTAATTATCAGATTTTGATGAAATACAAAAAAGTATATACGGTTTACTATTTTCAGCTTACTTCGACGTGCCTAAGGTGCTTAACCATTGCAGGCTTAGGCTGCAACCTCTGTCCATTTTTTTTACTCAGAACAGTTTCACCGTATGCCACTATCAAAATTTCAATTGTTTCGGAGTATTTTATTTTATTTTTTTTTATGCAAATCCTTTGATCCATATTTTTCGATAGCAAAAAATCGGCGAGCACGCAAAACACTTATAACCTTTACGCCTCTTACAACCAAACAAAAAATGCTATACACTTGAAACTTGGTACAGATGTTCGGGAAGAGTGTACTAACATAACAAAACAAAAATCGAAATTCGATTATACGTAACCCGCGAAAATTAAAAATTCGCGATACTTTTTGAACACACCTCGTAAATATAATGATACACAATTTTACAACACTGCTAATAGTTCCGTTAATAGCTTAATATAATAACTCAAATCTTTGGACACATTAATTACCATATTCGAAAGGACATATGTTATATAGTGATGACTTAGCCCGTTACACTTCTCTGTCCCTGGTAGAATAACCCGTAATTACCTTCCACAAATACTTTACAATTGTAGTTCAAACTGTGCTACGCATAAGTCACTCAGGGTATTATGTTCGGACTACAATAAATTATATTCCATTGTAGCTAACAGAAACAATAATTCTCTATCTACCTTAAAATTCCTAATCCCAACTCACCCATCTTGAACCTAGCAAAATATACTAGTATTTTTCTCTCGCTCGCGTATTCTACTCGCGATCTAGATTGGGTTTTGTTACTAATACTAACTCTCCTGATCTCATTAGGTTTTTCTGGATTTTCCCCAATCCTATGCAACCAATGTTGAATCGCATTTTTCTTTCTTATCCCTATTTACATCATACAAACATATTACGTTTTAATCAAATCCTTTTTTCTTTAAGGTTTCACGTTTTTACAAATTTAATTTTTCCTTTTTTTTAAGTTTATATTTATGATTTACAATTACATTTTCATACTTTCAATTAATAACTAGAAATAAGATATCTTGCTCAAGAATCCTTCCAAGTTTACTGAAGTTTCCCAAGCCGAGCTCAATTTTGAGGGTGTTAAGCCTAGCGGAGGCGCCTAGCCCAAGAAGAACCTTGAAGTACGGCTCAGTGCTGGAGAACATGGGTGAGAAGAGTGAGTAGGCAGACGGGGATAGGGGGTGTGGAAAAGGAAGAGTGGCAAACTATGCGAAATATTTGTATGTTTTGCTGCACTCGATTTCAGTTGCCATAACATTTTCCCATTGTAAATTGCGAGAGTTGGTGGCGACAAGTGGAAATGGGATAAGCTGAAAAACTAAGCTGGCAACGAATTCGAAAACATTTTTTTCAACTGAAACCTTTACTTCTGCTGGCAGCAGAACAACACCAATAACATTGAGTAAAAAGTTCATTTACGTAAATGTGAGTTTTTGTTTGTCTTCTGCTTCTGCATCTCCTTCTCCTTCTCCTACATCTTTATACACTTGCAGAGGGTATATTAATTTTTACCAGGAGTTTGCAACGCATCTTAGGAGAGATCTCAGACTCCATAAAGTCAACAGAGGAATCGAACAAGCCCTGTCCGTCCCTCCATGTGTCCGTCTTTTGCAACGCAAACTAGTCAATCTGTTTTGAAGGTATCCTGATGATACACTTGCTTCTTATTGCTGCACGCTATATATAAGTCGGAGCGAGCTGGATCGGACCGATATATCGTATAGCTGCCTTACAAACTATTGGCCGATTTTTGTTATTTGTCGAAATATTACAATCAAATTTACTACATCATACTAATTCAATATATATAATATATATGAATATGATATTTCATCAAAATCGAACCATTATATATCATAGCTTCCATATGAACAGGAAGAGTAGTTCTGATTTAAGAAATAACTTCTCAGTTCCAATCAAAGTAAGACAAAATATTCAATCTACACAATAGCATTAAATTCTACACCTTTATATACACCTAGTATCGGATCAATCGGAGGGGATAAGAGCCTGCAAGGGTATTAGACTATCGGCATGCCGAAGGTAGCCTTTCTTCCGTGTTGTCACTGCCTTCTCCTGCTGCTGCTTCGTTTGTTTTTTTCGACTAATGCTTTAGCATTGTGAGAAATTAATCAGCAAATGGATTTTCAATTACCCATTAACACTCCCGTTGCGGCATCTTCTTCAGCTAAGCGAACTCTTACCTCCCTCTCATTGTGTTTTGGGGCATTTGCCTAAAAAGTTACGCTCCACCAGTAGCATATGTAATCCCACAGGGGGACAGGGGGGACAGGGGCAGGGGCAGGGCTTCGCTCGTCTGCTGCATTTAGCTGACAGGCTGCAAATCTTCTTGTCGCACAGCAGAGGAGCACTTCAAGTATCTATAATTAAGTAATACCATTTTGAGCAGAAGAGTGGCAAGGGGGAGGGGTACAGGTGCTCGCTGTTTGAATCAGGAAACAGGTTGCATCAGTGCAGCAAGCTGGCAACTGCATTCAATCCCAGCTGCAACTGCATGTCAGCTACTGCACTGTGCTCCTACCACTCAGCTCCCTCTCCCCTCCCCCTTAGTGCCCCGTCGGTTAGTCGGTTTGGGTCAAAGTGTTTGTCTCTTGGCCACGAGATGTTTGCGCCTCTCTCTCTTTGTGTTTGCCTGGCTGTGTGTGTGAGTGTGTGTGTGTGAGTGTACTTTTTGTTTGCAGTGTGTGTTTTTGGTGTTAGTTGCGGGTTATGCAACCACATGCGGCGCCTTGCAACAGTGTTGCATAAGTGGCTGCAGATTGTTCGAGGGGATTGTGACAGAGAAAGAAAGAACTCAAAGCTTGCAACTCCATCTACACGCGTATATATACCCTATAAACGAAGCTAGCTGCCAACTATTGGGTAAGCTACAGTCGAGCGTGCTTGACTGTTGTATCTGCCACCTATTATTTATTCATTATATGTGTCTATATATTGTATGTCCATCTATATTTGCAGGCGTCAGGCCTTTGAAATTTAAATTTTGCATAACAATGACAATTATTGTGCACACAAAAAAATAATTGCAAATTTAAAGCCAGAAAGAAAGACTTTTTTTATGGCATACCGAAGGTCTTACACCCTTGTTGTCTAATACATAAAATAATGGTGTAGAACTGATTGTTCTATAGGATTGGCGCTGAAATGTGAAGTTATTTCGAAGTACAATATTGTTCTTCATACAAAAACCATCAATTGGCCAATTGTTCCTATCGGCAGCTGACCTCAAATGCTAGTTCTTGTTAGTGCCGTGTAAGGTTATCTCTGTATCCTCAAGCTTCTTAGATCCTCTTGATTCTATAGAGACTCATCAGCGCTCGAGTTCTTGTGGAGGACAGGACAGGCCAGTCACATTGACTGTGATGGGGGCACGAGCAATCAGAGGTCAAGACTCTTAATGTCAAGGCAAGCCCTAGATGGTGGTTGTTTACCGAGGGTATTATAGTCTTGCAGGGTCTGCCTTGTGTAGGCGTTGCGCATCTCCTGACCTCAACGAGGTCCTCATCCACAGCCAGGTCGTCGGCCACGTCCATGGCTCGGCTGGACTGCGTGGATGATGCTGGCTCCTGAGTGTTGGAGGATAAATCCGAAGAGAATGCTTCCAAAGCGCCACAAACTCGTCTCGTTCAGCTTCGTCAGTACAATTCTTCTCCAGCCTGTTCTGATCTGTTTGACTGTCTCCAGTCCACGACCAGGTAATCAACCTGTAACTTGTAAATACAAAGTGCGGCCGCCACTTGACGAGGCTTTCTCCGATATGCTATGGGTTGCGCCATCCCCCAGGGATGGTCCTGAGTTTCGGCAATGTCCCAGCGTGGCCTTCACCCTATGCCCAGTGTGCCCGTTCTCCTTGGACTTTTGCCTTACGGTATCGCCGCGGTAGGTTTTCTACTAGGTGTTTTTATTCTTCAGGACCCTACACTTCCAGCCGCCCACGAGTAGAGTGCAGAGGCCTTTTTGACAGTTGTAACGGAGCACAACAAAGACGGGATGACAGCAAGCTACTCTGGGAGCAGATCCGCATGTTGTTCACTCTTGCCACCTCTGTTGTTGGTCGGACTAACTGGTGGAGGATTAAGAGCCCAGATGCGACTTTATCCAAGAGTAGGTGTGTTCGCGAACTGACGTCCGCGACCACCATTGTTGTTGTTGCCACTCTTGCTGGTGTTGTTATTGTTGCTGTTCGCAAAAGAACCCGCATGTTCCATGGTAGCGTGGAGACGGGAGATTTAAAATAAAACTATGTTAGATAAATAGAAAGAAATGTATTTTGTATTATTTGAGAGGAAATATCCAACTGATGTTCTGTGTAGATTTGGCTTGCGAACGCGAAAGAAAGAGAATATTAAACATATTTTAATCATACATATACGATATACTGGATGCTTAATATACATATATAAACTCCAATGGTATTAATAATAGTAGTTTTTATACACTTCCATCCTATTGTTAGCGGGTGTAACCAGTTAAATTTGCAGTTGTCATTTCTTATGGATCTGATTGATTGTATAATGTAATTGGTGATTGATTACATACCACTGAATGCCAGTATTTATTGACAGGTTGTTAGCTGTAGCGAACTATAGAAGGATAGTATAGGCACGGTATCTGCCAGCTGTACTACCTTCTCACTTGCTGCACAGATAATCTTAAAATCTATTCGGGCACCTCGAAGTCATCTGCAAGTGAAGCATCAATCAGTCTAACGTTGTCAAATCGAGCACAAAGAATCAATTAGTCGCCTCGTCGGGCGAAAGTCGGGCACGAAGCAAGAACAAGAAAAAGAACAAAATGCTAACGGTATATAGATATGGCACAAGCGTGCTCATATTGACACCTTGACAAATGATCAAAGTGTTTTTTGGCAAAGTTGGAAACGAAGCCGAGAATACTTATGAAAGTTGATGTGGAACTAGAGCTGATATATATTAATATATTAAGTATATGTCACAATTGTATGTTATCGTAGATAAATGACAAATTGTTGTTGTTGCTGTGCAGAGCTGCACTTCGTGCTGGGCGCAGGCGCAGCAAACTTAACACGTCGGGCTTATCAAGATGTGCCCTCGCTCATCAGGTTTGTCAGTAGTCAGAGAAGTGAACGACCCAGCTCGGAGAGATCAGTTAGAAGGTACATACATGTATATCATGGATGTCTATCTGACAGTTGCATCGGCTACGTGATACGTGATGTCGTTGCTTGCGTTCTCTTTTTGTTGCATTGCTCATACGCCGCTTTGTCCGCCGGACACGTTCGTTACGTTATCATCGGCGCCGCTGCCGTCTGTCGCCTCCTCCATTAAGTGTTGCGATATTCATAAAGATAAAACTAAACTCGCCTAGTTGCCCCGTTTAATCCCGAAACGTGCGTGCGTGTCTCCGTCCTCCTTCCCGATGCTTATCGGGAGACAACGCTGGCCATCCTGCGCAAGAGAGGGAGCGGACGTGGGGGAGGGGCAAGTGCCCATTAGGCTCCATTAAAATGTAATCGACCATAGGTCACCTGTCTGCTGTAGGTGTCCGCTCTTTGTCTGCCTGCCTGTCTGACTATGTTAGCATCTGTATCTTTATCTGTCTGTGTCTTCTTTTGTCATTGCCTATCATTTCTCTGTCTCTTTGACTGTCTCTTCGCCCAATATCTGACTATATTTCTTTGTATCTTAATTACAGTATTTAATCCAAGAAACGGAAATATGCATAACAGGCGGAAGGAGGCAGCTCCGACCTTATAATGTATATACAAACGTGGACAAAAGTATTTTGACAACTTAGTTTAAAAACTGTCGGAAGACGGTTAAAATAGCAATACCAGCCATTTCAGCAAGGCCCATATGATTACTGCATTTTTGAGAGATGTCTAGGTTAATGTATTAGACTTGCAGCCGCAAAGTCCCGATGAGAATGTGTAGGCGAGCCAAAGAATCAAATTCTGGCGCACTAAAAATAATAGAAAATAAATATGTACCGTTATCAATACAAGCTTTTGCTCGATTAATTATTTTGTTGTTGTCTCTCTCGTAAAATTAAATTAGTTACCTTTACTACTTTCAGTTTCGAGCCAAAAGCGGTGGTTGATCTTGCTTTGCGTTGTCAAAATACTTTTGTCCACGTTTGTATATTCGAGCTATGTTCTTCTGTCTGTCTGTCTATGTGTCTTTCTGTCTGTCTGTCTGTATGAGCGCCTGTTTATCAAAAATATCAAAAGCTACAGCCAGCAAATTAGGTAACAAGATTTGTATTGCAAGAAGTTAAATAAATTTTTAAAATTTGGACACGCCCCTTTCCCCCCCTGTAAATCAGTAAAAAATACTTCACACCTTCAATATAAACTCAATTGCTTCAACTGTTTGACACACATGATATACACTCGATTGTGAACGATTTGTGAAGGAGATCACTAGGAGATCATTAAGATCAGACAGAAAAGAACGAAGATATTAACGATTTTAAATAACTCCTACTAGAACACATTCAAATCCAGTATTATACACGTTTTTATGTAATTATTTATTTGCAATTACAATGCAAGTCAGCCGAGCAAGTCAATAATTGGCTGAGTGGTTAGCGTGGCGGACTTATAGACCGGGTAAAATTCTTAGGTAACACGACAGTTAATTAAAATAACACTCGCTTTTAGCATGCGTTGATGGTGAATGTTTTTTTTAATTCTATATAACATATACCAAGTGAAAATCCATCTTTTTTTAACAGTCAGAGAGTTTATCTAGTCCTTATACAAGTACATACACAATGTTATCTACGAGTATATCTCTCTGGCTTTGTTCTTCTGTTTCATTTTCTCATATTGTTTTTCGCTCTGTTGATAGCAGTCTTCTCGTATATCTATTAATCTACCTAATCTATTAATATATGTATGTAAACAATGATAGTGGTGGCAGCGTGATAATAGAGGAGCCACCGCTGCATGCAACTATCGATAGGACCAGAGTTGCATCTGACAAGAATAATCGAGCAGTGAAGTTAGTCGTTAAGTTTAAATCAATGTAGTAGGAGAGTCGCTCATGAAGTCGTCGCAGAGCAGTTGTGGAAGAAAGTTGTAAAAGAAGTTGTTGAAATGGCAGATAAGTCGGTCTGGCTTTTGAAAATATCGATCGGTCAAGTCGGACTGTCGTCGGATGAGAAGTTGTATTGCTTGAAGCAATACGAGTTTGTTAAAGTGAAAATGAACGTTATCAAGTTGAGTTATTTGTACTAGATATGTTCGTTAACATTATTAATAAATAATTACTTAATATTTCAATAAATGCTACATGTATTTATTTATCATCCATCAATTAGTCATATGTCTTTCTCTCTCTCCTTCTTTCTCTATCTCTCTCCCTGGTTATCTAACCTTCTGGTTATATATTTTTCTACATAGTTTGCTTTCTATCTGTAGATTAAATTATGTATCTGCAATCCCTTTCTATCACTCATCTCTTCGGATTATATACCTATCGTGACTATATATTTGTTTATTCCAATTAAGAATCTGTTTATCAAGCTCTGTCTACCCACCATTTAGCACGTACATATGTATCCATAAATATCTTTGTATATATTTCTGTTTTTCCATCTCACAAACCTTAAAGCTTAAACTCTTTCTCTCCCTTCCTTGCACACCTTAAGAACTTCAAGTTTCCTTCAACTTTAACTGGGACAAATTACAAAAGTGAAATCAAATATTTTCCTTTAATAATTTTCATTAATTCGTGGCTGGGAAAACAGAATAGAAATTAATTGGAAACCGCTTTGGGATTTGATACGCTTTAAAGGCAACAAAGCAAAGTCCAACTGAACTTAAATTTGCAATACCCTGTAGATTAGAAAAGGATGTACATACTAGATACGCAATCAGAAGAGAATAAGTCACAGAGAGAGAATAATAACTATAGACTCTTAGTATGTAAGTCAGTCAGTATGCTATGTATGTTATACCCCTCTTCCATTCACATTGTGTGCAGGGTATAAGAACAGCAGCAAATCAAAAGATTTATATTAATTCTGAGCAGAAATTTATAAATTAAATACAAAATTTATAATTTGACTGCTCCCAAAACTGATTAAGCTCAGCAACGTCCCTCTCTCTCTCTCTCTTGCTGTCTCTGTCTCTCACTTTGCCTCAGCTTGGCGTGTCTTTTTTGGCCGACAGGCGAAACTTTTTAGCAGGCTGACGACTTTTTGACATTTGTCGTCGTCATGTGAAGCAACTGAAGGAAGGCGAAGAAGGAGATTGCTGGGAGAGAGGGGGAGAGAAGGGGGGAGGGGAGAGAGAAGGAGAGCTGGAAGACAGTCGAGCAACATCCTCGTCATAAACATCATCAAACGTGGCCTTATTAAAAGTGCAAAAACTTTTATGTTCCTGCAGATTGTTGTTGTGCGTGTGTGTGCGGGTGAGTGTGGCAGGAGGGGAGCAGAGAGGCTGCTGTGGGCGTGGCAGCTGCACTGTGTGCAATACACAAGTCGCGAGCAAAACTAACCAAGAAATTATTATCAATGTACGCATAATTCATTAAAACGTGCAACTTTTTGGCACAGCAAGCCAAGTGGGCGTGCCAAGGGGCGTGTGGTGGCTGCAAGGGGCGTGGCTGGGCAGAGTTTTTGGCTGCCTGCTGCTGCTGCTGCTGCCTGCTGCTTGCGTGATGACAGCGACGGCGACGCGCACTGACGATGATAATGTCAAAGTGCACTTTGTCATTATATCAGCAGGCACACACACACACAGGGACATACACACACAGACACATACAGGTACACACACACACGAAACACAAACAGGCAGTCTTGCACACATGGCCCGCAAGCGGAAGGAAGAAACTAACTAACTTTGTTAAAAGTGCGCTCTGTTTATGCATGTCTCACACTATGCCCCTCTCTTTCTCACCTTCACTCTCTCACTCTCTCTCTCTCACTTTCTCTCTCTGTCTCCCGCTCTAGGCTCAGTGTGTGTGTGTGTCACTTGGTGTGCACTGCAATGAAGTTATCGTCCAAGTTTTAAGCGTGAACTTTTTGCTCTGCCAGCCGCCATGCCTCCACTTGAGAGCGGCTTCAACAACGCCTCCGCCATCCCCTCCCACAGTGGGCGAAATCGCCAAGCTGGCGGCTATTTATTTAATTTTTGGAATCGATTACTAATATATTGAATATCATTAAATCAGATTTATTTTTGATTTGCTGGCAAAACCTACTTTATTAACCCTTTACAAGGCAAATGTAAAAAATTAGACAGATGTAAATAAAAAACACACTTTTCTTATATTTTTTTTTGAATTTGTGATCTGTGCGATTTTTATGATAAAAAAAGGATGTAATTTCTGTGTTTTTAAAATATTTACAGTGGAAAAACCTTAATATATTTCATTCTACAAATAAAAAAAATATTACATAATCAAAGTTAATGCAAATTTATAAAGAAGTTTTATTGCATATTTCGAAAGATTTGAGGGAGAAGTGATTATATCTCTTACAAACACTTAGTAGAATGAAACAGAACGATAATGTAAAAAATGAAGTTTTTAGGTTTACATTATATACAAAGTTGACATGTATTTTATATATTTTTAGTTGTATTGTACTAAAACACATTTACGCAATTTTTGGCACCTTGCTGCATTATTTTTTTTTTAATTTTATTTGAATGTAATTGCAGTTCTACCATTTTTGTATTAATATTAAGTAAATTATTTATATAAATTAACTTTAAAAAATGATATTCTGTATCTAGGATATTGTTTACCCACAAAATCGATGTTAAAGCCAGTATTACTTAGAGGTACTTAATTAACACGAGAATTAAACTTTCCTGAATGAATGGAATTATTTGCCGTCAAATTGGCCATTTAGCCCACTGTGCCACCCCCACTCTCCCTCGCCCACTAGTCGGAACTGCTGCAGCAGGAACCGCAGCCATTGCATTGCTAAATTGGCTGCCTTCCTTTTAGCGGAAACAGTTCCCGACCACACTCCGTTCCACTCCTCCCCTCACACTGCCTTTTTGCCACGCCCCCTTTTCGAAGTCCGTCTGCAACGGCATCATAATTCGCTATTAGAAGTCACTTAAAAACTTTCGCAAGTTTTCGTGCAGCTGCCAACATCGTTGTCAGGGCCGCCTCTGGCCACGCCTACCACTATCGCCCGCCTTTCCTTACCTCCTTCCTTTCTTCCCTCTTCCCTGCCCTATCCTGCCCTACACACATCGAGCCAGCAGAGCGAAAAACTTTTAGCTTTGCTTTCGCTGCTGCTGCTCGAAAATTATATTAATTGCGCCCGCCATGCACTTTTTAATTGAATAATTGTAGGCATAACGCGGGGCGTGGCACACATCTCGATTGCGAACACCCCCCCCTTCCTTTTCTCATCCCTCCCCAGCTTTCAAGGACCAAGGGTAAGCCGGAAGACAGGGTTTATTAGCTTACAGCGAGCGCCCTTTGTCATTTTGAGGCTGCAGAACCAAATTAAATTCAATTTGGATGGCAATGGAATACCCTGTAGTCACTGCAAATCAGGGCATATTTATGGGCATACATACATACATATATGAGTGATTCCTTTCTTTCATCGGACTAGCACCGAGTGTATGCAAAGTTCTTCGAAACTTACTCAATCAAGCCTGCATCCGAGAACAGTAGAGCTGGAAGTACCATCAAAGTAATATCGATACATCGATGCCATGAAATTTGTTGAAAACATCACTGTGAAAAATCTCCGAAAGCGTTATGTGAGTTTGTTCTTTTGTGAAAACTTTTGATGTGATGATTAGAAACTTGAAAACAAATTTAAAAAATAATCTTCGACACATGGATATATTGATATTTTTACCCATGAAAAACTCAAAACATCGATATACTCAAACATAGTGTGGAGGACTACTAAATCAGTAGTCCTGGATTTCAATTCCTACTTTCGACAGCTTGTGAAATTTATATTACTTTTGCCTAATAGTTTGCAACGCACCATAGGAGACATCTCCGACCCCATACAGTTATATATATTGAATTAGGAGCAATGTCCGTGTGTCCGTGTGTCCTTGTGTCCGTCTGTTGCAACGCAAACTAGCCTCTCTGTTTTGAAGGTATCCTCATGAAACTTAATGCACACGCTTTTAATTGCTGCACGCTGTAAATAAGTCGGAATGAGTCTGATCGGACCGATATATCGTATAGCTGCCACACAAACTATCGGCCGATTTTTGTTATTTGCCTAGATATTCCATTAAAATTTACTACATCGCATTTATTCTATATATATATAATAAGCATATACATTTTCATCAAAATTGGACCACTATAACAAATAGGAATAATCGGCCAAAATGAAAGTTTTTGTATGAAGACCAGTTATGATTTTATAAATAACTTATCAGTGCCAATCAATGTGAGATATAATGTTGAATATACACAATTCCTTTTAATTCTGCACCATTATATGTATATAACTTATATTAGAAGAATCAGAGGAGCTAAAAACCTGCAAGGGTATAGAACCTTCGGCATTCCGAAGGTAGCTGTTGTTCTCGTTTTATTTATTTATTTGCAGATCTTTCATGCATAGTAAGCTTGCATTGGGCTATTATACCTATGGTATAATGTAACTTGCATGATCAACATATGTATGTAACTTAAAACACTTTGCAATTCTTCTTAATGTTACTTTTGTTTTTATTTATTTCCTTCTCTTTCTAATGACCTAATCCATAAACTCTATCCCAAAATAAGAAGAGAAGTCAACTTCAGTTCCAATGTGTTGATCGTTTTGAGCGCAATTAAGAAAACTTCTTAGTTGGCCAATAATAAATAATATGATATGTGACATATATGATATCGTATAGTAAAGTAATTCATTCATTCAGATATTCATTGTTCATTGTTTGCAGCATTTGTTATAAATTCGCTTGGGATATGCCTCAATGGGGCCAGCAAATTGTCGTTAGTTAGTTTCATTAATGGATTAATTTGCAAGATAATCGTATATTCAATTGTACGGGCGATGCACACTCCCACGCACACACACCCCAACACAGTGGCGATAATGCAACATTGCGCATACGCCGTGTGCGCCGCTTAAATTCGATTTGCCATCGCATTTCAATTTAATTTATCTGCAGTAGCTGCTACGGCTCGATAAGTAAGCTACGCCAGGACCGAGACGGGCCGACCCACTCCGAGGCGGGACGAGGTGGGTCGCCTAGGCATCGTCGTTCCGTTGGAGCCGCAGCGAAGTATGCAATGAGTATTATTAAATGCATATATAATTGCATTTTAAACGCGCACAAACAAAAGCCAGACCCTCTTCCAGGCCGGTCCTCCCCTCCCCACCCCTGGTTACACTGTCGAACGGGGGCTGAAATCATCATTAAAGTAATTATAGCTGTCAACGCGCGCGCGCTTGGAGCCGTGTGGGATTAAGGACGAATCATTTATCTGGAGGCCTGCCAGCGAGTCCATTGATTCCCTCAATTGACACAGGACACGAGGCCCTGTGGGCTAAAAACCAACGCTCCTTATCGACAGGTGACTGTTCTTTCGCAGCACTTAACTATTGGATACCCTGTACCCTGGAAACCCTCTGAGGCAGACTCTGGTTGGGCGTTGGGCTCGAAAAGCTTCATTCCGATCAGACTCTAGCTGGGCCTTGGACTTGAAAAGCGTCATTTTGATCATAAGTACAACTGAATTAAGTTCCTTTTACAGCTTTAATGAGCTTTTAAGCTGTCAATTTGTTATAAAATGAACTTTCAGCTTGACAAACCATCTCTTATTTCGTATTCTTGAATTACTTATACTTCACCAATACTTCAGTATGGTAGGCTAACAAAGGTTTATCCAAGCTTTTTTAAATTGGTAAGCCAATAAATATTGAATTCGATTCGAAAGGGCGTTTGCTGCTTAAATTTGTAAGAAATTCTTGATAACTTATGTGTTTGATACATATTTTAAACAGGTTTAAGAAGCTTTTCACCTTTGAATAATTTGAAAAGCTTTCAGACGATTTGATCTATTATCTTTTATCTGTTTATTTATTATATTTAAAATCTAATAAGTTTGGCTTGAGCTTTCCCTTTATCTCGTGAAACTTTCAGCTTATTTAATCTTTTTTGCTAAATTGTTTTATTCACAAAAAGTCTTGCAATTTATCCAGAGTTTCTTTAAAGCTTTAATGAGCTTTCAATTATATAAGATCTTTCAAATTCAACAAAATATTCTAGTAAATATTCTGATACCCTATATAACCGCCGGTGCGCCTATAACCTCAAACTTGACCTTATTCCACAAAGGATACCATTCATTCTTGAACTTCAAAGACTCATGTCTATCTTCCGTCTTCTTCTTTCTAACTGAACAAAGCAGCGATTGCCCATTAAATATTCTTCTCCGCAGATTTACCTTTATTTTTTTTATTCTTCATCTTCTTCTTGCACTTGCTGGCAACGAAAGGAAAAGCCAACGTCGACGTCGACTGCGCGTCGAACTTTGTTGTCCAACTACAAAGTCAAAAGTCAAGTCACTTTAACACTGCGGCTCTGCAGCTGTCCCCCTCTATCTCTTTCTTCTTCTTCTCTCTTCTTCTCCCTCTCCATCTGTCATCTCTCTCTCTCCCTCTCTCTCTCTCTCTCTCTCTCTCTGCCTCAGCTCAGCCTTGGCTTTCAAGATCGCTGCGCTTGCTGCGCCTCGCTGCACTTTATTACCGTTGCAGCCGCCGTCGTCGTTGCCGTCGTCGTTGCCGTCGCTGTTGGCTTTGGCCCCAAAATCTTCAACCAAACCCGACCTAGCAGCAGTCACCCCCCTCTCCCCCTCCCCCTCACACTCACCGCTTGGAGTGGGTTGCCCAAGAACTTGGTGCTCTGACTGATTAACGTGATTTGCTGATGAGTTTTGCTGCTCCAGCTCAAAGTTTCTCACCTCCCTCTACTCTACTCCTTCTCCGCACACCCCCTGTTGTGTTTACTCTTCTACGCTTCCTTTGGCTTGTTGACTTGTTGTTTGTATGTTGTTGTTGTTATTGTTGTTGTTGTCGTTGCTGCCGCTGCCGTTGCTTTTAATAACTCTGGCAAGCGTAGCATGACGCACTGCGTCGCAGCGCAGTCGTTCTTGAGTTTTAATTGAAACTTTTGCCGTTCCACGCGCGTTCAGCCGCAGCGGCTCAAGATGAAAGAGTGCAAGACAGTCAGACGGAGAGAGAGAGAGAGAGAGAGACAGAGAGAGTCAGAGAGAGAGAGAGAGAGAGAGAGAGAGAGAGTGAAATGGAACTGTTTGATGAGTGCGTAAGCTGTGGAGGGGGTAAGCAGCCAGCGGCAGAGACGGAGGCGAAAGGCGGTCGAGCTGTATTGACTTTCTAGGCTGCATTCAAATGCTTTTGATGTTAATGAGACGACATACATGTGCAGAGCAAGAAAGATAGAGAGAGAGAGAGAGAGAGAGAGAGAGAGAGAGAGAGAGAGAGAGAACAGGGAGATAGTGGCAAAGAGAGAGAGAGGAGAGACACAGAGAGCAAGCGACTTCAACTGCCAAAAATAAAACATACAACGATAACTAACTACAGCCAAGCGCACCTCTCAGTAAGCTACCATATAATTCCCAACAGCAAATTCTTAAGTTAACGTTAACTTGTATAACTATGGTGTTCATAGTCCGATCAGATTGTTATTTAAGAGGCAGGTTTATATGGTACTCATCTATATGTCTGTCGACGTTGAAGGTTAAGACTTTAATACTTTACTTATTGATATTAGTTCCTTTTCGTTGTTGCCATCTAACACTTGCAATAAATTTGATCTGCGTATGATATACACCAGGCCTGTAACATAAGGTCAGCCTTTTTCTGGACAGATCTGTCGTTTTATTTTTTTCGTCTAGCCTTATAAATCTCTAAATCTTATTGTCCGAAAATCTTCTGTACTGTTTGTTGTGCTCAAACAAAACGTACTTTTAATATAATTTTAATGAAATTGTTCTTAAAATCGACGTACAACCAACATGACTCTTTATCCCAGAATTTCGATTTGATTTGCAATCATAACGAGAGCAACAGTCGCGCAAAACGCGACAGTGGGATACCCTTCCACCTATGTATGTATGTTCCTATGTATGTACCCATATACATATACACATGCTTTGAAATTAATCCCGACAGATGGCGCTCGCGCTTCGCGCTCGCCCGTCTTCCTTGTTAGCTGACAGAAGCACTTGGTTTTATACTCATACTTTCTTATATAACTTCTGTGATTATTGTCCGATCGGATCGTAATTTGGAGACTACGTAGATATTTAATTCAGCTTAGTATACGTTAAAGTCAGAAAGTTGTATCTTTTACAGAGCGCTTACAAATTGAGTTGAAAAGTTAAATTATTGATTTGTGGGGGCGGTGGGCGTGGCACCTAACATTTGAAATAAACTTGATCTGCTTGATCTGCCAAATTTGGTAACTCTAGCTTTTATAATAGCTGAGATCTGTGCGTTCACACAGACAGACGGACAGACGGACAGACAGACAGACAGACAACTTTTCAACTCAATTTGTAAGCGCTCTATAAAAGATACAACTTTCTGACTTAAACGTATACTAAGCTGAATAAAATATCTACGCATTTTCGAAATTGCAATCTGTTCAAACAATAAACACAGAAGTTATTTACGAAAGTATGTGCATAAAACCAAGTGCTTCTGTCAGCTAAGAAGGGAGGCGGGCGAGCGCGAAGCGCGAGCGCCATCTGTCGGCATTAATTTCAAAGCATGCGCATTTGCATATGTGTATGAATTTAACAAATTAAACTACACGGGAACATAGGTCGAAGGGTATCCCACTGTCGCGTTTTGCGCGACTGTTGCTCACGTTCTTATTTTATTTTGGCAAAAAAATTAATCTTTTTTTTGAGAATTCTTATTCGCGATTGATAATATTGTCGATCCATTCAATTATTCTTGATTTATTTATCCATAGGAGGAAGGAGGCGTGTCAGAACCCCAAAGTATTGTATATACATATATTCTTGTTTAGAACTGATAACGGTTAATTTAGCCATGTCGAGTTATCAAGTATAATATAAACTAAAGACACAAGAATTCGTATGCAACTTGTTTCATTTTTTTAATTAGCAGTCCCCTTGCAGGCGGGGGCCCCTGGCACCGCACACCCTGCACACGCCTCACGGGCCTGAGTACAGCAAAGAGTGTTCATGATTGATTCATTTGCTGTTTTGAATGCATTCATGCAGGAGTCTAGTATGTACACTGGCACAAAGCTAATATAGTCTGTTAAAACTATTCCCAATGATCGAAGGGTATTAAAACAAGGTGTAATTGCACTAAAACACCGCGAGGAGGCGTGGTACTGCCTTCTCCAGCAAAGCAGTGCGAAACGTAATGAAAACTGAAGCGCAAGTTAAATAGGTCCAAGAAAAGCAAACAAAATGTGAACTGAACTTGCGATGTGACCTTAGATAGTGGGTCGTCCCCAAGGTCAGCACAGCCACAACAACAGCAACTACTACATCAAGAGCAGCAGCAATGACAGTGGGCAGCAGGTGCGTTGTCCGGCATATTGAAATGCATTAGACGACGACAATAAGCAACAACAACAACAAATAAAACTATTAAATACACAATTTTCAGGCAACCCTCGCTGCGCCCCCTGCACCCTCACCCCTGAGCTTGCCTACATTTGCCTATTTCTATTCAAATGTTCAAAGTCAAGTGCAAAAAGCACAAAAATAAAATATAAAAAAAACTAAGCGACATCGATCATTAAAATGCTGAGTAAACGCGCCCCAAGCTGATTATTAATACACACACACACGCAAACAAACACGCACAGTGCGCCGTCTCGCTCGCTCAAGCGCCGGCGCACCTGCTGGGGGCACCGCACTGAACAACACTGTGTACCACTGTGCACAGTGCACCGCAATAATGATAAATTTGGTTAAGTTGGCTTAAATTCATTAGTACTTGTGTCCCTCTCTCTCTCTGTCTCTGTCTCTGTATCTGTCTCTCTCTACGCACGGTATTTAATTTTGCATTAATTAATGTGTATTAAGTTGTAATATTTACTCTGAGCCAACATGCAAGCAAAGGTGTGCGTGTGTGTGTGCATGTGTGGGCAAACAGACTCAGGCATGTTAGGCCACAGCAATGCAGCCACAGCCGTGTGGCCACTGTAAAAACACCTGTTACTTTACAGCTCCAACATGTTTCATGTTCAACAACAGCAGGCAACATGCGCGCACGCGTGTTTCGTTAAGTCTTGCGCCGCACCGTGGTCTGTGTAGCGGCAGATGCGGGATCAAAGTTGTGTGTCGTCTATTGTGTACTTTTGATATACTAATTAATTAGTTTATTGTTTAATTAATTAATTAGTATAATGTTTATCTAAATATCTATTTTAGTTTTAATTACTTAAGACTGGATACAACTAATAGCATTTAGTACATTTCTATTGACTTTAATAACATATGTATAATGAAAAGAAAAACATTAAAGCAACAATTATAATTAATAAACTATTCTTATTACGTTTTTAATGTCCGATTTACTTATTGATTTATCAATTAATTTAATTTAATTTATTTATTTGCTTGCTTATTTATTTATCAATTGATATATTTATTCTTTTATTTACTACTTACTGCAGTCCATTTAATAATACTTATTCATGTATGCACATTGAGTTCTTACCGATACTATTATTGTACTTTACTGCATAACTTAGCACGTGAACTTAAGTAACGAGATACATACATAAGTGTACATACATATACGAGTATACCATATCACACACATAGTTATTTCATTGCTTCTGTTGTTAAACAATAAGTAACTATCTTGCGTAACGTAAACAATTTGCACAATTTGTTTTCTTGCAATTGCGCTTCCGCACCAGAAGCAGCTGCCCTGTCCCTGCCCGCATGTGTTTGCTGAGATGACCCGTGTGAACACGCGTGGACATGCGCGCGCTTCACTGTGCGGACAGAGCCAGCAACATGTTGCGACAACAGTGCGCTGTTAGTTGCCGCTGTTAGCCTAACAGCGTGTGGTCTACCTACGCGACGACTGTTAACTGCTGCTTTCAGTCTCTAGCCGGCATTCAAATCGAGCGCACGCGTTGCACCACGTTTGCTGCTTACGCCGTGTTTGGCATTTTGTAATTTTGCGTAAAAATCGTCAACAAATTCGTCAGTTTTGCGCGCGTCATTCCACTTCTGTTGTGTGATCGATCGACATCATTAATCGGTAATCGCGCGTGGTGCAGGACAGCATTGAATAATCGAATGCAACAACAATAGAAATTTGAATATATTGAAATTGTTTTATTTTTTTGTAATTTTTTTTAAACGCAGTGCAAAACGTTTTAAAGTGCAATTGTTGCTGTTCTTCTCTCTATCTCTCTCGCCCCGCACGTGAAGAACTTGCATATATGAGCATTCTGTGCGTGCGTGTGCGTGTGTGTATGTGTGTTGTGCACATGTATTGTGTGTAAAGGAAAACCCAACAACAGCAAAATCAAAACCGTAGGCAAAGGCATAGGCAGAAGCAGAGGCAAAGAGCAGCGGCAGCAACAAATTTTTGATATACAACAAGCAAATAAGAAAAATACCAAGTTGAGAAAGAAATTTAAAACCGGATTCAATACAGCAACAACAACAGCAAAAGCAACAACACATTTTTCGCCGTGGCTACGCACTGTGGTTGGTGGCAGCGACGCCAGCGTTAACATCTACACAGCATTGGCAGCAGCTGCTCAGTCGGGACAGCGTGATTTTTGTTGTTGTTGTCGCTCTGTAAGAGACAGCAGAGAGCAAGCGCAACAGGAGCAGTACAAGAATTAGAAGTAACAGGCGAAACAGAGGAGGACAGACAGAGAGCGAAGAGAACGAGGAAGAGAGAGGACAACTTAAACGGTGAGTGCAGACTGTGTGCAAATGTTTCTTGTTGTTGTCGTTGCTTTGCTTTGTTTGCGTGTGTGTGTGGGCAGAAAGAAAACGAAGCGATCTCAGAATAAGCAAAGGAGACGCCGACGAAGAGAGTGTGCAAATAATGTAAATAATTCTGCTAGTGAATGAAAATAGAAAAGAGACGAACGATCGATTGAGAGTTGGGAAAGTTTCTGCTGTGATTGACATAAAGAATGGACGGGTTTATCTATAGGTGATTACGTATGTCTATGATAATCGAGTATATTAACAGTGTCTATATCTTACTGGGGATCAGTTCAAGAGAATCCCATTCCCCCCCCCTTCGCATTTAGTCTGCAAGACGAAGCAAAGAAAAACAGTGTGTGAAAACAAAAAATGCAGACAGTTTGTGTTTCTTTGAATTTGAAAAGGGAAAACAGTTTTCTCGGAAAAAAATTCGAAAAAGTAAAAGGAAAAACCTTAAGAGCGCAAAAGTGCGGCCCACTGTCCCATTAGCCTGGCCGAAGCAAGAGCATTCATAATTGTAAATCAATGCAGAAATCGGTCAACATGTTTATGGTCATGCATATTGTCAGGTTGTCGGGCCAAACGGCGCCGTAAAAAACCGCTGACATAATGAGCTAAAAAGCTAAAAAGCTGAATGGCTGAAAGAGAAAAACGCCAAACAGCCAAACAGCTAAAAAAGAAGAGGGACAAGATGCAAATGTGCAACACATGCATTGAAGAAGTGCAGATGGATTTGTTGGCATTGCGCTGTTTTTGTCTTTGTTGTCTACACCCCCCTATATCCCCCATACCCTTTAGAGGGTTGTATAATATGTTCCATGTTGCAACCGCTGTTTGTTATAGATTAATGATTTATTAATGTGAAAACATTCATAATTAAAGGCTTATCCAGGTAGTTTTCTAATATAAATAATATATAGAACATTTGTGGGTATTTAATCAGGTAGTTTTATAGTGTACCCCTTAATATAAATATATATTATATATAGTATATTTGTGGGTATTTATCCAGGTAGTTGTATAGTGTACCCTTTAATATAGCTAATATATATAATATTTGTTGGTATTTCCAAGTCGAGCACAATCTGAGAGCATTCCGGCTTGTTGGTTCTTCTCTGTCACGTTTGCTTTGTCGTGTTTTTTTCTCTTTGCTCTGGCTTAACATGAGTTAAGGGGTTAGGCCCATATTTATACGAGCTGTTCTGCTTCTTCTTCTTCCTCTTTTTGTTGTTGTTGAAATGTTAGAGTTAACAGCATTGCGCTAATTTCATATGAAAGATGTAAAAATGAAAAATGAACAAAATATTGGATTAAAGATTTGCTTGGAGTGCGTGGGGCGAATTCGAGAAGTTTAAAACCCAGAGAGATTTGCCAGCGCGCCTCTCTCACTCTCTTTCTCTCTGTCTCCAATTTGTCAATCGCTCTCTGCCCCGCATAGAGGCGCTAATTGAATTAGCACCCGGTACCAGGCAGGGCGGTCAAAAGAGAAAGGGAAAGGGAGCAGCCGAACGACAGTCGAACTGTAAATTGGATTAATGCAGATATGCAGATAAAGGAAGAGAGAAGAGAGGGGCAGATGAGATGGGACGAGACGCAGAGCAAGAAACGAAAGCACGAAGGAATAGTCAATGTAATGTAATGTTGTAATAGCTTTTGATTTCGCTAATCATAACCTGTAAACTGTTCGAAATGTACACCAAGGGGTGTATTCGACTAGAAGTATTAATGAAAAAAAAAAGAAACTGAATATTCCCCTCGGCTTTGAAGCTTTGTTAATGCCATCGACCCCTAATTGATTTTGCATGAGTTTCTAAGAACCGTTTATAATAACTGTCTACTTTGTTCCAACAATAAATTCAACAATAAATAACAAATACTATACCTACTATACTATCAATTAACAACATTAATGAATAAACAAAATAAAGAAAAAGAGCCAGAAATTTTTAAATATATGGTCACCCTAACTTGTGCCAATACGCAGTGGTATTCCAATATGAATGTAGGGTATTTAACAGTCGAGTGTGCTGGCCCCACTTGTCTTTCCTCTGTAATTGTCGAACGTTGTTAACAGAGATTACCAATAAATTCCTATTCACTTTTAATTCTCAGCTAAATTCCACATTTACCCCTTTCTCTCACTCTCTATCTCTCTCTCTTTCTCTCTCCCTCTCACTCTACCTCTTTCGCTCACTCCCACACTCATGACACCCCTGTATAACTGGGTTTAAAGTAACGTAGCAGGGCGTAAACGAGAACAAACACACGACGCGGCGTCAGATGGACATTCCATAATCGAAGAAATATAATCGCTACCAAGTTGTTGTTGTTGTCTTCCCCATCTCCTTATTTCTCTTTTTAGCCGCCTTTCACGTTATATTCTTTGTGTGCGTTTTGTGTTTGTTATTGTTCTTTTGTGGTCTTCCTTTTGTTGCTTGTTTGATTTTACGGTCACGTTATCAATCTTGTGATTAGAACTTTTTACTTTCGCTCTTTGAAATGGAAATGTTTGAAACTCACAAAGAAACCAATAAGAATCGAATAAAAAAGCGCAGTACGTGGAAGAGTCCGAACAAAAAAAGGAAGTCATGGGGTCGATTGGGTAAATGTTTCGCTTTGCATAAGTTTCGGTAATCGATTCTACTCTAGAACACGTCGATTTCGTACTTATCTTCTAACCCACTTGCCTTGCTTTCGGTTAATTATCGTCTGGTTATCGATAACAACACGGTTAGTTTGAGTTAACTGTGAGTTTCGTTAATTATCATATATTGCCTTGTTTTGGGCTGATAGCTCAAGTACTCATGTCGTATCTTGTTAGGTAATTTCCATGTTAATAATAAATGATATGTGCCCGGTAATGCTGACAATTGAAGAGAATTGATAATCATAGGGTGATAAATGGAGATTTGAGATACACAAATACGATATGTAACGATATGATAGGGAGCATGAGATAATGCGATTTGCGGATCTATTGTTTCGCTTTCAACACACTCTTAATTTGATTTGCGAAAAGAAAGTGAAAAGCTTGCACCGAATCCAAAGCAAGATCATGATTGTCATCATCATCATCATCATCATCACCACGATGAAGGCACATCATAATCATTATTATCGCAATCGTAATCGGAATCGCAATCGCAATCACAATTGGAGTCTTCCACTCCCTCGTGCGCTAATTAAAAATCTGCCAAAATTCGTTGATGTCTTTTTTGAGAGCTTCTCTGAGATTAATGTCTTTATGCTTGGCCAAGTTATTGGATTTATAGACAGTTGATAGTTGCGGCAGCAGATGTCGATAATGAGCAGTCATTCGAATTGCGAGCGAGTCTATTCATTCATGCAGACGACTTATTCATGTTGGATGGGGGGAGCTCCCTTTCATTCGTGCTTTTTATGTAGTCTCTGGCATTTTGGCTAACGAATCTCTCGTGTTACAATCGCATCAGATTCCCCCTACATGATATTCATTTTTGGCTACAATTTCGCAATCTCCCAGTCTGTCTCTCTGTCTCTGTCTCCGTCTCCGTCTGTCTCTGTCTCTCGTTCGTAATTGTAGGCGCTTCCATTTCGGAGATCCCGGAAACAATAATGTCGGTGGCTAAGCGACTGTCTAATGCTTGTTAATGAGTCTCTGTACTTTCTGAAACTCAACTGAACTGAATCCGTTTCGTGAATACACTCGTCTATCAAAGTATAAAATGAAACCCTTTTTGATCCAAAAAGATTTCTTTGCTTTTGTGCGTGTCTGGTAATTGAAATCAATCAGTCAGCTCCCCATATCTTTGTGTGTGTTTAACGTTGGTTTCTGTGCTATATTTATTGTCTGCTGATAACGCAGCAATTCCAACGATTAAAGATACGCACTTCCACTTGAATAATCGGGGGAACATGATTTGGGACGGTCGAGTACATGTGTAAGTACCCATGAATCAGTTACTCACAGGTGTGATACGATGGCAATCTCTGCGATATCTTGATAAGTGTCGCCATGACTGTTCGCTGGCCCAAATATTGCCGAGATAAAACCCAAAGTAATGAATATGTTTTCTTTAATTTAGCCTGGGCCTAAGTGCCCTCGATATTCCATTAACAGAATCATAAAACATACTTGTAGAGCCTTGGACTTATGCTCAGAGCCCCCATTCGAGAGTCAACAAGTTCGGTTTGGTGTCGAGTTGCGGTTCAGAGTGCAGCGAAGTAGTTTCGTGGTGCTGGGCCTTGAACTAAGTCCGACAGTTGTTAAGATGATGTTGACAAACATCACATGTGTGCTGTGCTCATTGCATGCACAAATTCGCCCAGCTTTGAGAGATCAGCTCAGTCAGCGCAAGCCTCGAGGTGACTTCGTGTCTAGATTCGTGTGAGCTTGGCGTGCTTAGTAGTAGTTCTACTTCCCAGAGACCCGAAAGACAGAGAAGATAACAACAGAAACTTGGTAGCCGCAAAAACCGAAAAGAAAAGAATCAAAAAAAAGCCAAACACCCCATGAATAAAAACTGTGAAGAACCAAGAAAAAAACGTAAACATTTTCTTTAGCTGATTTATTGTAAAATGCACCCATTATCATTTCGGCTGTTTCGTTTTCGTGGCGCGTTTTCAATTGTCTGCATTGCCTGGTCTTTTTTTCGGCTCGAATCATTTTATATTTAGCTGCTGGCTTCTTGGCGGCTCTTTGGTCCTCCGTCCATCCCTCTGTCGGCTGCTTTTTGCGCGCGCTTCTCTCGCGAAGCTCACGAAACGCATTGGCAAACGAGGCAAACCAGCAACAACAACAAAAGCAGAAAGAATCGCAAGAAAAATCACAAAAAGAAAAACGGAGACGATGTTGAAAAAAACGTTGCAATAAATGCATAAGGGGGTTTCGTGTGACACGATGTGAGAAGTGGAAATGGACGTGGAATGTTGAGCTGCGAGGCGCGTTTATATATAGAAAGAATGAAGATTCGATTCCGATTCCCATTGCCATTTCCATTCCGATTGCAATTACATTTTGATCTGTTGTTCACCCACAAGTCCAGGCAAAACTTCTGCTTTCAACTAAGATATCATTAGAATATGAATGGAAATGATATCTGTAATAATGCTGTCGATAGTTGCCAAGAAGTGCTGAGCAACTACATAAAATGTTGGCATGGTTGAGGTTGATAATGCAGATTGGCATGCCCAGCAATAGAGGAAGGTTTGGCAAGGGAGAGTCGTAATCGGTCGCGAATAAGGTTGATAGTTGGAAGTGCTAAAGTCGAGGTATACTTTAAGTTGTAAAATCCCCATATTAAGTTGTAAAATACAAACTGAAGTTGAAACGCTGTTATGCTGTACCTAATTAACTTACTAAATCAATTCAAACCATAATAATAAACTCTATTATAATAATAGTCTTGAATGTATGGTATGTGTAAGTTCCTTTACGATGAACTCAGCCTGTAATTCTCTTAGATGACCTAATTGATAAACTTAAATATATATGTATGTGGAATGACAAATAGTCAGTCAAACCTGGCAATGAAATGACGACGATCAAAGTATAAATAGTTGGCATTCCGAATTTATGTTAGCAGGATGGCACTAGGTTGGCAGGCCTAGAAAAAGTTAAGAGGAGTCGACAAGAGTTGCCAGAGAGACGTCAAAGAGTTGTTGCCGCAAGAGATTGGATATTGAAAGTTGATTAGAAGTTATTCAATAATCAAGGTACAGTGTTACAATGTAAATCTAAAAGAACAGAAGACTTACCAAAACTGAAACTATTTGAATAACAAAACTGTGTAAATTGTCAAACTGAATGAACTTATGCTTTTTATTGGGGATGAACTCAACCTGATATTGATATATCGATAAATAGAATAGGTTGTTAATGTGAAAATAGTAATGATCAATTGAAATATATAGCTATATCTGTATTTATGGTGCAATTTGCAAACCTTCAATCAATAACTATAAGTTCTTATGCTATCTCTCATATGACTAAGTCGATGAGCTTATATATGGTACATATAAAGGTGTGTGGGAGTTCATTTACGATGAACTCAACCTTTAATTGATGTATTGATAAAGGTAAAAGGTTGTTAATCTGTTTAATGTTAATGTTATATATATATATCAATGTATGGTATCTATAGGTTAATTTAGGTTGAGCTCAACCAGCAATCGATAAATAGAAGAGGTTCTTATGCTATTTCTAACCTGCATTAATTGATAAACCTAAGTATATATATGTATGTGTCATATCTATATTCCTGGAATAACTCGCCATATAAACATACGTATAGTACAGCTCACATAAGGAAACTATAAGCCAAAGAGTTGGCAAAGCGAGCACATTAACAGTTCTCGATAATTTATCGTTGATGCAACAGTTTGTGCTGCGTCGTGCTACAGGAAGTTGTGTGCAAGTGCAGGGAGTAGGATACCCACACTCACACTATCTCAGGCACCCCACACTACTGCCCCTTCACTCGAAAGGAGGGGTGGGGTTGGGGAGTTGTTAAACAAGTCTACAGTGAGTGCATCTTTTCGCTGTGCCGCCTCTGCCGCAAATTTTCGCAAAGTTGCCCCACAGCTGTCGCCGCCAACTGCTTCGATGCGTTCTCAAGTTGTGTGTTAATGTTGCTGCTCGAGTTGGAGTTGTGTCTGCCCCCACTACCCCCACTCTACAAGGGTAGAGGGATGGGATGGGAAGGGGAATGGGAAAGGGGTGTGTGCCGCACTCTTGTCACAGTCCGAGTTGCAAGTGCGACTCGCTTTTTATTTGTGTAATTAAAATAATAATGCGGGGAAGGCAACGGCGACGGCAGCGTCTGCACGTGTGCCTCGAGTGGGCGTGGTAGGGAGCCAAGCAGAGGAGGGCGGCGAGGCAGATGGGTGGGGCAGCCAACGCTGTGGCTGGAGGTGTGAACAATTTGGTGGCACATGTGAGCGTGTCAGCAATTGTTGTTGTTGTCCCTGTTGTTGTTGTTGTTGTTGCTGTTGATGGGATTGTTTTTGCTTTGTTTGTTTATTCTCGCATTTGACTTTTTGTGTTGTTGTTCTTTGGCGTTTGCTCGTCTAGTTGTTGTTGTTGTGTTTGGCATTTGGTGTGCAGACAGCGGCGACATTAAGGTGCGCACCAGGTAAGTTTTGTGGCGCGCGAATTGAATTTATTGAGATTCATTTGAAGTGAGGCACAAACTGAACTTTAAGCAGCAGAGAACATGTGTGCTCTGTACAATATCAGAGACCTGCATGCGGTGGTACCGCAAACACCGCATGCATGATGCAGTAAAGAAGCGAGCACTCATTTGGTATACTATAGTGAATGAGTGAGTGAGTGAGTGAATGAGTGAGTGAATGGGTGAGTGAGTGACTGAGTGATAAAGTAAGTAAATGTATAAGTGAGTGAGTAAGGGAGTAAATGACTGAGTGAATGACTGAATGATTACTTTATGTGCATTAGAGTTCTGCATGAATATATTCAACTGTTACTTGAGAGTATTATACAAGTGTTTACTGCCCACAAAAACACTGTACTCATATTTTTAGCGTTCAATCCAATTTTGTTGTGAGTTACAACAATCCAAATACCTGACAAATGTTCCAGTCTAAAGCTAAAAGAACAATATTATTCTTCTATACGTAATTCCGTGCTTCATCGTGACCCTAAAAATCCTACACTTCATTAAACCATCTCTAAAATAAGCCAGAATGTACTTGCTGTCCAACTACCCGACAACACCACTCAACGTAGAAGACCTAAAAGGTTCCACTCTCTTGACCTATCAACGCGTTTAAGTTTTAAGCAAAGTGTTGCATTATTGTAACCCAACTTCATTGTTAAACCCTAAATTCTAGATATTGCCTTCTTTCGGACAGATTCTTGACAGAAATTGACTGATACATATGTACTTATGATGTTTTCAATAACTATACAGTAATACAATATTTTTGTCATCGTAAAGAGAATAAAATTCTCTTTTAGACAAAAATACAATGGCATACGTTATCTGTAGTAGTATTGAAAATATCGTGTGTTAAACATTGCACACTGCAAAAAAGACATGCTGTTCGAATTAATAGTGCTTGGGGTTCGTAGTCTCTCTCTCTCTCTCTCTTGTTCAAAAATTGTAAACCGAATGTCGCCGAAGTCAGTTTTGGGCCATAGACTGCAACAAGTGACAGCGATTGTTGGGCGAAAGAAAATTGGCAGGCAGCACAAGATGAAGAAAGAAAAGAGAAGAGAGAGAGAGAGATAGAGAAAGGAGAGAGCGGGTGAGAGGAAGCAGCTGTTCTCGATTCGTGGCACATGCAACGGAAAATCTATTGACAAGTTGTGGGGCGCCTATGAAAGTGAATATGATGGATAGTGCCGGCACATATGCAAGGGGCGAGAGAGAGATAGAGAGCGAGGGGGAAAGAGAGAGAGGGGAGAGAAAGATAAAGAGAAAGAGAAAGAGAGACGAGCAACAGCGAATCGGGCCAAAAGGCAGTTGAAGAGGCGGCCAAGAAAAAGCAACATATCCATGGAAAAGACAACCGGTTTGTTGTTGTTGCTGCTGCTGTTGTTGCTGTTCTTGCTGTTGTTGTGTTTGTTGCTGCTGCTGTTGTGTACGCCTTGAACAAATTCCTGCAGCAGCAGCAGCTAAGCAGAGAAAAGCAGCAGACGAACAGAGAAAAAAGAAAAACCCAAAAGCCAGCGGCAACTGAAGGCGCGAAGCGGTAAGGGGCAGTCAAGCAGCAAACAACGTGCAACAGCAGCAACAACAACAGACAGAAGACAACAGGCAGCAGACAGCAGACAACGCATGTTTTGGCCCAAAGACAAATGCAACTTGAGCAACAACAGCACAAGAGCAACACAAGCAACATTACCATCATGTGATGTTGAACGAGTTGTGTATGTATGTATGTGGGGCCGGAGGCTTTATCATCATCATCGTCACATCAACATAATCAACATCAACATCATCATTATCGGGTGTGCGAGTGTGTTTGTGGTGTTAATGAGGAGCACTCTTGAATTAATACTGCGTTGTCGTGTTGCTGCTGTTGCTGTTGCTGTTGCACAGACACCAAACCGTGTTGCATGTAGCACAAATACTCAACAGGGCAAACAGCAAGCGAAAGAGAGGAAAGAAGCAAAGGGAGAAGGGGGAGGGAAAAGGAGAAACAGAGATAGAGAGAGGGGAGAGAGAGAAGGAGCTGCTCTTGCAACCACTTGAAATAGTATTGTTGATGTTGAACAGTTTTTCTTTCCGTTGTTGTTTTTCCACCTTAACAATCAAAAGCGCAAATCTTTTCAGGGTCAACTAGAAATCGATCTCAAGATTCAATGAGTCAGGGAAAGAAAAGAGTAACAACTAAAGACGAGAAATCAGTTTCTTAAAATCAGACACACCAAGAAATATTCCAGAGGAAAAGAGACAACGTAGAAAGCATTGCAAGAAAGCTGAAAGCCCAAGATCATAGTCTGTATATATCACAAATGTATGTAGTTATAGCACATCAGTATATTGCGAATATGTTTGTAAAACTTCACTGTGTAATTGCCATAATTTGATGATTCTATTTCGCATCACAAGAGATCGCAAAGGCGCCTGGCAACAGCGGGGGACCCTTAAGAAGTGCAGTGCAAAATGAGCATGACGAATGGGTCCCTCTCTCTCTCTCTATCTCGCTCTTTGCTGTCTTTGCTGCTGACTGTCTGCCACATGTTGTATGCAACAAGAACAACTTTGGCACTGCAGAGACCCGTTCCCATTCCCAGTTCCCAGTTCCCAGTCTGCGGTTCGTTCTGCCTGCGCATGAGTGGCTGACTGGCTGCCTCCGGCGACACAGCTCTCTCTCTCTCTGAGCTCGTACCTCTCTCTCTCTCCACACACACACAGACACACACACTTGCATATATAAATATGTAGAACAGGTACCCGTTGCTGTTGTTGTGGTTGACGGGAGGATTTCAGCTCAGTTGCTGCCTCCGCTGCTGCTGTTGGCGTGGCGATGCGGCGGTTTCTTTTCCTGTTTGGCTGCCGCGTGTTGTTGCTGCTACTGTTGTTTCTGTCTCTGTGTTGCATAGGTTTTGTGGTTGCACGTCAGGCACAAAGTTGTGCAGCATCTACACGTATTTGCCAAGCGCGAGATGCTGACAGAGATACAGAGAGTGAGCGAGAGAGATAGAGACAGAGACTGAGACGGACCACGTCAGTGGAACGATTGAACTGACCTAATCCGCAATACTTGCAGTGCCTGATGTTGAAGAATCCACGTCGAACCGACGAGAGAGGAGAGAGAGAGAGAGAAGCGTTAGAAGTAGCTTGGTAATTGAACTGAAAGCACTGCAATGTCCAAAATGCAGAGTTCCTCAGTATGAACTGGCCTGGATTTGTCTGTGATACATCTAGAAAGTTGTAGATTCTATGGAGACTGAAAGAGAACTGTATATTCTGCATTTGGCTTTGAATGCTTTTAATGGCAGTGAAACAATCGAGGGAACTATCGATAGACTAAATGGACTTAGTTTTATATGATCGATTGTTAATATTACAAAGTCCGAATCAAAGGGCAAATCATATTTTACCTAACCATGCAGACGATAACCTTTAACAGTGGACAAACCACTTTTTATACTCCTGCAGAAAGTATATTAGCTTCGATCAGAAGTTAGTCTCCTCTGGAGATATCTCCGACATTATAAAATAGTTACATATATATATATATATATATATACTAGTTCAATTGATAAGTGTTGGCCTGACACATAGATAGCGCTACTAAAATTAAATCAATATTTTAAATAGTTGGTCCTTAAAAGACATGGGTATAAATTTCACAAATATCGGATCATTATTTTGTGAATTTTAGAATTTTCAGTGAAGCAACTTTTGCTATTGGGAAGAAAATGGAATAAAAGGAATTTCGCGCGTAAACTGAAATTGAATTAAATAGCTGGGACTCTGAAGATATCGACGGAACGTGTACATCATATCATTCACGAAATTTTGGGTATAAGAAAACTCTGTTCAATGAGGGAGCCACGCGAGCTCACGTTTGACGAAAAACAACGACGAGTTGATGATTGAGAGCAGTGTTTGGAGATGTTTAAGCGTAATAACCCCGAGTTTTTCGTCCAAATGTGACAATAGAAGAAACATGGCTCTATCATTTCACTCCGAAGTCCAATCGACAGTCTTATGAGTGGATTGCACACGATGAACCCGCTCCAAAGCGAGTAAAAACGTAACAATCGGCTGGTAAGCTTATGGCGTCTCTATTTTGAGATTCGCTTGGAACAATTTTTATTGATTACCTTGAAAAAGCAAGGACCATCAACAGTGACTATTACATAGAGTTAATAGACCGTTTAAAGGACGAAATCGCCGAAAAACAGCCGCATTTGTCGAAAAAGAAAGTCCTGTTTCACCAAGGCAATGCACGGTGTACCAAGTCAGAAAAAACTGGCCATAATCCATGAATCGGGCTTCGATTTGCTTCTGCATCCACCGTATTCTCCAGATCTGGTGCCCAGCGACTATTTCCTGTTCTCGGATCTCAAAAAAATGGTCGCTGGGAAGAAGAATTTTCGTCGAATGAAGAGGTGATTGCCGCAACTGAGGTCTATTTTTGAAGCAAAGGAGAAATCGTACTACAAAAATGATATTGAAAAGTTGCAGGGTCGCTATACTCAGTGTATTACCCTTAAAGGGAACTATGTTGAATAAAAAAAACTTATTTTGCCAAAAAAATTATTTTTACTATGGTAGGCCGGGGACTTTTCATTTTACCTGTTATATATATGTGTATATATAATTATTCGGAATCAGCATCAACAGTAGAAATAGCTCAGGTTAAAAGCTTGATAACACTTGGAATACATGTTTTTTTTTTTTTGCACACTGCACAGTGGGAAAAAACTCGTTTTTTTGCGGCATCAACTCTACCTTTAAAGCTAGAAACTCTGAATTTTTTGGGGTGTATTACTAACAATAAGTCTGAATTTCGGTTTTTTTTGTTATACATATCTCCTTTATAATTACGAAGATAAAATAAAAACTTTAGTTATATATAAGTTATTCAGTGTGAGTTTATAATTTAAAAAAAAAAAAAGTGTTTTTAAAGATTTTTCTGTCATCAGCACCTGAAATATCTGTAATAAAAATGTTAATTACATGTATGTTCGTTTTATGTATATATATTAATTTACTTATTATAATGTTAAATCGTCAATAGTTTTTTTTTCCAGTTCTATGGTCCCTAATCCAAAAATTTCCATGTCATAATCTTCGTCTTCTGCATTATTATCAACAATAAATTAATTTGAAGTGGCGATATCTGGAGCTTCCAAAAGCGCTATGACTTCATTTGGCAGATTAGTTTTATTTTTTTCTTTTATTTAAGTTTAGAGTGGACAGCAAAGGATCAAAAGAATCCATTGACCTGTTAAATACGTCGGTCATAGTGTCCAGTCTGCTACATTTTCGCGAGTGCGATCGTCTATCTTGGTTATACATTTTGTTTCACGCTTTCTATTTATGTTTCCAAAAATAAAATTGTCAAGAGCCTTTCTTCCCCGATTGTTGTTTCTCCAAAATTCGAACAACATTGAATGAGAAAATTTGTGCATAGCTGCAACATGTTGTTTTTCGGAAAAAGGAGCAAAAATGAGCAAAAAAAAAGGATGTATAGCGATTAACATTATTTTAATTAACAACTCCTCATTTTTAACTTTTGTCTCAATTCGACTCAACTAAAGTTCCAGCCACTTCAATTCACAAATACTTTACTTAGTTAATGTCTACAAACACATCAACAACACATAGCACTATTGGACAATAAAGCACATTTACCACGGACTTTATGTTAATAATTTACAATACTGACCTTGATTGTTATTTTGCATTTTGTAATACATTTTTTTTTGCTACCGCTTGTCAGAAAATCGCATTCAAAATAATACGAGATTTTCAAACACTAGTTTACAGTAAAAACTTACATCGATTTAATCAACTTTTATCGAAAATAACTCTGTTGCTGAAGGCGGTAATAATATAAAAAAAATTTTTTTTGAGTAGCTTAAAATGTCGTTTAATTTATAAAATTTTTTTTTTTTAAATTTGCAACAACTTTAAAATTGTAAAAATGCCAAAATAATCGACTTTTTTCCCACTGTGCACTGTAAATATAGTAAATTGGAACGACTTGTATTAGACCGATTTATCAGAAAGCTGTCATACAACCTATTAAAAATATTGCAACCAAATTAACTAGATTGGTAAATTTAGACACAGATAATGTGATTATAGAATGTGATCAACATTGCACCACTATAACATATAGTTAACATAGTATAACCAGTATAAGTTTTTGAAACTAACTCAACTTAGCTGTACCAATAACAATTATTCAGTAATCTATGTATACTTTCTTCATTTTATCAAATCTGACAACTATATCCAATAGTTTTTATATGAACAATCAGTTAGCAGCAAAGATTTTCATAATAAAATAAGAATAAATGAGAGTTATTGTAGTTGTTATTGAATACATGTGGCATGCTGTATAATTCTATACCATTATTTATGGTATAACTAGTACCAAACGGAGGACATACCAGGGTACTATATAAGGTATAAGGTACTATATATATAAACCCCTCGACATGCCAAAGGTAGTTTTTCTAGCTAGTTAACATTGCAAATTTGAACTTGATACCTAATAACAAAGGGCTAATCGTATTTATAGTATACATTTTTTACATTTAAGTCTTGTCGAAATTTAGTTTTATTTAAACTATCGAACAACTGTCTGTAGATATAATTCTCTATTAATAGGGATGCTATGTGCAGCGTATGGTATATGGTGCATACTATTCCTATAATCCTCTTCCCAATTGTTCTTTTTTTAGTTTCGTTTTTAGTTTGAACAAACGAATTGAAATTGTATTGATTGCTTTGCAGTCTCAATAACAGAATACAGCCGAGGGGGGTAGAAGAGGCTGCTGCAGTTGAGCTGCGGTTGCACTACTTCTCTCTCCTCTTGCCCCATCCCCCTTTGGCCCCCTTCCCCTTGCACCTTTGCCCTTTTTCGATCATTTTATTCCGTCAGCCGTCAATCCTTTAAAATGCCTTTTGTGCCTTTGGCTAAAACGTTAAAGCTCGAACAGCAGCAGCAGCCGGAACAGAAGCCGAGGCAGAGGAGCACTTCCATCTAGCCAAGCACTCATCTCAGCTCGATGCTGGCCACGCCCCTTGGACAGAAAAAAAAGGAGGAGAAAGAAAAGCGTTTGAAGGCAAATTGCCAAAAAGCTTTTTGCAACGCGCTTTTGTTGTTTTTGCTGCTGCTGCTGCTGCTGCTGCTGCTGTTGCAGTCGCTTCAAGTGCAAAGCCTGTCAATGCGACACGTCTCTGCGTGCAACCCCTCGCCCCTGCCTTGCTGCCACTCTGCATATTTGTCCCGCCCACCCGTTTATGCAAATGCACGTGAAAATATTCAAAATATTTCAATTTTTCGTTCTTTTTCCGTCGTTTTTCGTTATTGCTTTCAATTTCATGCCACACTCTGTGTACGGGGGGAGTTGGAATTGCAGCCGGAGACAACAGCTTCGCTTGCAGCTATGCGATGCCGCTAACTGCACGTCGTTGTTCTGCCTCACAGATGGCCCCCGGCCCCCAGCCCTGCCCTGTCCTGCTCTCTTCCCTGTCCTGTCCCCTCTCCCTGTCCCTCTCTTCTGCCCCCTCCAGCAGTTCTTCTCTGGCGACATTTTTCGATTATTGCGCATACTTTCGCCCCATCGCTTGTTTTGTGTTTTGTTTTGGGCTCAAAATTTGTCAACGCCTGAAACATGCAGTTGAGGGTGTGGGCGTCGTGGTGAGCAGGGGGGGGAGCAGAGGCGATGGTTCAACAACAGCAGCAGCACTTCAACAACGCCTATGCCCGTTCGCGAATAAAAGAAAAAAGAAGAAAGAGACAGATTATATTGACAACAGCAACAGCAACAGCAACGCTGACGTCGACTGCGACTGCGACTGCGACTGTGGCGCTCCTCTTCGTGGTTTTGTTTATGGTTTGCCTTCTGCAGAGGTGCTGCTGCTGCTGCTGCTGCTTCTGGAAAGGGGGTAAAAGGGGGCGACTGGGGTGTGGGGGCGTCTGGTTCAGTGGAAAAACCAAGGCTCGGTCTGGGCGGCCTTTTGTGCAATGAAGCAAAACGGTTGACGCTTTTTGTTCGCTTCTTTGCGCGCTGCTTCGTTTGTTTCTTCTTTGAAACTGGGATTCCATGCGAATATGGCAGCCCCTCAAGCCCCCTTCCCTCCTCCTCCTCCTCCCTGCACCTTTGCCAGCTGTTGGCGTGGGCACAGCCACTGCACCCATACAGTGCATAAAGTCGCTCGCAATGCTTTGCCAAACACCGTTCCCCCCTTCCTCTCCCTCTTCCTCTCTCTCTCTCCCCTTCCTTTTGCCTCAGTCCCATCTTCACTGCCGTCTCTGCCATCTCCGACTGGCTTCGCCTTTATGAAGTTTCCAGTCTCAGTTGCCTTATTTACCCGCCGTCGCCGTCGCCGTCGGCGTCGTCTCTGGCCTTTGTTCGCGTCTTTTGTGTGAGTGAAAATTTCATATCCATCGATTAATGGTTACAAAATGCAATGAGTTTTATGTTTCCTCTCGACAAATTCAAGTGAAACCATTGCCTGCCTTTGAGTGTATTTCTCTTTCCTTATTCCTTTATTCAGCTGTTGAACATTACTCACGTATGTGATATAGACAGTTGCATAAGCGTGATTCGACACGTTGCGACACATGAAAGTGTCAGTAGGGGGTACCACACGCCCGGCTGCGATTCCGTTCGCTTTTACTTTTCTATCGCTTGCAATTGACATCACCATTTATCGACATCTATCGATCTTAAATAAAACATATTCACCTCCGTAGAACGAGGCTTCAAGCTGCTCTTAATGGATAAACTATTGCTTTATACAGCTGACAAGGGATCACTGATCCTGCTTTACAAAGATCACAAGAGATCACTGAAGATCACTTCGACGATAGCTTGCTCAAGCTGCCTTTTGTGATCATCTGCTTAATCTGACTCCAGTTTGTTTTGAAATTGGCAAATTACAAGTAAGATCGTCAATTATAAAGAAATCTTGGCAGATCACATACAATGGACATATTCTGTGATCGTAAAAGCACCTAATGAACCATAAGAAACACTTTATAAGCAAACTCCCGCTGAAGATCACAAAAGATCAGTCGACAATTGCTTGTTGCGATCACCTGCAACATTTCTTCACCCATAATCGATCGATCTGCAATGGTTGGACACTTGCTACAGATAGGCCTCCAATTGACCTCGAATTTTCGTTTTGTGTCTATGCGGATTAGCGCCACCTCGGGGCCATTGCCCAACTACAGAGAGAAGAGAGGCCAAGATACAAACGAGATGAGTTTTGTTATTGGGTTAAGTTTGTTTGAATTGCGTTATTCGTTCGGGGGCCTTTGGCTTAATTAACGCACGACCCCGAAGAGGTCGAAATCTTAATGTCTTGTGTGTTTAACCAACAGTCCAAAACGAAACCGTAACCATTAGATAGATAAATATCTACATTTGTATGTACGAGTATCTACGAGTATCTATTTAGCTGTTTCGTAAATGCACAGTGGGACGTAGTTGATCTTGCATCAGGCATACAGTGGTGCAAACTGATGAAATATGTGGTTGATTGTCATTTGTTGTATGCAGAAGAGACACACAGAGTCTCTTTGGGGATCGCACAAGATGTTGCTGCCTTCTTTCCAATCATTATTATCTATGTAGTTCATTTTCTTCGACAATATTTCGCAGTCATAAGAGAAACTTTTACTTTTCGTTGCAAATAATAATGCACAAAATAATTGGAGGCGCAGACAAAAGCTCCTCTTCTTTCCCTTCCCCTGCTTCTCCTTCTCTTCCTCTGCTTGTGCTGCTTCTTCATCAAGTTGTTAACCGTTGTTTGCTGGCATTGTTGTTGTTGCTGGCACGACCCAAAACGTTTAATTTGCGGGCAGCAGCAACAACAACCGCGCACTGCAATTGCCAGTTCGATTTTTGCAATGCAAAATTATAAACAAACCAACCGCAACGCGGCTCCTCCTCCCTCCTCCCTGCTCCCTGCTCTATGAACTGCCCTATGAACAATCCTCGAGCAACTCATTGGCCTAGCCAGGCATACAAACAACAGAAAAGCAACCCAATCTTGCACAGTCCACAGTCCACAATCCTCTACCCCGACCCCACTCGAGATGAAGACGAGGCTCGCTCGCTGGCTGGGGCACTCCTCCGCCAGCTTGCAACTTAACGCTCCTGCCGGCGAAATGTCAAAGTGACAAGCTTTTTATTTGCACAACTAACCAGGGGCAGAGCAGTGATGGAGGAGGCGGAGGAGGAGCAGCAGGGGGGAGGGAGAGAGGGTCCCACATAAATGGCAGGGCCACAAGACAAGCTGCGACAACCACGACGACGACGACGACGACGACGACGACTGCAGTAACAGCAGCTGCGGCTACGTAATTTACAGAGGCGGCAGCAACCTTGCCAGTGCAGTTCAGGGAAACTAATCGAAAACAATTATCAATGTGTGGGAAAACAATGGAAATCGATGAACTCTCGCCCGCATTAGCATTTGTTGCCCTTTAACGGTAGTTTTTTGTCGCTGCCGCTGTTCTCCATTGTGCGAGTTGCTGTCAATTAGATGAACAGTCAATCGATAACAGTTGAGGTCAATTAATCGAGGTGTAGATGAGTCGTTTGCAGTATGTTAAGGTGTGTTGTCAGTCTAAGGATGACACTATAGACACGACAACGATTTACTTATGTGCAAAACGATAGTTTCTGATTATCGATAACTTTTGTAGTAAGTGTGTGTTGGTTATCGGGCATAACAGCTGAAACTCAATATATATAGATGAATATCGATAGTTGAGACTGTCCATGATTTATCGATAACTTGAACAGCTTGTGACAGTCACGATTTACTAACTTGACGGACGATAGTCTATGATTATCGATTACTCTTGTAGTAAGTCTGTGAGAGATTTGGTAGCAAATCGTTTGTTATCGGTGCATCATAGCTGAACCTAAATACATATTGATGAATATCGATAGACGAGACTGTCGATGATTAATCGATAACATAAACAGCTTGTTACAGCAATGATATACCAAGTGGCATCACTGCTGCTATCGATAACTTTCTATCGATAATTGCGGCAGTTGAATTACCAGGAAACTTGCACGCTTTAAACTTCAATCTGATCGTGTGATTCCGTTACGCCATTTCGGTAAGCCCGCACTGCCTCGGGACGGGGGAGGGGCACAACAACACAACCGAAATATTTTTACTGCAGCTACAGCTAAGCGGCTTATCAGCAGGAGTAGCAGCACAGGCAGCAGCAGATGTGGAGGCAGCGACGTTGGCAGCGGCGTTTGAACGCAACTGCAGCCAAAAGGCAAACAGAGCGAACCAAGCGAGTCAAGCGGACAGCGAAGCTGCCCAGCTTCCCCCCGCCACCCTTCCCCTTTCAGGCACACCCACAAATGGCCACTGGCCAACAACAACGACAACAACAACAACAAGAGGAAGAAAGAACGAGAGACCAACACGCTTTTAACATTAATTTCACGTTATGTGCCGCAAACAGCAGTGCGAAAGAGCAATAGCAGTCACAGTTTTTTCCTCAGCTTCCTCTCTCTCTCTCTTTCTGTGTCCCTCTGTCCCCCTCACTCACTCACTTGCTGGCTTGTAGCTACAAGATGTTTGTGCTTATGAATAATTTGCCTCGGACGTTTGTCAACGGGCAACGAGGGAGAAAGAGAGAGGTGAGAGAGGGAGAGGGAGAGGAGTGGAAAAGTCTTAAAAGCAGAACCTGAGTTCCATTTTCTAGGCTAGCTCTCTCTCTCTCACTTTCCCTCTCTACCTCCCTCCTTTTCCTCTCTCTCTCACTCTCTTTCTCTGTGCTGGCTGCAGCTTAAATTCTTTTCAGCTGCGGCTGCGTTTGTGGCTAAAAAATTGTGCCTTTTTGTTGTCCGGCATTGAGATTGGGATTGGTATACGGATTTTGGTTTTGATAAATCGCTTTGAAATTTATTTTACGCTTCGTTCTTCCACAACATGAACAAACCGAGTCGAGTCGAGTGGAGCCGAGACGAGGCGAGACGAGACATGGCAAGCCGAGTTTAGCAGACCCAGCTGAACCGAGCTGAGCTGAGCTGAACCGGGCTGAACTGATTGAGTGACAGACAGTGCTAGACTTGGCGCTCAACAACAGCAAACTGGACACTGCACAGTGGTCTAAGGCAAATGAGAAATAGCATCAATCAAAGAAATATAACCCCAAAGAAAGCTAACCTCGAATATTAAACATTTATAACATGCGTTGATTCATATTGAAATACAATGTTTCTTTTTTTTATAAAGAAAATAATTCGAATTATTTCTAACAGTTTTTATACCCACTACTCTTAGGGTAGAAGTGTATAAAAACTTCGTGCCAACCGAAAATGTATGTGACAGGCAGAAGGATGCGTGGCAGACCCCACAAACTCTATATACATATTCTGAATCTGCATCAACAGCCTGTCTTTCTCGGTGTCTGTCTTTCTGTCTACATGTCTGTCTGCCTGACTTTGTCTTTGTATGCCTGTCTGCCAGCCTGTTTGTCTATCTTCCCATCTGTCTGTCTATCCGTCCGTATGAAAATCTAGATCTCAGAGACTAATACAGCTAGGGCTACCAAATTTGCTATCAATATGTGTTATTATTATACGCAGATCAAGTTTGTTTTAGAATTTGTCCACGCCCTCACCCTTTCTGCCCCCGTAAATCGATAAAAACCGAATTCCAAGTGTAATTTCAATGCAGGACAGTCTTTTTTGGTAAACATAATAACTATCAAAGCCCAAATGATTTCTGAAAATTTGATTACGATTGGATAATAAACATATAAGTTATTTATGAAATAAATTAAAAGAGGGTACTGATTTCCAAACACTGCAAAGTATGCAACACAAAAATTAAATCGTTTTTCAATTGATTCCTTACCTTAATTATCAAGTGTTTCTATTATTATTCCCATACTTGTGTAAATGTGTAGCGACAGTTTTTCAAATTGCACTCAGTTTTAACAATTTGTTCCACTGTCAAGCAGTTTAGTCATGTGTCCAGTGGGTCATTTGTCTGGCTAACAGTTCTAGGCACGCCTGCCACGCCCACAATACGACAAATGTTGCAACATCAACCGGTTCAGCATGAGGTTGAGTGACTTATCCCCCCATAGCTCGCACCCCCCTCTCTCTCTCGCCTCGTTCAGCTTTTCACTTATCAAGTTTTCCCCATCTGCTTTCTTCATTGATAAGGGGCAGCAGCGACGCTGCCGTCTAATTTGTTTACAATTATGCAGAAAACTTGAGGAGTGGATAAGGAGGTGGGGTGGAGGCGTAGGTGGGAAAGTGGGAAGAAATAGACAGCATAGAATCAACCGTCTTCAATAGCAGTTACATCATGAAAGACTTCAATAGTTTCAATTCTCAGCCCAAATACAAATACCCATAGCAAGCATTCTTCTCTCCTTCCTCGCCCCTCCCTTTCCTTTGGCAAATCCAGTAAATCGCCTACGCATGCTGCATGACAACAGATACAATATCTCAAAGATATTTTGCTTAGCCCCTAACGGCAAATAAGGAATATCTATCAAACGAGCCAAACGCCTCGAGAAGCCAACGAAAAAAATGGAAGAAAAGAAAGAAAGCAAGCAGAAGCAGAAGCAAAAGGAAAAACAAATGCTGAAGCAAAAGCGAAAGCGAAAGCGAAAGCGACAGAGGGAAAAGGTCCAAGACAATTTATAACAATTCCTTTTCATTTACATGGACATGAACATGGACATGGAACACGCCCACCGTGCAGCCCCGCCCGCCCCTCTGTGTGTAAACCTCCTCGATATGTCGAACTATTGAATACTTTATAAACGATTTTGGCTGCAGTAAATGCGAGCCAGAGTGGCCAATAACAAATTGCCCAGTTGCTTTGTATTACATACTATTATTATTATTATTATTTTCGAGGATTTCCATTATGGAAAATGGAAATCCAAATGAGAGATGGAGTAAGGGAAAGAGAGATGGCGAGACTGAAAGGACAACGACAACTGATTGCGGATTAGGAGTCCAAGACACTCAACTCAAGGCCAACTGACGCGCTGACCCTCGCTCAGTGTCCGATGGACCAAAAATTACAACAGCAACAGCAACAACAACAACAATGCGAAAAGGACTAGAGCAGTCAAGAAGATAAACAGCATTTGATTGCGTTTCTAGCACTCGGGGACTGTTTTGGGCGTCGGCGTCGGTGTCGGCATCGGCATCGGCATCGGCTCAGGGTCTTCGTTATCGTTTTGCTTGTCCATTCTCAGGGGTCCGTTAGGGTTCTCCTCCTCCTCTACCACCCCCTCACCGAGAGGACCCTCTTCAGGCTTCCCTTGTCAAATAATTTCATAAGTGTAAACGGTAAACGGAACTTGCTCGTTCGCATTCATGTGAAACGCGCTCGGGAATTGCGGCAAAGCGCCCATTCAAATGGGATACGTTTTCCTATAGACAGCAAGCATATCATAATACATAGTGCATTCTTACATACACACATAAGTATGTGTATGTGATATGCATGGTATGCATGTGTTTATTAATGAAATTAGTGCACAATTATTATGCCATTGATTTAATTATCGCTTCACTCTCGCCTCGTCGTGTTATGTTCTGTGCGGGCTCAGATTTTATTTATTACGATATTATTGACTTTTTATAGTTGGTTATTTATATACCCTTGCAGAGGGTATATTCATATTGGCCAGAAGGTTGCACCTTAGCAGATATTTCCGACCGTATACAGTGTATATACCCTGGGATGAACAGAGGAGTCGAACTAGCCCTGTCCTTCTGTCGGTGTGTCCGTCTGTTGAATATAAACAATACTATTTAATGCTGCACCATTATATATAACATGTGCTGAAACAATCGTTGGAGATAACAACCTGCAAGGGTATTAGACTATCGGCATGCCAAAGGTTGCCTTTCTTCCTCGCTGTTTTTTATTGTCTCTCTGCAACTGCACATTATCAATGTGTTCGTCGGCCAAAAACTGCAATTAAAATAATAATATTCATAATCGCTGCTAGGGTGCTATCGCTTATCGCCTATCGCCGTGTATATCGCCCAATTTCAATCAATCGTTCGTTTATCTCTTGCCCAATGCTGAATGAAATCGTGTTGAAAAATGAAAGTTGCGTTAATTTCTATATATGGTGTATTTATTAGACCTATTATACGCTTTGCTCATTAGTTGCCTTTCGCTGTTGTTGTTGTTGTTGTTGTTGTTGTTGTTTGCTTAAAGCGGTTTGCATTTTAGATATTGCTTACTGTTGTTGCTGTTGTTTTTGTTGTTGCTTGCTGCTTTTTGTCTGTTTTCCCGACTGCTGAAAGCGTTCACAAAATGCCGCCTAATCAATTTGTAGCGCCCTCTCTCTCCCTCTCTCTCTCACCCGCTTCCATCTCTCCCCCTCGTTTCATTCACATGCCTCGTTGCACTCTGCATAGCTAAGCCAACGTCCCATTCCTCTCCCCGTCCCCTTCCTCCCTCGTAACTAGCCGTGCATGCAGAGGCGGCTGCAGTTTTAATTAAGTGTTTAATTAATGATGATGATTCTGGGTTCATCGATGCCGCGAGACAAACAGTGGAGGGAGGATGGTCGACAGAGGACAGAGGACAGTGGACAGTAGACGGCAGCCAATTGCCAATGAGTTTTGCATATTTGAGTGCGGCGGGATTAACGGATGCGATCGCCGACCAGACGAGTGCGAAAAGTGTCCAATTGAATATTGACAGTTGGGATAAAAACGGCAATGCACAAAAATTGATAGATAAATTGTGGTTGTATAGAAATGAATACAAAGCTTAAGCTTAGATATGATCTATGAGTAAATACACAATTAGATTGATAGATCTATTTACATGTTGGCATATTACAAGTGAGATTGAAACATAAGTAGATAGAGAACAGATTAAAGCAGATGATGAAGTTGAGTAAAAAACCAGTGAGAATCCTCACGGGGCTACTGACGGGTTACTGTGGGTTAAGAGAACACCTTAGCAAAATAGGAATAGAGCAGAATGTGCTCTGGGCTCTTCTTATTACAACTCACTACTTGGTATGTCTGGCATTGGCTCTCAGAAATGGTGAAGAAGAACTGTGTCCCTAGGCAAGCATCTTCTCGGGGTTAACGAGATAAGGTCGACCAGTCCAGGCAAAATTAGGGATTTCCTTAGAATATCTGAACTGAATAGGATGCTCTAAGCTCAGCAGGGAGTACATATTATATACAAGGCTGCAGTAATACATTAAATGTTTCTATAACATAAGCAAGAGTGCTTAAGTTATGCCGAAGGTTTAATACCCTTGAAGCAGAAGGATGTTTAAAGAGTATATAAAGAGTATATAAATATATATATTGATGGTAGTGGCAACGTGATAGTAAAGGTGTCAACGCTGTAGGCAACTATCGGGTGGATCAGGGTTGCAGTTGAAAAGAATAATCGAGCAGTGAAGACAGTTTTTAAGTTGAAGTCAATGTAGGAGGAATTGAACTTGAGAGTCGCATATGAAGTCGTCGCAGAGTATTCTTTGAAGGAAGTCATTAATGAAGTTGTTGAAAACGCAGATAAGTCGGATAGCCTTTTAGAAACGTCGATCGGTCAAGTCAGACTGTCGTCGGAAGTAGAAATTCTACTGCTTGAATCAATCTGAGTTTGTTAAAGTAAAATTGAACGTTATCAACTTGATTTATTTAAACTATTTAAAATTACCAACTACTATATTATTTATAATACTATCACACATACATGGAGATAAGTTTATGGAAAGATAAGTTTATAGAAAGATATATGTAAATGTGTATATGTTAGCATGTAATCATACCAGATATCATATCAGATATGCATGTCTTTCGCACCGCAGGCACTGCAGGCACTGCATGCACAACTCAGTGAGTAAGGTAGCACCGCAATCAGGTATTTGATATGTACAGATGTGTAGCTATCTACAAATATGACAAGATCGACATAGATAGACAAAATATAGAGAGGTTGAATGGTCTTTACTCTTAACTTCATTGTTTATTCATATAATTTTGTTATATTCTGAATGAATCATTTCGAATCACTTCACTAGCTGTGCTCATATCGAAAATGACTTTGATTGCTTCCTGTTTCCTCTTGACTTCTCCTTTACCTTGACTTTATTCAACTTTGGCTTATTTTCCACTTTAAAACAAAAGGAAATATTTCGAGTGAATAACTCGAATGAGGCTGAGAAAGAGTTTACTTTGCATTTTGAAAAATCTGAAGAGGTGAAAAGTTGAGTTTGAGTTTTACTTTGCTTGGCATTGAGATTTCCCTCCGGCCTGGTGCGAAAATGAAGCTGATTGATGGACAAAAGGTGGCTGGCACAGCATCGCTGCTGCATCTTGCTTGTCTTTCTGCCTGTTTGCTGCCACACAACACTCACTCAAGCAACCTTGCCACACATTTTCGACTTAATTTTGCAGCTGCATTAAAAACAAATGCAATTTTCACTTTTTATATGGCTCAGTGGCTTCATTGGCTGCCCGACTGACTGACTGACTATCTCCCTAGGTGTACTTCTCTATGTGTGTTTGTGTGTGTGTGGATTGTTTGTTTGTTTGCTTGCTTACTTGCTTGCTTATCTGTTTGTTGGCGTAGTTTGCCTCTGCTGTGCGCACGCTCCGTTAGCAAACATTGCGCATACGCCGCGTGGAAAAAGTAAAATGAAGAGACTGCGTGCACTGCCAGTGTAAGTGTGTGTGTGCGAGTGTGTATGGAAATTGTGAAAAGCGTATTTGGAGCAGAAAATGTAATGTGTCTGTGCAGCCGCATTGCCTTACTCCTTTCCGCCCACCTGTCTCTCATGCCCCTTCCGCTCCTGCCCCTCTGGCCCTGCACTGTTTGCCCCTCTGGCCATTTACTATAGTGCTGTGTGCTTTTTCTTAGCCTATTCGTTTTTTGGGCCGCATTCGTTATTTATGTGCATGAAATTTCATTTCTTTATAAGTTTTTTCTCGCATTATTTTCGCAATTAACAATCTGAGCGCGCATCTCTCACGTGATGCGACTGAAAGATACCTGCGTTTTCTCCACACAGACACACACACGCACATCAAGAAGTCTGGGGCCTGATCGCTGAGACTTGATTAGATTGTCGGGCTACGCTTTACGTTATGCAAATAGATAAGCTTATATAACCGAAGTGAAGGTCAAACGGTAGCACAGAAAAAACTGTTTTCCCGTCTTGTCTCGTCTCGTCTCGCCTCGTCTCCCTTCTTCTCTCTCTTTCTCTTACAATCTTTGTTGATCATCAATTTTATCGCAGTAGTTAGTGTTTAGTACCGACCATTCTCTAGATAAGAGCGTTGTGTTTTTTCCCCCGTTGTGGAAAATAACCAAGAGAAAATAAACAGATTAGCTTGCCAAATTGTGGCAAATTGTACACAGTTGTGACTCATGGTACTCAGAGAGTATAAGGAGCAAATGAGGTAATGAGGCTAACAGGTGGCTCGCACTGCTGAATATAGCTTGATATTCTAGCATTGGGTATAGAAGGGGTGTCGTTATTCCAAACTGAAAAGTAACTTCTGGCATGAATAAACTATAAAACACTTTGCTGTGTTTTAATACTCGCTAGGGTAGAAGGGTATTATAACCTTTTATGGCCCTCGATCATTGACATTTTCAAAGAAGGGTATCCTTATTGTCAACTTAAGATGTGTGTAACATGTAGAAGGCTTGCTCAGCATCAAAAGTCGAGTCGATATAGCCGTGTTTATCTGCATATATTAAAAGCTCATGAAAAATATAGATTCAAATCCGATATAGAAAGTTATCCCTTCATTAAGATTAATTCCATGAGGAGGAGACTTCAAACAGTGCTTGCAATAAATAAAATCATAAAAATGATATAGCCCAACCAAATAACAAATAAACGTAACAGAGAGCTCGTATATTCTGTACCCCTGTTATAGTTACTTTGTACATTGAGATAAGTAGTTCAGTAGTCTTTACTTAACTGGAAAATTATTATTGTCAATTTTGTTGAGCAAGGGATAGTGAGAGATCGTGGACAACCTGGAACATTAAAGAGCCTAAGAAAAATCACTGATATACCACCAGAGATGATCAACAATGTAATGTTGTATTCGAAACCTTAATGAATTATAAAGAATCAAATTAAATGCAAATCTTCATATACAGATATTGGTTATTTACTTTTTAACACATATCCGTTGAAATATAGAAGTTTATGATTTAACGTTAATTTCTGACACTGCAAATAAGGCTGCAAATGGAGCCTTCTAAGTTAACTAGAAGTCATTAATGAAATTGACTTAGTGTGGCTTTCTTACTTGCTTCATTTGACTAGAGTTCACTTTGATGGGTGACAGCTGCAGCTGAACTGAACTGATGCGTATCGCTTTACTATATACATATGTAGTTAAACTTGGCCTTAAGTTAACTATAATTGCCGTCTGTCAACTTGCGCTGGGTCTGAAAATTTTACAATATTTTTCTTCTGTGTTTCTATTTTTATTTTTGATGTGCATTTGTAAGCTAACAAAAAATATTGTTTGTCTTTTGTGTTTTGCAGATCGTTAGGGGAAACTTGGCAATATTTACGCAGAGTCGCATTAACAATAGCAATAACAGTAACAGTAACTAAAACAAAAGTCACAGCAACAACAACGAGTCGACGAGCTGCAGACGTGGCTAATTGCAAGTAAGTCGTCAAACGTAATTTCTTTATAAAAACACATTGTTGGGTATACAGACAGACAGACATATGTATCTACTACTTGTATTGTGTATGAATACATATGTGTGCAGTGTACACTGTACAGAGAGATAGGCATCAGCGACCAGTTGACTGGGGAGTCAACTTGGGCGGCCTTAGAAAAATGGCCGCAATTGTGAGAGTTGAGGGTAGTGGGCAGACAGAAAGAGAGAGAGAGATAGAGCGAGAGAGTGTGAGATAGGGGATGGGGCGCATGTCGTGGAAATTTTTGCCTCGCCAACACTTCATGTAAATCGCATAACACGACAGCCAAAGTGCTGGCACTGGCGGCAGCCTGCTTGACTAGCTCAAAGTCCGACAGCAACAGCAACGGCAGCAGCAACAGCAAAAGCAACAACAACAACAACAACAACAACAACAACTGCTGCAGCAAGTCGTCGTCGTCTAACTTGTCAGATCGCGTGCCAAGAAATAATAATGAAGAAAAATCGTGTTACTTAGGCCCGACTCCGGCACCAGCTTCAGCACTTTATGCCTAATAATCATAGGAGCAACAGCAGCAGCAACAATTGCAGCGACAACTACAAGCTCCTTTTGCTTCTACAGCCCTGCCCCAGCACCTTCCCTTCTGCCGTGCAGCTTAATTAGCGTGCGGAGGCTTGACATTGCTGCACTGCATCCGTTCAATGAACCAATGACCAAAAGCCTGCAATTAATCCAGTCACTCATACGAGCACAACTGGATGTGGCAATGACCCTGTCAACTACATATCATATAGGGCCTATGAAGTCCGACTATATGTCGTAGTCTTAAGTTAACGTACATGTAAATATAGCTAACAAAATCAGCAACATAACATATACACAATGAATATTGTCAGTTTTAAGAAATGAAAAATAATGAAGGAAAAAGATGGAATCAGTGTAAGTCATTACTAGAATACAGTTGACAGATTATTGACAGATAAAACGAGGTCAGACACGGATCGAGGTGACTTGTAATGTTGCTCGAAGAATGAACGGGCAGATACACTTGGGCAGTCAAGTTAACTTGGGCAACAAGTAAGGCCAAAATCCATAATTCTAAAATCAAATCAAGAATAAAAGTAACGTGTCTCCGACATACATATACTCTGTAAATGTTCATTGAATGTGAAATTATTGTGATATATTGCCTTGACTATAAAGTTTTACTCTGCATTTCCGTCGGTTACCCAATTTGGAATGCATCAAATAGAAATATTGTCAAAGGGCCGTATCAAAGACATTAAGAATCATTACTGGAGCACCTTCTTATATTTTATATGAGAATTTTATTCGAAATAATGACCTAGAGTTAGCTTAAAATAATCGCCCGGGGAGGACCCCCCCCCCCCCCCCCCCCCCCCCCCCCCCCGCCCCCCCCCCCCCCAAAAACAAAAAGAAAAAAAACCCCCCCCCCTCTTCCCCCTTCTCTTCCCCCCCCCCCCCCCCGGCCAGAAAAAAAAACCCCCCACGCCCGTTCCGCTTCCCCCTTTTTTTTTTATTACCCGATTGCGTTGAAACTTGGAGAAGATGTAGACACTTTAGCAAGCTAAGTATAAGTCAAAGTCACAAAGTTGTATCTTTTATACATCGAATTGAAATGTTAAAGTATTGATTTGCGGAGGCGGTAGGCGTGGCACACAAGATTTAAAATAAACACGATCTGCTTTGGAAATACAATAACCTTCATATCGAATTTGATGTTTCTAGCTTCTACAACAGCTGAGATAAGGGTGGTCACACAGACAAACAGACTGATCAAGAATATATATACTTTGCTTTTCCTAATATTCAATGTCAATTCACCTCACTTGTTTATTTAGTTGCATTGTGAGAAGTCTCAAGTCTACAGACTAACCTTTTCTTTACTCATATCGTTTGGATACTATAGATAATATATACTTAATTACCCAAGATATTAAACAAGCTGTTTCTGGAGTCATTATAGCCGCTTTATAGCCGTGACAAATCAAATTCATATACTCGTACCCCTCCCAAGTGCCCAATAAAGTAAGGTTAAAGATCCAGACATATTCCATATAGGTCATCAAAAACACCTTGCAGTTATTGTGGAAGAGATTCGTGATTGTACGATATGTGTTTATAGGGCATAAGCAATAAAATTGTCTCCGCTAATCATGCGACCTGGCAAAGGTCGTAAGCAAGTCCAGGGACTGCGATTTGCAATTTGAAGTATTCCGTTTCGCTTGATTCGGATGTGCGTGACGGCAATTAGAAGCGGATGTAGATGGAAGGAAGCCGAGACAGGGGGGAGGGGTGAGGAGGGGTTTAGCACAGCAGGGCATGCTACAAACAGGCAGTCGGCTAATTGGCTATTAAATGTCTACGGATAAGTGATTCGTAGTTCGACTATATCAAGAATCGACAACGACGAGAAACACGAGAAACGACAACGAGAATAATTCAGTTTGGAGATGATGTTTGTAAGTGGCTAATTGTGTAATTAAATCTAAGCAAGGTTGAGAGATTGACAAGCATCGTAAGCTATATACGCTATGTATATGTATATGTACTATATATACCATATATACATATGTATGTATATGTATGTCGTGTTACAATATAGTTCTATAATGAAATTTAAGGTGGGAATCCTTTGCAATTGACAATTTCTTACAGCTGCAGTAGTACTGTAATTAGTGCTGTAAAATCGATGTTAATCTCTTAATTAGTTAAGTAACTTAAGTCGCAATATACACACACACACATGTACAGAAGCACACACACACATGCACAGTCGCAGACTTTTTATTGATATGTAATTAGACCAACGTAAGCTCAGCGACAGCGTTGCCTTTGCTAAGCCTAAGCTGTTGGGGGGAAGAGAAAGTTGTCGGCACAGGGATAGGGATAGGGGCAGGGGCAGGGGCAGGGGGTTGAAGGGAAAGAGTGTAGCCTCTCTTAAACCGTAGCTGAGTAGATCTTCTCCCCTTGCGGCGTCCTTTTGTTTTGCCACAAAAACTACTTACTTATTGCCACCACAAACTGTGTGTGTGCACCTGCCAACCAGTCTCTCACTCCCCCGCACTGCTACCCCCTGTGAAGGGCCCAGTCAACCAAAACGCCATTCGTAAACCCCAAAAACAACTTGCAACAAATGAGAGTCGCGTCGCCGTGTCGCGCCGAGGCCCGCGTAGCAGACGACATGCTAATTAAAAGCTACTTTTGCCAGCCGCATTAATAAACCCGCAAAGCGTTATTGTTGTTGCTGTTGTTGTTGTTGTTGTTGTGTCTGCATTGCCAGCAAAGGATTAATGAACAGTTACGAGACACGACAGCAGGACAGAAGGAGGTAGACGAGGCGCAGGAAAGGAGGCACAAGTGCCTCTGCCTCTGCCTCTGCCTATGCTGATTGAATCGTATCGAGTGTGTCCTTGTTGTGTTGCATTTGATGACACACCCCGTAGGCTATATAGACAGCTCTATATACAGATATGTCTCTATATATATCCCGCACCGCCAGCAGGGGAAGCAGGCAGCAGCTGCTGTCCTGCCTAAGGAGGGAGTTCGTCAGGGCTTGCAAGGCGGGTGCTTGTGGCAAGGCGGGTAGGTGAGGGGAAGGTGACTGTCATTAAAAATTTCTTGATGGGTTTTTTGTGGCTTTGATTTCGAGTGTACATAGAACGAGTGCATAAGTGCATGAATGAGTGGATTCACATTTATGAAAATGAATTTTTGATTTTATCGACAAGAATTTCTTCTGCTGAGGTTTGGCATTAATAATTGAAAACCTGTACATAGTTGCAATTTGCCTTGTGCAAATCCTTGACTGCTATGTGCCTCATCCCCCCCCCCCCCCCCTCGTCTCCTTGTTGCATGCCCCACTGGCCCACTGCCTGGCGCCATCTATCGTTGTCTCAACTCTTTGCAGTCTCTCTCTCGAACTTTTTGACAGTCATAAATTTGCCTGCAACATGAATTCGACAAGCAGAGGGGGAATGAGAGGGAAATGGGAGGGAGAGACAAACACAGAAATATTTTCTTTTATTTTTTTCTTTCCTCCACTCTTCCCCCACCCCTCTGTCCTCTTCACACTTTGCTGCTTATTTATATCGCGCATAACTTTTGCTCGCTGTGCGGCGCGAGAAGAATCTGTGAAGCGAAATGGAAACCAACTCTTTGTCTGTGTGTGTCTCTGTGTGTGTGTGTGTGTGTGGGGGTCACTGCTCTGATCGCTGCAGGACGCGGCAGCAGGACGTGCAGGACTGGTCCCCTTACTCCCTGCCCCCTGCTGATTGGTTACTTGGCTGTCCGCTTTGTTGATTTTTAATGCAGTCCAAGTCCAAGTCCAAGTCGAAGGCGATGGCAATGTTTGTCAGTCACTCGACTCGCAGATACCCTGTATAAGTAGAGTGTTATATATTCCTATGTCTAGCTCCTTCTGTTGGCATTCTTTCACATTTCATTGATGTTTTTTTTTTATCTATTTTTACTCAATTATTTAATTGCTGCTCCTTTAGCAGGCAGCACAAATACTTTGACAGTTTCTCTTCCTTGAGTTTCAATATACATTTCCGGCTTACCAACTTCCTCTACTCTCTTTTTTGTGCAGCACTAAAAGCCAATTCAACTGGCAACTGAATGTTGTTTACTTTTACCTTTAGCTGACTATTGCACCTCTCTCCCTCTTCCTCTCTCTCTCTCTCTCGTCGTGCCTCCCCCTCTCTCCCTGTGGTGCGGCCCTTTTGTTGCTCTTTATGCACATGGTAGGAATCATTTATTCAGGCACTGTTGCTGCCGACTCAACTGAACTCAAACTCGACTCCTCACTTGACTCTCATACTTCCATCTCCTACCTACCTGCCTCTCTTCGCCCCTTTTCCCTTTGCTCTGCGAGTCTCTTTTTCGACTCCTTGGCGGTGCTGCCTTAATACGTTTAAAAATAAGTACACAATGCGCCCCCTCATGAATGCGACTGCGACTGCGACGGCGACGGTACTTCAGCGTGCAATGTTCCCCCTGGTAAAGTTCTTGTTCGGGTTGTTGTTGTTGCTGCAGTTGCAGTTGTTGTTGTTGTTGCTGTACAGTGGCATTGACTGCTTGAGTAATTGAAGCGCATCAGGATCCTCTCTATGATGCTCTCTGTTTAGGCATCCTGCCAATTAATGGGGTACCGTGTGCTTTGCATTAAGCAGCTTAACTGGCGAAAGCTTGAAACAATCCAACATCTGCTTGGCAGAGCTTTAATAATACGTATTTATAAAAATATTGAATGCTAGAGAGATGTAGGGAAATATTAAAAATAAATAATACAAATTTAATACTAATAAATGATATAATTCATAGAAAATTAAAGCTCTGTCAAAGTATTTTAACTGAAACAAATTAAAAAAAATAAATAAAAAAATATTTACTAAAAGAAATTATAATCATAAATAATAATATTAAGTTATTCTAAATAACAATACAAATTATTATTATTTTTTTACGGAAAATTAATAAAACAAATAAATGTTGAATTAAAAGTTATGCAAATAAATTATAGCAGTAATAAATAATAATAATAATTATAATAATATTTAACTAAAAAATCGTATAATGAATATTAATTAAAACCTATATGAAAGTATTTTAAAGCTGTTGCTAAACATTAAAATATAAAAATAATAAATAATACGAATAAATACTATATTAATGATATTTTATATAAATAATTATACAAATAAATATTATAATATATTTCAAATTGAAAGCTTTAGCTTAAATTTAAAAAAGTAAATTGTTTATAAATACAAATTAATAAAATAATAAATAATAATAATAAATAATACAAATAAATAATAATAATAAATAATAATAATAAATAATAATAGTAATATATAGCATAATAAATAAAGGAATAGCATTATGAATAGAAAATGCTAGCTGAATGAAAGTATTTTAAAGCTTCTGCTAAATCTTGAATAATTAAAGTAATAACTAATACAAATAAAAAATGTATATACTAATATAATTATAAATTTTAAATAGTAGCAACAGTCTGTTTTTAATTGATTTATTAATATAAAATGTTGTTTATTTAATTCTTTATAAGTATAATCAATAAAATAAAAATTAAATTTTAAAAATAAATTTAAAATTTAGGATAAAATAATATATATTTTTTATATTCATATAATAATTCCAAATTAGTTGGTTTTTAATAAATAATTATTTGTATAATACAACGCGCAAACACATAAGAAATGTTTTAACTAGTAAGATCTTCTTTCTGTTCTACTTCTGTTAGTTACAACTTTAAAAGCTCATTAAAGTTCACTTCAAAGCTCTCACTTGCGTTTCTCTCTCTCCTTCTCTCTATCTCTTTGCCTTTTCTTTCGTTCTCTCTCATATTGTATCTTCCATTCTTTCTCCCTCTCCATCTTCTCTCTCTCTCTCTCTCTCTCTCTCTCTCTCTCTCTCTCTCTCTCTCTCTCTCTCTCTATCTCTCTCTCTCTCCCCTGTCAAATGTTTGCAATTATCACAAATTTTGAAGCCAGTTTGGTCAGCTTTGCTTAATCAAGTTCTTGGTAAATTGCACCTGCCCAGACCGGGCGAGTGAGTGACTGAGCGCGGGCGAAAGAGCAAAAGAAAGAGAGAGAGAGAGAGAGAGAGAGAGAGAAGAACCCCAACGAGATGCCACACATCGAATCAATATTTATTCATGCCCCAATGCCATAAAACTTTAGATACAAACGGTAAACAATAAATGCCACAGTGTGAAGCACACACAAATGCACGTGGCTGCGGCTGTGGCGAGTGAGACAGGCTGAGGGAGGGGATCGAGAGGTAGGTGGGCAGTCAGTTGAGCTGTGCTGTGTGAAACGTTGTGGGATTGGGAATCGGGAATGGTTTGGGGATGGGGTTGGGGTTGGCGAGGCTCGAACTGTGGACGGACAATGGGACAACAATGGCACCGCAAACGTTTAAATAATCAATGAGTGTTGTCTGTCTGTCGGTCTGTGTCCGAGAGAGAGAGAGAGAGAGAGAAGTGGCAAGTGGCAGTTGGTGCTGTTGCCCAAAATGCCCGCAACAAGCAGCAGCATCCTTGCAACGTTTTGCAGGCGTTGTCCGTGCGGTTGATTGGCTCTCTTCCGTCTCCTGTGCCCCTTTTCCCTACCTCTTCCCGTCTCTTCTGCATCCTGCCTGCTGCCGTATGAGCGCAGTTCATTATTCATTTGTTATTATTTGCTTAGTGGCTCCGTTGTTGCCACCAACATACGCACACAAACCCACAAACAGACGCACATGCAGACGGACACACAGAAGGGCAAATCATCAAAATGACATTAAAAATGCTCATTAGTTTGTCAGTTTCGACGACCAAAGTGGATTCCCTCAACAACAGTGCGTGTGTCGGAGTGTGTGTGAGTGTGTGTGTTGTGCTTCAAGTTATAAGTGCAAGTGGTATTGAATGCGCGTTTTGAGTACTTTTGCGAGTACTTGTTCGCCAGTTTCACCCTTAATACGCTTACCACACACACACACACACCCACACCCCAAGACCCACTAACACTAACACATATTGCTGCTTGCTGGAAAACGATGCGATTAACAGTTGCCCATGTGCAGCAGGCAGTGCCACAGCCACATTGTTGCACGTGGCGTGCTTATGCCATAAAATGTTGCCTACTTTACAGCGCAACAGCAGAAGAAAATAATAAACAACATCGCAACGCGCCTGCAACTGAAAGTGTGGCAGGGAGAGCAGGTGAGGAGGATGGACGAAGACCAAGGGGAGTGGGAGTGGGAGGGTGTGTTGCTGGGGCAGTGCGGGGTTTGTTTTTTTCGGGTCTTGCATTTGCCACTGTGCCTTGTCTTGATTATAATGATAAAATCTAATTAAAAAAGTTAAACTGAAGATGTCAACTTAATTTACGGAATCCGCAATCCGCTCACAGCTCACAGCTCAACTCAGGCACGGCTCAGTCAGGGCTGAGCTCTCGCCCCGACTCCTAGTCCGGGTATCGTTAACAGCTTCGTCTGTGCCTGCTTCATCTTCCTTCATCTTTGGCCGCTGCTGCGAAACCCGTTCGACAGTTTGTTCGTTGTTTGCCTTTTCACTTTCTTCACGTTTTTGCGCGTTCTTTGTGTCTCACTGTCTCCCTTACAGTGTCTCTCTCTCTCCCTCTTTGTCTCTCTGTCCGTCCGTGTCCGTCGCGCTGTCAGCACAAACATCCTAATTACCAAGTTTTTGCGCCAGTCTCAGCTCTCATCAGTCGCTGAAGACTTGCGACTGACTTCGTCTCCGACGATGCCAAGGCATCCACTACGGAGGGGGAGGGCGGCATTCCTCGTTGGGTCAGTCGAACGGCATTCGCCCTACTTTACATGTTTTGATGTCGCCTCGCCTCCCCCTCCCGCGCCTCCCCTCCTTCGTTGTCGACTAATTACGTTTGCGCCCATGGACAAGCGTCACCTAATGACCCAAAGCTGCCAACAATGAGTTGAGGCCAAGTCGGCGAAAGAAAACTTTTGCTCTACACAGTGTTTTACGCACTTTTCCAATGGGGCAGAGCCCCCTCTCCCCCCTCCTTTGGCACTGCCTCTGCCTCTGTGCAAGTTGGCCAAGTGCAAATGAGTTGTGCGTGCGCCATAGCCCCGAGTACATTTCTAATGACCTTCATTACATTGAGTGGCCTCTGTCCCAGTCGCTCTCTTCCCCTCTGCCCCTCCTACCACCACTCTCTTTGTTCCGTTCCGTTTCGCTCCGTTTAAGACAAAAGAGAAAGAGAAGGAGTGTGGAGTGGGGAGAGGAGAGAGGCGACGCACTGCAGGCGGGAATTGTTTGAATAGTCGCCATGTGTAGGTGGCAGGACGTATGCGTATGAAGCCATCAAAGCAGAAAGGAGAGCACAAGGAGGGGGAAAGAGGGGGCTGCGCGCACGAACGCCTTTCGCCAAAAGAAATTATAGCCCAGGCCCTTCCTTCCCCTCCGTCCGAAGTAGTTGTTGGGGACAGCAATGCGATTTATTCTCTAATAGTTGCTGCTGCTTCTCCCCCTCTCTCTCTCTCTCTCTCTCTATCTATCTCTCTTTCTCTCTTTATCTCACTCTGTCTTTGCTGCTGCTTCCTCTGCTCCTCTTGTTGTTGTCGGCTTTTTTGCAGTTCCGGCTAATAGCTTTGAAATGAGTTTCGCTTTTTGGACCCAGTTTGTTTTACTCTGTCTCCCTCCACCATCCCGTCTCTGTCTGTCTCTCTCTCTCTCTCGCTCTGCCACAGTGCAAAGTTGTGCTTGAAAACTAAAATGAGCCACCGCAGACAACATTAGCGGTCAAATTGAGCTTGAGTTTGAGGTTATGTTTGAGTTTGAGTTTCAGTTTCATTTTCATCTTTAGTTTTTTGTTATTTTCTTGCCATTGTTGTTGTTACTGTTGGCATTAACTGTCGTCTATTCAGGAAATAGCGGCATGAAGCATGAAGCATAAGCCCAGCCAAGATGGATGATATCGATAAGGAAATAGTATATCTACTTAGGCTTGATTGGCTTCGATTTGTTTATTACAAGTTTGTGTCGACTGGAAATGTATGTAATATGCAGAAGCAGGCATCTATCAGTTATATATTATATACATTCTTGAGCAGTGTTAATATAGCCATTTCTGTCTGTATGAGCGCCTATATCTGAAAGACTAAGACAGCTAGCAGTGCCAAATATGGTGACAAAATGTCTTTTTATTGAACCTAACAAGATTAGGTTTGTTTTTCTCGTCTGTTGTTTCTTAAAATGTGTTTGCCAACGGATAGTTAACAAAGCATCTATTAAAGAAACAACATTAGTGAACGTTTAGCTAACAAAGGGGTCGCCTTCGAGTATGGAATACAAAATACGCAGAAGAATAGGTAACTTAGAAGTTACCTATTTCGAGTATATGGAGGATTGCCACAATATCAAATTTTAAGTGGATAACAAGTAATGCAAATTAGGATGCATTGCTTGTGAGGTTCTAAACATGAATTCCGCAGTACTTATTAAACAAAGAAGTTGCCATCTTACACGGCATTGGCTTAACGCGATTATCGTTCCCCAATCAACGTATTCACCTTATTTAGCCTCGAGTAATTTCCAATTAAGGAGATACCTCAAAAAAACAATGCATAACTCAAATATTGATGAATATTTTGAGTTAAAATTTGGCACAGACTTCACTAACAGATTACCATGGGAGTTTGAAAAACTAAAGGCACCTTTCAATTCGATCACGGTGCCCTACAACTGGACCTTAACCTGCACACAGCCCCCTCTTCTGCCAGCTAGAACTCTGAAAAGGCTCAAGTGCTTGTTCATTAAATCGATAAGTTAAGCTATCATAATATGTTATGAAACAAATCAGAGCACTTAATTGAAACTTGCTGACTGGTTATTACTGAGAGATTGCAGAGCGTAGAAGAATCGTATATTACAGAGTATATAAAATTAGTAGTTGTATTTTTAGATTCATGATTAGCTCAATCCATCTATTAGTTTGATCATATTTATTTAAGAAGAAGAAGATACAAGAATAGTGTAGTACAAGTTTTTTTTTGAGGAAAGTTAGTTAAATTACTAGATAAGTGAGACACAATTAAAAGTTTAAAGGAAGTTACAGAATTAGTGTTCGTAAGTAAGCTCGTGCAGAGCATGTAAGGTAAGGTCTATAAGGTCTATATAAGGTGGTCTATATAAGTTGGTCTCTTCGATACCCGAATCGTGTTCGTTGAACCCCTTGGTGTACACACTTGAACACAGTTTAAACAATTCTATACATATTTCGAGCTACAATAAGGGAATTGCTCTTCACAACGAGGCCAGCCAATGTGATAACATCATAGTTTCATTTACAAAATAGAAGAGTTAGCGGTGGAAATTGACGGCTAATTCTGCAAGGGACAAATAAGTGTATTTCCTCTGGATATATCCATTAAGGTGAAACACAGCTTTCCTTAATGATGCTCTCTTTATTCTCTGTGAATTTCAGCAAAATCTGAATCATTATAATTGCCATATGAATAAGATTTCTGTCTTATTCAGTCACTTTTACGAGCATCTTGATTGGCTGCCATAAGCAGGTTAAAAGGGACTTTACCTTATCCTCCCCCTTCTCCCTTCCTCTGTGGTCAGAGCTAACTAAATAAAACTAGCAAATGTGGCATGTAAAATGCAAATGTCTTCAGCAGCGCACATCGCTCATACGCCATGTGCACTTCCAGCTGTGCTGCCCACTCTCTTTCTCTCTTTTTGCTTACTCTTCATCTTGTTCGGACCGCCCGTTGAGCCGTGTGCCGTGTACCGTATGGCAGTTCCAGTTTCCCGTTGCCAGTAGCTACTGCATCCTTCCATCTTCCATCTTTGGCCCAGGTCCATTTCGAGCAGCGTCGACCACTTTTCGTGGTCGTTTGAAGTTTTTATCCTTATTTATCTTCATAAAATATTCATGCACTCTGCTTGCTGCTCTGACTCGGTGTGTGTAGCTCTGTGTGTGTGTCCCTGTGTGTGTGTATGTGTGTATGTGAGAAAAGCTACTTGATGTAGTCAGTACTCAGCACTCAGTTGTCCGTCTCAGCACTGTCCGCACCGAGCACTTGCAGGTGCAACGCTGGTCAACTGGGATTGCTGCCCCAGCTCCACTTCTGCTCTTCGCTTCTTCTCCCTCTATCTCTCTCTGTCATTCTCTCGCACTCTCTTTGGCTGGTCCACTCGACTGCTTTGGCTGCTTTTCAATTATAAATTGTTTTTCACTACATTTGAGTTGATTGATTTTTAATTGATTGCAATTGAGTAAAAGCAGCAGGTCGAGACAAAGAGAGCACCAAAGAAAGCAGCGACAGAGACAAGGGGGCACACGAGGGAGAGACAAAGAGAGAGAGAGAGAGAGCGAAAAAGAGAGGAAGAGAAGGGGGAAATGGAAAACCTTTTAAGAGGCGGCCGCCATTGAATAAGTTTTTGCCGCAATCCTTATACATTATTGACGACGCATCTGTGGCAGCAGCAGCAGCAGCAGCAGAGGCAGCAGCAACAACCCACTCAACGCCTCATCTCTCTCTCTCTAACCCACTCAATACCCCCTCCCCCTATTCTCAGTCTCCCTCTTTTTAGCTTCCCCTTTCCACTTAACTCAGCTCAGAATGCAAATTGCATGGGTCACGTCTGCGGCTTTTGTGGCTCATAAATTCTTAACAAGGATTTCGGGGGCCAACAACAAAGACGACAACAAAAATTTGAATAAAATGTGAAAATTTTTTAATGAAAATTAAAACTAAAATGAAATGTTAAGTGAATTTTAATTTGCCATCAACAAAAGCGGCAATACGTGTGTGTCTGTATGTGTGTGTGTGTGTGTGTGTGTGTGTGAGTGTGCGAGTGTGAATGTGTTGAAGTGCTGAGTGAGTGTTGTGGATGTGGAATGGGGACTGGAAGGGGGGGCCTGTTGAAGGGTCTTCGCACCGGATGTGCACAAGGGTTGAAACGGCGACAATACTTGTGAAAAGTTCGTAAAAAACGAGCACGACAGCTACAGTCGAGTATGCTCGACTATGATATACCCGCTGCACACCTAAACAGAACGATTCGTAACTTCTATTTCGAGTGTATTTTATGTTGCATACTTTGCAGTGCTTGGAAATCAGTATCTCCTTTAAATTAGTTCCTAAATAACTTTTATGTTGATCGTAATCAAATTTGTAGAAATAATTTGGGCCTTGAAAGTTATCTTGTTAACCAAAAAAGGTCTGTCCTGCGTTGAAATTACACTTGCAATTGGTTTCGATTTACGGAACAGAAAGCGTGAGGGCGTGGACAAATTCTAAAACAAACTTGATCTGCGTACAATAATAACACATATTGATACAGACAGAGAGACTGACAGACAGACAGACAGACATACAGCCAGCCAGAGAGACAGACATACAGAGAGACAGACAGAGAGACAGACAGACAGACAGACGGACAGACAGACAGAGAGACAGAGAGACAGACAGACAGACAGACGGACAGAGAGACAGACATACAGAGAGACAGACAGAGAGACAGACAGAGAGACAGACAGACAGAGAGACAGACAGACAGATAGAGAGACAGACAAACAGAGACAGACAGACAGACAGACGCCCAGACAACGGATATCCCGGGATAAAGCCATATCGACTCATCTGTCGATGCTGATTAAGAATATATATCATTTATGGGGTCTGCCACGCCTCCTTCTGCCACGTAACATATATTTTCGATTGGCACAAAGTTAGTATACCCTTCTACCCCATGGATAGTGGGTATAAAAATACACACAGGGGGAAAACAAAACAGCGGGCACCCTTCCCCTTCTCCCCTACTCCCCTCCTGCGTGCTTGCTGTGCCACTTGGACAACCCTTTTTTGCGATGAAATATTGTTGCTAACGTTGTTGCTGGCAAAATTGAAGTTGAACAAGCAGCGTAATAACTGCCAGCACACACTGATCATTTACAGTGAGTGAGAGAGATTGGGAGAGGGGGGGTAGGGAGTGTAGGGAGAGGGAGAGGGAGTGGGAGAAGCAGGCCTTGTCTGCAAACAGAGTCAACAAAATATTGCAAATTGTCTTTGTGCGCACGTTGCTGCAATCAATTTGTGCAAAGAGTGAATGTCGTAAATTATGCAGGGATCTTTATGCTAAGCACACAAACACACACTGCGTATGCGTAATGTGCGATCTCGTTGTCAATTGCCTGCGCTTGACATTCACTCTCTCTCTCTCTCTCTCTCTCAGACTGTTTGCCATAAAATATTTACATGCATAATCGTAATCCTTCCCCCTCTCGCTACCCTCTGCGCCTTCGCACCACGTGGCGTATGAATGATACGCAAAATGAGTTCTCTTCAGCGACAACGACAAGAACAACTGATGGGGGAGCTGTGCGTGAGCGTGTAAGGGTCTACGAGAGTGTGTGTGTACATGTGTGTGTGTGTGTGTGTGTGTGTGTGTGTGTGTGTGTGTGTGTGTGTGTGTTGAAGAAGTGAAGTCGAGTGCGTCCTTCGTTCTTTGTCCTTGATTGTCGCTGTTACCTGAAATTTATGGCAAAGCTGTCAATATGTGTGTGTGCGTGTTTATGAGTGTGCTTGTGCTTGTGCGTCTGTGTGTGTATGTGCCTTCATGTGCGCGTGTGATTTTTGTATTCCCCTCCCTCTTTCCTGCTCCTTTTTTTTGCACTTGCCTGAATTATGAAAGTTGCAAACGGCTCAAGCAGCGGCCCCCGTCCCCTCTCTCCTCTTGGATTTTTTTTTTGGGGCAGGACGACACATGTTTCTGTCCTGTTGTTGGAGGAAAATTGATTTTGAAATGGCTAACAAGCTATTAGCAAACAAACAAACAAACAAACTAAGGACTCTCCGCTTGTTGACGACGATGAGTTTTTGAGAGCTGTCAAGGGGGGAGTGGGGAAAGGAAGGGAGAAAGGACAAGTGAAAGGGGTAGATTGAAGGCACTGGCTAGTTGTCACCCTTTACTGGCACTGACAGCTGTTGCATGCGCCCTCCCCTCCCCCCTTTCTGCACCTTCCTCTTGCCTCTTCACATGATAAGCGACATTTAATCACTGCAGAGCTGCTCAGTTCAGCTGTTCCTGTTTTTCTTTTTAGGGCCATCAATCAAACATCAACAACAATTCATTATCCGGCCAACTGTAGCTCCAGTTGATGTTGTTGTTGTTGTTGCCGTGTCATACCTAGCGAATGTTGATTTATGATTTATGTTCAATGCGAAGAAATCAAAAGTGTGAAGACACCATTTAACTTGTTGTTGTCTGCGCCAGATTTATATGATACACAACAACAACAGCAACAGTAGCAATAACAACAACAATAATAACGACAACGACAACAGGAACAACAACGACGAGCACTCTTGAGGAAAGTGTGCCGTTACAAGTTATCAGAGGCGCCACCAACATGTTGCGGCAAATGAAATTCATTTTGGGCGGAAGGCGACGCCACGCCTGAATTCATAAATTCAAGTGACAAGCGTGTCAGGAGGGGGGGGGGGAGTGTAAAGTTAGCGCTGTAGAGTAGGCAACAGTTTTTAGTTTACGGCCTGCAGCTCTTTGTCGCCGTTACGCATACGCCACGTAGGACAGCCGCGCAAAAAAAAGGGCAAATCGAATAGAGCGCGTCACTGCAGCAGGAGTTGAATTCAACGTGTCAGCGACAGAGAGGGAGAGGTTGAGATAGAGAGGGTGGCAGAGAAGCAAAGAGTGGCTAAATGTATGTGGCACACACAACCCCCTTTCCCCCCTTGTCACAACCCCGCCATCACACACACGCACACACTCATATATCAAAACTCGTTACACAGTGCAGAGCACACACAAAAATCAATTAATATTTGCTACAAAAACACACACACTCACACATGCTAGCTATAAATGTGCCTCCTTCCCCGTTCTTTCCCCTCCCCCTCCCCCCTACCACGTCCTTTGGCCAAGGCAACAAAAAATTTAATAAAAAGGCAAATAGAGGAAGCAACGCATCAAGCAGCAAAAGCTAAACAAAAACAATACAAAAGGTGCCCCATCCCCCCCCCCCGCCATGTGTGCTTGTGTGTGCACAACGAAAGTCGAAACAGTCTGCACACCCCCACTCCACAGTCTGCCCTCCTGCCTCTCTTTTCTACCCCTCCCTGGGCCACTCAGAGTTTATTAGCCGCCTGCGTTTGCCTGCTTATTAAAAATCGCAAATGGTAAACGGCAACTTCCCCTGACCTGAGGAACAGAGGAACAGAGGAACAGAGGAACAACAACGATGCCGACAGCGCTGCTGCTGATTATGAGCTTCTGCAAGCGACCCCCGCCTCCGCTCTGCCCCTCCTCTACTGCCCCTCTACTGCCCCGTTCACACTGTTTGGCTTACCTTTCTGGGTGCCCGACAAAACAAATGACAACCCAAATTATTTTGACACCATTACCAAAAATGCTCGCCACACACTCGCACACACACACACACACACACCTCGCACATGGACAGCTAGACGCCAGGCGTGGCTGGAAGGGCGTTAAAGGCGTGGCAGACATGGCAACATATTGTGCCATGTTCTATGCAACAAGAACAACAAAACACACACTCGCAAACACACACACACACACACACTTGAGCCTGGCTACGCGTTCATGGAAATTGCCGGGGACGTTGTTGTCTCTGTCCCTCTCACTCTCTATTCGTCTGTCCGTCTGTCCCACTCTCTGTCCGTTTGTCCCACTGTCTGCCTGTCCATTTGTCCCCTCCTGTCTGTTTGTCAGATTGTCCTTTTGTGGCTCCTGTGTGCTCCTGCCCGACTCTGCCTTACCCCCTGCTCTCTTCCCCCTCCCCTTCCTCTGCCTCCCCTTCTGTCTCACTCGACCCAGCCGTCTGGCCCGAGCTGTACGTGCGTGGCGCGCGTTCTGCTGCAAATTGCCAGTTAAAATTTCTGACATGTCAGCAAACGGGCGACAGGGTGACAGGAAGATACAGGGGGAGAAGGGGTAGGGGCAGGGGAGAGGAGGCGACGGGCTGGCAGCATCGACTTCACCATGGGACCCCGAGCTGCCAGTCGAGGATTATCCAGGGGGGCCTGCCTGGTTGCAGCAAGGCTTGACTCTTAATTGCCGGGGCAATTTCAGCGAATGCGGTCGCACTTTGATCGCCATACATTATTAAATGTCGATAGATAATCGATAATTTATCTGTTATCGGTTATGCGTTGGTTTATACCTTAATAAATGTGTCGCAGTCTGCATTAATCTATAACATTACTTTTATTATTGTATGTGTGCAGTTGAAGTCGACAGATAATCGATAACTTATCGAAGGAATGTATCGATTATTAATGGTTCATTCTTTAATTCATTGATATGTAAATGTTTATGTATTGCTCTTGAAATACCTTATAATTGGCATTTTATTTCAAGCAACTTATGAACAATCGATAATTTATCTTTAATCGGTTTTGCATTGGTTTGCACCTTGATGAATTTGTTGCAGTCTACATATAAATAAAACATTACTATTATAGTAATGTATACATAATGCCAAAAAATAATCGATAACTTATCGAATGAATTTATTGATTATTTATTGTTAAGTCATCAATTCATTGATATGTGAATGCTTATGTATACTTACTCTAGGAATGCCTAATTGTTGACAATTTATCTATTAACCAACTGTATCGACAACTGTGACAAGTTATCGATAACTATTCCATTATTCATTGCAATAAATAATTTGAATTAATCCTTTATTATTTTAAAACGATTTTCATTAATAATTCTAATATTTTTGTATAAATTCTCATTCCTACTTTATTTATGCAACAGTTACAGAATGCATTATCGATCACAAGCTATCGATAACAGCTCCGTTAAACATTGCAATGTTTTTGAATATTTCATTCATATTATTTTCGCATGCATATTCAACACTCGAAAAACGATACATTTACCAAGAACTTATCGATAAGAAACTTTGCCTTCTGTGCTGTCATAAGTACTCCCGCACCCATTGTGCCTTGTGTGTGCGAGAGGATGAATGGATGCTCGACTGGTTAAGTGGTATCTGCCACGGGATGCTGTCGCCTCGGCTGCCGTCGCTGCTGTTGCAACAGCGGGTGCCTGGCAGGAAATCAACAATGGCACGCTTTGTCATACGAAAAATGGGCGACATGCAGCTCGAGAGACGTTGCAAAGGAAGGGGAAGGGCGGAGGGCGGAGGGAGAGGGGCAAGGCAACGAAGGTGACAGCAGCCTAGGTAGATAGGTAGGTTGCACTTGGACGCACGTCGAGAGGGGTGCAACATATTCAATAGATGTCCTGTCCTGTCTGTCCGTGCTCAGCCTCTGCCGCAGTCTCTGTCGCTGCCTCTGCCTGGTTGGCTGCCTGTTAACAGCAGCGACGCAAGCATTGACAAGATTCTAATTGAAAGGCAGCTGACAGAGTTGCAACATTTTGTAGAATATGCTACACGGAGACAGACAGACAGACAGACCCGGATAAAGGTGTCGCCTGCACTCGGTCAATGTTCCCGCTCTACTTCCCGATCCCCTCCCCTTTCATGTGCCCTTTCCCTCTGTTATCGCTGTGACAATGTTAGTTCAATATAACGTATAATTTCGACAAGTTTCCCATAAGTCGAACTGGAGAAGGAGGCACAGGCGGAAGGTGCTCGACGGGGCACACAATGCAGACGATTTGGTTCGGTTGGGTTTGGCCATTGATGCCATTGTCGATGGGCGCTATGCAACGTTGGAAATGTTCAAACAGCAACACATAGGTACATACGTTACTTGCAAGCAGGCTAATTGCCCAGATGTGTACTTGAGGCGTACACTGAGAAAAATACTGGAGTTGCTTAGTTGAAAGAAGGGTATTTTGGGTGCTGCAGAAGATTGAATGCTTTAAGTGTTGTGATACAAGAATGTTGTCAGAACATAAGGGGGAAGCCTGTATTATATAGTATATAGTATATACTCCGACATATTCATAGACAACATGTTAAAATGTTCTTAAACTTCTGAAAAAAGCATATCGTATAAGCAGTTGCTGTGGAAAGTTTTATACATGTTATCATACTTTCTTCTATACATTCTCGAATATCGTGACAAAATTGGCGATTGCATAATTTTTATGCTCTTTGGGTACTAATTATATTGCCAGCAAGCGTATAATTGTTTTGTAGAAACGTATGTAACAGACAGTAGGCGGCGTGGCAAACCCCACAGAGGGCATACAAATTTATTAAGCTTTCTTTCTGTCTGTGTGACCGTTCAGATCTTAGCTCTTATAAAAACTAGACACACCATATTTTACAAGAAGGTTCCTATATTTCCAGAGTAGGTAAAGTGTATATCAAAGCTTGTGTACCACGCCCACCGCCTTCACAAATTAATAATTTAACATTTCAATTCGATTTGGAAGAGACGTATAACAGATACAAATTTTGCATATGGTTAGGTGATTGCAATATGTTCATATCTATCATATCTATTTAAATATATACCTATGCTACAAGTATATATATTCTCGAGCAGCATAAGAAATAGACGATAATATGAGGGCACTTCACAAGAGGCGCAACTAATACGCTGCTTATATACCTCAATATCAACTTGATGAAGCACAATTTTCACATATCGTTTTCTCTCTGTGTAAGTTCACAAAATATATGCCTTTATGCTTTATGCTTTAGCTATATGCTTTATGATCTCAGCTCGCAGCTCATTAAGCATTTTCGATTGTCGACAATTGCTTATGCTAATGCCGGGTTGAATTCGGTTCGGTTTACCTCTAGAGATCGGGGGATTGGATCGGATGAAGGCAATTTGTTGTCAACGCCTGTACGCGACCTTCGCACGGGGGCTATAAATATAAATATAAAGTTGAAATTGAAATTGAAAACTAAATGCTGGCAAAGCCATAAATATCTATGGCCATAAGAAGCGCAACATCAACAACTACACAAACAACAAGTGAGTGTGTGACTGCGAGTGTGAGTGCGAGTGCGAGTACAAGTACAAAATACGCAATGGGCAAGTCGCAATCAAGGGCAGCAATACTTGGCCCAAAGAAAAAACACAAAATTATTTAAACAAACAAAACGCGCATGAAGCGCGTCCAAAAACTGCATTCCAATTTTGAGTGGAGGTTGACGGGGGGTGTGGAGGGGATGGAGGTGGGAGAGAGAGAGGATGGCCACACGGCTTCTTGACCACTGCTCAAGTATGCAGAGCACAGAGTGTGAGCCATATAGAAATATGAAAAAATGTGACTGAAAAAGTCAAAACACAATAACGCGATCAAATGCCATTGAAAGTCAGTGCGGTGTGGGAGTGCGGGGAGAGAGAGAGGGACAGAGAGACAGAGAGGGAGAGAAACAGACACAAAGAGAGGCAGGGAGTGTATCTATCTGCATGTGGAAGGGGTTCTAGTTGGGTCATTTAGTACTCTTGTCCAGGTGGGAACTGCAATGGGAATTGAAGTTAGCAATGGAAATGAACTTGCCGAAAGTCGAGTTGGATTCGGAATTCGAAATTCGTAATTCGGAATGGAATTGGTAGCTGGAATAATTCACTATGGAATAGTTGAGGTCGTCCAATCATCACTTGACTTTGGCAGCTGACGAGCGACAATTGACAGACGTAAGTTGTATTTAGTATTGATGCCCAGCTGTGCTGCCTGCCTGCCTGCCCAAATGAGTTGAGATTGTGCGACATTCGCAGATAAGAAGCATTTGTGTATGTGTGTGTGTGTGAGTGTGTGTATGTGTGTGTGTGTGTGTCCCCATTGAGTGCTGCCTGCTCAAGCTCGAGTGCCACTTGAAATGGCACCCCAGAGAGATTGTATCTAATCGAATTGTCTCTATCTGTCACTCGATATGCATATGAATGAAAGACAAACGTTTCACTGGCTTTGCCTTCTCTCTCTCTCTCTCTTCTCTCGCTCCCTCTCTAACTCTCTCTCTCTCCCTGCCTGCCTCCTCCCTCTGTCTTGCTTGCATTGCTAATTATTAGCATATTAGACATTGTTACACAAGTCTCTCAATCTCTCAACATCACAACAAACTCACAATCAACCCATCAGCCACGCCCCTTTCCCTGTTTGACAATGGCCTTGGCATGGCCCTTCCGCTCTTCGACTACCCCCTTGTCGCCGAGCTGGCTTTGTTTTTATTGTTGCCTGTCACTCGGCGATTTGGCGCACATTGATAAATGATGCGCCCTCCAAACGCGACTCAACACTCTGCCACAGGCACAGGCACGAGGCAACTGCAAACAGAATCGGCGCTACTCGACGCTAATTTCGTGTGACAAATTTCACCCTACTACATGTCAATTCTTCTAGAGGCGCAGGCACTCGAGTGACTTCCCTCTTTGCCCCCCTCCCCCGCTGTCTATTTAATTTGAGGCAATCGCTTTGGGGACTGCCGTCGGCCCTGATTGCGGCACTTGCGGCACGCAGTTAATGCCAGCTTGACATGCAACAGCGGCATTTGCCGACTGCGACATCGTCTTGGGCTTATGCAAATATGCGTCAAGCGGCAGCTAAATCGCCCCCATATATATACATATATATATATGTATCGTATATTACGCTAATCTCTGTATGTATTTGCCTATTTTCATACTGATTTCTATTTCTGTTTCCGTTTCCAGATTCGCCTCCCACTTGGAGTTTGGATTGCGCAGAAATCAACGCGGCTCCCAGAACAAAGCATAAAGGTAAAGGTAATTAAAAGTCTATTAAGGGTAGCTTTAGCGCTTCAATTTCTTATACTTGCAAAGTAAATCCTCTTCTAGACACTTGGAGAGGGGCCTCGTGTCCTTGGCGAATGTTTGTCAATGAAAATAAATTGGCTAGACGAAAATTGAAAAGTTTCCTCTGCTGTTCTGCCCAAAAAACCCCAATCAGATCTGCAGCTAATGTTGTGCTTTGCACAAGATTTAATTAATATCTCTTACTCCCTCCCGCCTCCCCATCGCTATCTCATTTGCATGCCAATGGAATCTGATGATGAGGCCGAGTTTGAGTTTGCGACTTAAAAGGTTGTTCCGTATAACTTTTAAGTGCTGCACAAATGGCAAGCAACTATTGAATGAACTGTCAAATTAAAATGAATAATGTAAAAGTATTTCGAATTGAAATAGATATAAGTAGGAATACTAGCAGACTATAATGAATTCAATTCAATATCAATGTTCAACTTAGTCTGTCTGTCGTGATCGCACTGATCTCAACATTAATAGAAGCTAGGGATACCAAGTTTGACGTGAAGGTTCTTGTGTGCCATACGCAGTTCATTTCAAGCTCTGAATGCCGGTATTTAGCTTGGTATTCAAGCAAAAACTTTCTGATCAATCTGATCGGATAATGAATTATACTTATCTGTGTGAGCAGGAGAATATAATGCCCTTTGCTCTTATGTATGCAGATTAAGGGGCAGCATGGCTCCAATCAAAATATTAATAGTTCAGATTAATGAATTCGATTTCGAATTAAATGAGTGCCTAGCACACTATTAACATAATGTGTATTGTTGCCTTGCCGTACTATACTCAATTTAGCGCATATTGCATATATCATATTGTTGATTAAATATCATTTGAAAATACTACAATTTGTTATCGATGAAAAAGCCATGAAAAGAAGCTGCTGTGCAACACTTTAATGAAGAGTGTCACTTTTCGCACAGTTCTTCTCACTTTACTTTTCTTAACTGCGCTCAGTTCCTTATGTTATATTAGAGATTAGTTTGTTAATAAATAAGTTTAAAGAACGAGCAGTATTATATTTTTGAAATGCGAAGGCGTCTTCTAATTGGAGCCAGAACATGTATTAATATGAGTACAAGTGACAGTCAAATTATACAAATGTGTAAGGCGAAAAGGCGTTATGGACTGTGACGCAGTCGATTCAATTCGAGTTAACCACAGCTTTTCTGCTCCTCATTTATAGTTTGTTATTTTTACAATCCAATTATGATTTGTGCACCTCACATATTCAATAAATAATGCAAATTGCATTGACTGTTTGTTAAACTTAAAGGTTTTGACGAACGCCGTGCCATTTATACCTGGATGCAGTGAATAAGTCTGAAAATGTTTCTATAAAATAAAAAGTGAAGTAGAAGCAGAATTGGTGAATATGGTAGCCTATAACATGTGCTTCACTGTTTTAATATTTACAGAAAGCACTTCCTACTAAGCATCAATGATATATGTATATGTTACGATACCAAAAGTAGCAAAACATTACTTGAATCTTTGTTTTCTTTCTTTCTTTGCTCCTTTTGTCATTCCAATTGAGTTGAATTGACTGAATGCGAAGTTGACAATGAAATGAAGTTGTATGTTGTAAGGGCATAACTTTTGAGTCTCATAGTTAGCTGAGCTGAAGTAAAAGGCGAGAATGACTGAGGGCAATACGGAGTTTATAATTCAGGAATGTTAATGTAATATAAAATCTACAAATTAAAAGAAACAGTTTTTTGCAGCTATAAATATGCCTAAAAATATATTAAAAGACTTAGGATGCGATCTTGAATTCGACAGTCCTCTTATTGCCAATGTTCGTGGGTCGAATATGATCAAAGCATTTCACGATCTGCAAATGAATGCACTGCAGTAATCATCTGCTGTAGAAAAAGCCATCAATGCTACTCCTGTTCACTTTAATTGCAAGTTGTACAAGATTGAACTCATTCATTCAAACTGAGTTGGCTTTCATGTCAATTCATTTAATTCATGTTGAACTTTCTTCATTCGAGTGTGTCACTCATGCAGATGTCCAATTCGAATATACACTTTTTACAACCATACAGGTCTCTTTTACACAGATCCGATGTTTCATTAATATATTATTGTATCTCATGTCGAAGGTAGAGCTATGAGATCATAAAGAAACTTCACACGCATGTGACAATAGAACAGTCTGGGAATCTCGAGAACAGCTTTCTCTGTCTCCGGTTTGTGCATTGATTGTCTGGTAAAATGATAAATAGATGCAGTAGATATGCAGGTGCTGCATTTGTTGAGGGTTATGTTGGTTAGCTCGTGCTATTGCACACCTGAGCTGCTGCTTATCTTATCTGATTTGTCATGCAGCGCGATATGCCGGTCTGTTGCAGTAGCTCGTTGCCGGCGTGGCGCTAATTAATTAGCTTTATGCGCATAATTAAAAAGGTATTCACGAAATTTTTATTTGTTTTCGTCAGTTTGCACTCCCTGCTTGTCTGTGTGTCTCCGTGTGTCTGTGTGTGTGCGTGTGTGTGTTTGTGTGTGTGGCTGGGCCAAAGTTTTGCTGTCATTTTTCATACTACATTCATCTCCGCCATAATGGTCAGCAATTACGTCTTCCATCCGGCTGACGGTTGCCTGGCCTCCCTCCACAAGCTCCACCAGCTCCACCATCTCCCCTAGCTCTACCTGCCTCTACTGGCTGGGCTAGTACACTTGCTGATAAACATGATTATCGTGGTAGAAGTAATATTCATAATCACCATAGTCGCCACATCATAATGATGCAAGTTAATCACAGAGTTAGTTGTTGCTTTGGCAGTGGGTAAATTTAGTTGTACCCAGCGAGACCGAACGACCGAGCAACCTGTGCTGGCTTCGTTGCTGTCGTTGCCGTCTCATCTGCCGGAAGTTTTGGGTATAGTATACGAAATATGCTTTTGGGTAATTGATGCCCTCCTGACTACGTTCAGTTTATTTTTTGATTATTCGTGATTTTCATGGTTAGTTGAGCCGACCCAAGTTATTGCTCGTTGTTTTCCGTTGTTTGGAAACCAAACCGAAACGAACCAAAACAAACCAAAGATTGATTACTATATACGAGTACTGGGGATCAGGAAGCCGTGGCGAGTTTCGACTCTCGATTCAGAGCGATAGATGCGCGAGTGGTCGAAATCACAGTATAATCACTGGAATCACATGATATCATCGATGTGGGCAACCCAAGTAGCGTTTCTATTATTACTCGCATAATTATCATCAACTACAGAAGGACGTGGGACGACGGAGAGATGGATCGTTGGTGGGGTAGTTAAGCAATCTATTGGCATAGCATAAAAACTGAACCCACTTCAATTATGCAGTCGCTCTGCCTGCTGCTGCTGCTTGCTATAGGGGGCGATTATTAACTTATTAATGTTTATATTGTTTATTAAACACGCAAATGAATAAATGACAACTTTATGCGACACTGTGTGTGCGATGTTTTTATTTTACTGCAGAATGCGCAGCCACAACTGGTGTGATTATTCATACACATATATCATTTATGACTGCGAGTCTTGTATGCTCTTGCAGCGGATATAACTCTGACAATATGTCCGATATTTACTACCCTATAAAGTAAAAACATATGTACAGTATGTATATTCTCGATCTATGTACAAAGATGAGTTAACGTTCTACCGCATTACTTAGAGTAGTTTCTACATTACAGATACTTTTGATCACTAAAGTTGTACTTATACATTATATAGTGGGAATTCATTGTCTTAATAAGAAGTCAGAAGTGTTACACTTTTATTTAGCACCAGCAACCAGTTATTTCTTAGGATAGTTAGGAGCAAATGACACAGAATCTGCGCGAATTGGAGCAGATTACTTAAATACTATAATGACATTTTTGGTATTTTCTAAACATCATTTAGGGAATACTTTAGGTTCCTATTTCAACAGTATGTTAAGTAAATCTAAATGATCTGCAAAGATATGGCCATCAGGCTTACATTTCAAATCAAACTTCTTGTAGTGATATATTAGACTGTCAGCATATGTATATACCATGTTACATTATATCGTATCTACATAAATCGTATATATAGTCTATATCTATATCGTGTATACATTAATTGTATAGATACATATTATATATATCATATCATATATGCATATGTATATCGTATATACTGTTGTATATAATAAATATTCTGTATACATGTATCGTATATAATATATATCATATATAATATATCAATCAAATACTCATGTATCGTATATATGTATATCATTAAAAATGTATTTCGCATATACATATCATTGATACATATATCGTGTTTATATATCGTAGATACATACATTGCATATACTTATACATATATATCGTATATTATGGTATATCACTATCACTGCCCATAAGAGATTACTTTATTCCTATCCACTCTATGAAATACTATATTAAGCATTCAATTTGAACTTCCAATCGACGTTCAACACTGAAAACTACGAAATGTAGCTGTCATGGAAACAATTGTTGTACACTAAAAGGGTATTCGAAATTCGACATGCTGCATCCAAACTCTTCTTCAGCTTATCATTGTTGCGCTGATGGGGTTTATTTTTATTCAATCGTTCGCTTTGTTAATTGCGTTAAGCCCAAGTCAATTATCAAATACAGAAACCACCATGATCAACATCATCGCCTAGGTGGGATTGCGTCGCGCGACAGGGGCGGGGGTGGGGGGTGTTCGTTGGCAGTGCTTGGCAGGCAGAGTTGTTCAGATTTTTAATTATAATTCCATGACGTTAACGACTTGTTTGCTTGTCGTTTCTGTTTTTATCATACATTCATACACACTACTATATAAGCATGTATAAATTTATATAATTTTTTTGTTTGTCAAATAGTTTTGCCATTGTTGTTAAAAACGTTGACAAGGCGGCTTTTTACAGTAGCTGACATCATAAGTTGGTCGCCAGCGTGCCAAGCCACAAATGGACAATTGCCAAGGGGATTCGCAAGATCCTAAATGGCATTAAAGCAACAGAGATGAGTCAGACAACAGAGTGAGAGAGAGAGAGAGAGAGAGAGACAGACAGATGGTATGGGGGAATTCTAGTTTAGGTAGTAATGAAACTAAACGATCTATAAAGTAAATGCTATAAAGAACAAGCAATGGAGTCAAGCCAAATCAATCCAACAAATGACTGAAAGAACCCACGAGGTAATTGAAATAAAAAGGGAGATGGAAATAAAGTGCGGATCGTGGCAAAAACCTCGGTACGGGATCAGTCAACCTCCAATCTGCCGCTGATCTGGGTTTTTGAACCCTACACACACAGTAAGACTGACACAGAGAGAGAGAGAGAGAGACAGAGGAGAGAGGGAGGGAGATACACAGAGAGAGAGACAGACAAGCGGAAGTCTGAGCACTTATGACTCATTTGATGGATAGATAGATAAAGCAAAGCTGGCTCTGGCTATAAGACTGACTTTTTCTCATACCTTTTCTTCTCTTCTCCCCTCTCCAATTTTTGGTTCCCCCAACGTTTTTTCCCATTTATTTTATGTATTTTTCTAAGACTGACAACTTCAAGATACAAGATATTTTTTGGGAGCAGCGACGTGAGTGTCTCGCACACGTCTGTGTGTGTGTGTGTGTGTGTGTGTGTGTGGGGTGTGTGTGTTTGTGGTGTTATATGCACCCACTTCAACACTTCATTTAATAAATGCTGTAAACACGCACGAATTGAATTATTTATGTTAAGTTGTCATAAATTCATTTGGTCTTCGGGGCCACTCATCGATGGGACGCGGGGACCCACGGAAAACGGAACACGGAAAAGGGGTGGGGTGGGGGCTAGGGCGCGTGCGGGGTGTGAGAATGGTTGCCAGACAGATGTGCGAGCGCCAGAGCGATGACTGACAATCGCACTCGAATGTCAAGAGGCGCCTATTTTTAATTTACCTCACATGATTTACGAGTAACATAGCTAGAGAGGGGAAGAGCGAGAAAGGGAGAGAGAGAGGAGAGAGAAAGAGAGAGGGAGAAAAAGAGAGAAAGAGAGAAAGAGAGAGGAAAGTGGGAGAGTTCCTTGCAAGTTTGGGCAAACTTTAGGCTAAGAATGCAACGCAATTGCCACCAAAACAAAAAGTTGGCAATTAAAAGATATGCAACTCCCTCCCCTGCCTCCTCCCTCTTCCGTCCCCTGCATCCCATTTCCGCAGCAGCGTGTTGTCCAAGACAAACATGAAGCGTCACTGGGCCAAAAAAGGGACGCCTCAAGAAGGCAAACAAAGCGTTGCAGCAAATGAAAACGAGAATGGAAACGCAAACGGGAAAACAGAAAATGGAATTAAGCGCATCCAAGTTTTGCCTAAGTATGCACCCGACTATGTACAGTAAACACGAGTATGTACATATATATGTATGTATATATAAATACATCTGTACTATATATGTATATCACTCTTCGCTGCACTTTAAGTTGCCTCGTTGCTACTGCTGCTGCTGCTGCATGCCACATGGCCCGACAGCGTCGCTGCAACATCGCGTCGCAGCGCAACGCAAACAAAAAGTTCAAGTATCCTAACAGTGTCTTATGAGTGCTTTGTCTGATTGTGAGTGCATGTGAGTGTGTGAGTAAGTGTTTAAACTGTTACTCTTGCGCTTCTTACAGTTGTTACAGTCCCCCCCCCTCACACACACACACACACACACACATACCCGCCCCTTGTTCTTGTTGGTGATTCACTTGCATTCTCATTGCCATTGCCAGAGTGAAGGAGTCGGTGAACGAGAGAGAGAAAGAGAGAAGGGAAGGGCTACGTGTAGGCCTGATGACTGAGCTCTTAATGCTTATAAAGAACACTCTTATGCTCTCTTCTTTCGTCTCTTTCTCGCCCGAGACATTCGATTACCGGATTAAGGCATAGTTTACTCTCACTTATGAAGAAATCAACTCTTTTTAGGCCCTTCCACTATTGAAATTGGTCAATAGAGGGTAAACTATCATTATGCAGAAGGCGAGCCAGACCCCACATGGGTATGGGTATGGGTATTCTTGATCAGGATCATTGTCTGTCTGTCTGTCTGTCTGTCTGTCTGTGTGAGCACACAGATCCCAGCTATCATAACAGTTAGAGACACCAAGTTTGGCATCAAGTTTCTTTTGTTTCTTGCACAGATAAAGTTTATTTCAACACAATAATTAAATGTAATTAAATTCGATTTATAAGCATTACAACTTTCTGGCGTTAGCATAAACTTAAATGACTATAAAAGAAGTTTGAGGATACTTCAATCTGCCTTATGGAATGGCCTGGACAGCAGCCCGATTTGAATCCTATTGAAAACCTTTGGGCTGCCGTTAACAGAAAGGTCTCTGTAGCCGAATCTAAGAATAATAAGGAACTTTGTGCTGTTGCGAAGGAATTGTGGAACAAAACTCCTAAAGAACGGTGCCAAGACTTGGCCTAGAGGATGTGCAGCTGTAATCGCCAGCAAGGGACACGCAATTTAATATTAATATTCCTAATACAGATTTCTTTAGATATATTCTATTTCTTAAACATACAAGATAGTGATTGTTGTTTTCTATATCAGGGAAATACCAAATCAATTGCAATACTCTTACGCCTTACAGGTTGTAGTTTGGGGTAATTTGAATAATAACAAGCTTGACTTTATACAATTACAAACTGAGGAAAATACACAAACATCAGATTCAACTATAGTTATTCCTTTGGGATAGCCTGCTGTATCAAATAGAGCGATTCCATAACTTATATTTTGTTTTCTTGTGTAGCCTTAACCATATTAAAGGTTTTAGATTACTATTAAATAAATGGGATATCCAGGGAGCTCTTGACTGAGTTGCTAGGAAATAACGGGTATTTATCTAAGGTGTTCCATCCTCTCTTCCTTCCTCCTCTTCCTCTCTTTCTTTGTCTCCCTCATACCCCTCCAGGTGTTGCAGTGCTCGCTTTCTGGGCTATTCTACCATAGATGCTTGTTTGGGCTCTCGTGCTTTGAAAACTATGAATATAGAGAGAGAGTCGAGGAACGCGGAGTTAACGGAACGAGGGCGAATTAATCTCGCAGCTTGAGAAGGCGCTGGCAACGAGGCCGCCGGGAAGGCAGCATATGCTGCTCTGCGTGCCGACAGGACCTTAATCATTGCCAAGGGGCAGAGGGAAAAGGGGAGAGGGGACAGGAGTAGTCAGTCGAGCTGAGCCTGCCAGACGAGCCCAGGAGGGATGTCTGGATGCGTCAGTAGTAGTGAGATCTGCTGCTCGTTCGTTTGCCCGCTCATCTGTCCGTGTGTCCGTGTGTCCGTGTCTCCGTGTGTCAGTCAGCGAATGTATTTTGAATTATTGCGCTGTAAATTCAAAAAAGATGATGCGTCTGGAACAGCGGCAGCAGTAGCAACAGCAGCAGCAGCAGCAGCTTCTCCACTCGACTCGGCTCGACTCGACTCGACTCAACTCAACTCGCCTCGTCTCGAAAAATGGCAAAACAAAAGGATATTGTGACAAGGATTTATTAGTGTGTCCTCCGACAACGACGAGCACAGGGTTGTCAGACGCGCGTCCATTGTCTTGTGCCCCTCTGTCTGCCCCCCCTGCCTCTTCCCTTCCCCTTGCCACTCCCCTTTTCTCTTCTTGGCTGTGCCTGCCCGTTGTCATTTATGAATTTCAGGGTTGATTTGAGGCGCAAACAGATGCAGCAAGCAAACGAGCTGACAGGCAGAGAGAGAGAGAGAGGGAGAGAGAGATGCAGAGGGGGGAAAGAGATGCAACATACTCGCATTTTTGCTGCATTTGGCAGTTCCATTTCCTGCCTCCGTTTGTGGATCCACGAGTGGCAGCTCGATCAGCTTTAACGTCGCGACGACAGTTTGCCAATCAGTTAGGCAAAGTAACATGCTGCCTGTCAGCAGCTGTCTCTGTCTCTTTCGCTGTCTCTTTCTCTGCTCTCCTCCCTCATCATCCACTTAGCGGCAACCCTCTAACTGGCAACAAAAACATTTGACTAATTTATTTAATGGCCTGGTTATTACACGAATATGGCGCACACTCGACTCCTCTCGCAACCCATTCACCCACACCCGCAGTCCCCTTACCTCCCTTTCCCCAAGCCTCTTCCCCCTCCCATCATCCTCCTGGCACTGCCCTGGTGTGGTGCCTGCATTTAGCCGGCATTGAATAATGGCCAAATCTGCTGCAAAAGTTTTATTGCACTTGCCAAATTAATTTGCCACAAAGTAAAAGGCGCCAGAGTTGCCATCGCTGCTGTTGTTGTTGCTGTTGTTGTTGCTGTTGTTGTTGCTTTTGTTGTTGTTGCTGTTTGGCTGGCACTTCGCTAATGTGGACGTCTTGGCAATGGAAAAGAAAATGGAAATGGCAAAGCAAGTCAAGCCAAGGGAAATGGAAATGAGTATTCAAGGCAACAACAACAACAACAACAACAGCAACAACAACAACAGGAACAGCAAGAGAAATGTTAAATTGGTAGATGAAATCTGTTTCGACGGGGGGAAGGGGGAGGAAAAGGTGCCACGCCCCCAACTCTACCCCCTCCTTTCACTCTCTCTCTCTCTCTCTGTCTTTCCTGAATGTGCGTTCATTAATTTAATTTTTCATTATGCAGCGGCAAATGAAAAGTGTCATAAGACCGTCGAATGGGTCGTCCGACCACCTCCCTCCCGCCCCCTCTTCCCCTTCTGACCATAAATAAAGCAGACCGAAAACGGTGAATGGTAAATGGGAAATGGAAAATCGTACGAAGGCCACGAAGACGACGACCCGCAGAAGGTAGCAGCAGCACCTTTTATTTTAATATTCGGTCATTAAAAACAGTTTCCAGTCTAAGGCAAGACGATGAAAATGCTAAAAGCGATTCGAACCCAAGTGATCCAGTTAAGAAAGTGCTTGTCCAGACACACACTCTACCCTGCATACCCTGTCCAAACTGAGACCTGCACGATCTAATGAAGAAGGTGCTGAGGACAGCGTGACTGACTGATTGGGGTCTCAGATCTCAGATGAACGAGGAAGCTTTGTTGGTGCAGGTTCCGAGCAGAAGCTGAAGGAACAGATGCCACACATGATGTCAATCGACATACCCTGCTGGTCAATTTGGGGTCAACAGAGTATGATAAATCCAAGCCACGAGGACGTTTTTGATTTCGCTTTTGCAGAGGGTATATTAGTTCTAACCAGAAGTATGCAATGCCCTTAAGGTGGCAGGTGGAATCTATAGATTCTGAATCAGAATGAAGGAGGAGTCGAACTAACACTGTCCGTCTGTCTGTGTGTCCGTCTAGCCGTGTGTCCGTCTGTTGCAACGCAAACAAGTCTCTCAGTTTTAGAGCTATCTTAAGGTTGGTACACATGCTTCTTATTGCTGCACACTGTAAATAAGTCGGAAAGACCCAAATCGAACCGATATATCGTATAGCTACCATTCAAACTATCGGCCAATTTTTATTGTTTGTCAATGCATATAAAATTTCATAAAAATTAGACCAATATATCATATAGTTGTGATGGGAACAATCGCACAAAATGAAGATTTTTCTATGAAGATCAGCTTTGATTTTAGATATAATTAAACTTATCAGTGCCAATCATAATATACACAATACCATTCAGCTCTGCATCATTATATATGACTATTATTGGAACGATCGGGGGAGATATGAACCTGCAAGGGTATGAAACTGTCGGCATGCCGAAGGTTGCACTTCTTTCTGGTTATGCACACACCTATACGAGGTTTTTGTTTTTATGATGACAGGGCAAAATGTCGAGAAAAATGCGTAACGGAAAAACAAATCGTTGCAGTAACAACAGCAACAACAACAACAACAAGAGCAGCAGCAACAACAACAACAACAGTAATAACCTTTAACGCCCCAACAATTAAGGCTAAACGCTTTTATAACATCAATTGTGGGCGGGGCAGTCGGAAACTTTGACTGAAGAGGGAGAGGAATAAGGTATGGGGGATGGATGGCTTCAGGGGAGTGGGTAGTAGGGGCGGGGTGACTGTGGGTACTGCACAGGGTCCTCTCAGATTAATGACACTGCGCGATTTTTACGATTGTTTCTTAAGTTACGAAAAAAAGTTACGAGGCTGTGCTCTGTGTTTTTGTGTGTTTTTTGTCGCTCGTTCGTTCTGCTTCTTCTTCGACTTCTTTCTTTCTTTTTCGGGAAATTTATGAAATTTTACCTTTTGCCCAAGCAATTTGCTCCATTTACATTCTTTATTAGCCGACACCGAGTCAGTAGCGGGGCCGAAAAAGTTTTGCTCTCTTTCGGCGTTATTGCCCAAGGAATTTCGTCATCGTATGCAGGTTACATAAAATCGCCATACAAAAGATTAAACCCTCCGTCGTGGGGGTGGGGCACGGTTAGGAGAGGGAGGCGGTGGGGGGTGGAGGTGTGCGTAACACAAAGTTTTCTTTCTTCGGCGGTAAATGACCGTGAGAGGGATGAGAGTGTACTGGGGACGGGGCTGGGGGCTGGGGGCTAGGCTGGGGGCAATGCCTAAACGCATGGCTAGACTTGAAATGGAAATGCAAAACTTTGTCAATTTGTAGGTCATACATATTGCAGCATTCGGACAAGATTTGACACGTAACAAGAAAAGCTTAAGAGAAGCTGCAGCTGTTGCTGAGATTGAATCCTTAATTTGGTTATTGGAATGGCTATAAAACTAATTCCGAATCAACTAAATATGTTCTATAGCTACACTGTCGCACAGCCAGGCAGTGATAAAGGTGCTTAGCAATTGCAAAGTGAAGTCGGAGCTAGGCAGGAACAACTCCCTCACTCTACGATGCATACCAGGATACACTGAGGAATGAGTAAGCTGAGAAGAGTAGACTGGCCAAAGCAGGAGCAGAGTATGCAGAGTATAGGGCCAGAGCCGTCTTGCGGTAGTAGTAGAAACCCTATTAGGTAGTACTTAAGGTCAAAGGAGGCAAAGACGTGCACAGACGACTGGGAAGGCAGCGAAGCACACACAGCGAAGCACACAGCGAGCGAAGTTCATTTTAGACTGCTTCAATTTCAAAGAGGTTCAAGCAGTTAAGGATACTGAGCAAGAACCCAATGATAATCTTCACAGGGAATTCAGGGTAGCTCAGGACCTAGACTAGGCATAGTCAGTAATGAACTATACATGTCCAGCATTGGGTTTCAGAAGAGGTGTGTCGTTAGCCAAGCACCTTCTCGAAGTAAACAACACATAGTAGTCGACGTCCAGGCAGAGTTATGGACTTCCTTAAAACAACTAGACTGGATAGGGAGCTCAAAACACAGCAGAAGGTACAAAAGAGGGGTAAATTCACAACAAATATTAATAACTAATAAAGTAAATAACTCTTCAATGGATCTTTCTGTTGTACCAGACGTTAATTGAAATACTTTATAGACACTAACAAGATCTAGCTTGTGATTTTCAATGATCCATCTAGAACTTACAGAGCAACTAATGTAATTTTATGTGAGACCTAACAATATTATCATATCTAAGCTAGCGCTGGTCTTCAACTCTGTCACAATCTTCATCTTCATGTCTTTGTCGGGCAAACTGTTTGATAAATCGCATATACCCCAAGCCTCCCTAAACTGATTGCAACGTTTTCCCTTTAAGCGCACTGAAAACTCATATAGATGTATTTATTATGTCCAACACCAGCGCATCTCATCTAACGCCTCCGCAGCTGCCTCTCTCCTCTCCCTTCCCCATACCCCTAGCCCCTTCCCATTCACGTGGAGAATTTAATAAATTCATCATCTTTCATTTAGTTGCAGCATCCAAGTCTGTTACATAGTCTAGGAGGACAGAGGGGGAATAGAGAGAGAGAGAGAGAGAGAGGAAATTATATAAATGTGTGTAGTAAAAAAAGAAAAACTGCGAAGAGAAAGAAAAGACGAGATGAAAGAGATAGAGGCGAGACAGAGAGAGAGGGAGGGAGGGAACGTGCACTAAAGATGCGAATGCGAAGTCAAGCCGGCGAAGGCAGGGATAGATAGAGTGGAACGGGCAGTGGGGAGGAGGGGTGTGTGCCCTGGTAGGCGGCAGGGAGGCGTGGTTTGGCTGCGATGTCGGCATCGGAGTTGCCCAAAAAAGCAAAAGCAAAATCGTGACTGTCATTTCAACGAAGCGAAGTTATTTTTCATGACAAAGCAGCCGAGGACTCCTCTCGACGACGATGCCCCACCTCCCCACCTCCCTACCTCCCCCTAGCCCGATACCCACCCCTCCTGGCCAGCCCGCACTCCTTCCCACGGCCTCTCCCCGACTAACTCGAGGCAGGCAGCTAGCGGTAAAACAGATAATGGCGACAGAGTATTGGCAGAGAGAAGTGTGGGGAGGGGGGGTAGTGATAGGTGCACGCTTGAGAAAGAGTGGAAACCGAGCAAGGGGGTGGGGGGAGGAGGAGCTGCAGGCAGCGAGGGTGGCTGAGGCTGAGGTATTCCAGCGTTAAAATACTTTTTACTGCCACATTACCAACAACGCGCGCTGCCCAAGCAGCCCCTCCCCCGTCTCTCTCTCTCTCACTCTTTTTTCTCTTTCTCCCGCTCTCTCTACCTTGCCTCCCCTGACCCCACCCCCCGTGTACACTATCCACCTAAGACAGTGAAAACTGCAGCTCTGCCGCTGTCGCTGTTGGCGTCGCTGCGTTTTTCATGAAATTATTACGACTTTGGAAATGGGGTCGTACGAAATGTCGTTACGTTCAGTTACTCCTCCCCCTCCCTCACGTGTCTCATCGTCATCTTCATCTTCATCTTCGTCGTCGTCGTCGTCGTCGTCATCGTCGTTGTTCGTTTTAGTTTATTGTTGAAAATTTCTTGATTGTATCTGCAGGAAAATGTTTGGAAATTGGTTAAAGTTGAGGCCATGATGTAAGCAGTGCGTCCCCTCTCCTGCCACTTGGCGAGCTTTAAAATTAGCCAAGGCATATCAATACTCAAGACAATTTCCCGCTTAACCAAATTAAAATTGTCAGGCTTGAAAGGGGGTGGCAGGGGAGAGGAGATCACAGCGAAAGGGATTGAGAATCAGAGGCAAAGTGGGAGAGTGCTCAGCATTCTGGCCCATATCTAAAATTTCATGCTGGGACTGACCCACAAAGAATTGAAGCCGAAGACAGATAGACAGGCAGAATACACACAAGAGAAGAGAGAGAGAGGGAGAGAGAGCGAGGGGGAGAAAGAAGGACAGAGGCTGTCTGGCTGCGTGTGTGCGACTTGCAAGAGATCTTTGTCGCAAGCTCGTAAAGATCGCATTAAAATGCCATAAAAAGCGAGACATTACTTTTATTTTTTTACCCTGCAGTAGTCTACCTGGTACTTACAACTTTGTATACAGCCAGAGAGACACAAAGAGGGAGAGAGACAGAGCCAGAGAGAGAGATAAAAAGAGAGAGAGGGGGAGAGAGATAGAGGCAAAGTTATTCTGCTGCTCTTTTTCACTTTTCGTTTGGTTCCAGCTATTGCTGTCGCTGTCGTTGTCACTGTCGGCTTTCTCATCAAATGAAGTTGCCCCATCATCGGGCTGTGCAGCCCTCATCAGCCTCAGCATCAGCATCATCATCATCATCATCATCATCATCATCATCGCATCATCATCATCATCACATCGAGAATCTAATAAGCGTGAAATAATTGACATTTAAGCAAAGCGCACGCACAGAGACAATGGAACCAAGACGACGAGACTAGACCAAGTCGCGACCACGCCAAACAAGTGACAAGTCCACTTTCCCTACCCCCTTTTCCTCTTCTCTTCTCTTCTCTCTCCCCATCTCCCCATCTCCCCTTCTCTCTTCTTCAACTTCTGCAAGTTGATTTGTAGGCCAACTTCTCGCGCGCGGTACCCACCAACGATAAGTCGAGAATCATGACAGATGACCGCACGTACTCGACTTCTGTAGATTTAACGTCTCACGAATAAAGACACACTGCAAAAAAGACGGCTTGAGAGGGAGCGGGAGAGAGAGGCATTTCTGGGTCATGAACCAAAAATGTAAAATAATGAGTTGGTTTTAGAAAAATGTCGCCAGAGTCCCCATTCGCTCCCTACGCTCTCTCGCCTATTGTTGCTGTTGAGGTTTTTGAGGTCTTGTCGATATGGCAAAACGGTTTTTATGGCATTCGCAACGAATGCGAGTGCCGCCACCTGTGCGTGGGTGGTTTGTGGATTGCGGACAGAGAGAGAGAGGGGAGGGGAGGAAGAGAGGCAACATCATGGAACATCTGTCAATGCAAACACGTGATGTGTTTGCCAAAACTTTGGGCAACCACAAATCGTCGTTTAAAGTGCGATAGTTGCGATAGTTGGGTACCCCAAGGTAATCAGATTAGATGCGCAAATGATAGAGCCGATTTGTGTGGAAGCACTACAAATACAGATACAAGTGCAGATAAAGATACACATACAGATACAGATACAGATACAGGTGCAGATACAGATAGAGACTCAGATACATTTACATTTAAATTTACATTTACTTAAATTTGTCTTTAAATTTTAACAATTTAACAATTCTGCAAATTTGAACAATATCTCCAACAATCTCGATAAATTCTTTAACTCTCCCTTTCTTCTCTCTCTCTCTCTCTCCCTCGTTAGAGTCAACGCTGCCATCAATGACCTCAACTAACTCGTAAATGGTAAGTGCAAAATTGTCTGTAAAATGCATTTTAAAACTCACAATCAGAGTCCACGGGCGGAACGACGTCCATCACGCCTTCCCCCCCATGACCTTCGCATCCATGGAATGGAACGGTCACGCCCAGCGCCTCGTAATGCGGCGCCAGCTAAATTGCTTTGCAGCTCAATGTCGGGGCAGCTTTACCTATAAACCAAAATGAATGACTAAACGGACGCCCAGCTGAGCGAGTTGGGTGAGGGGTGCATGGTGAGTGGTGAGGGGTAGGGGGTGGTGCTATAGGTCTGCCTTATAAACGGCTGTGAATGCAAATATGCTATGCGGTGCGAGAGTGCAGACAGATGTCCCGCAGTGACCCCCTCCCCCGCTTCTCTGTATATGTAAAAATCTCATTCTGACTGCGTGTTCTCGTCATCATCAGCCGGAAAATGCAATCGCATCAGGCGGTCATCTAATGGCGGGCTTAAGAGGCAGGTCTCACTAGCAAGGGGCGTGGCCAGGGGGCAAGGGGGGTCTTAGGTGACGCTGCATGGCCTGCCCAGCCCTGCCCTGTCGCGTGCAGTCGACGTCATCTACTGCAAATGCAACATTTTGTTTTCCTGCCATTAACTTTGACCACGCGTTAAATCCGATCTACTCACCTCCCTGCACACCCCCCCCCTCTGCCATCATTGCTCACACACATGAGATTTTTATTAGAACTTTCCTGGAAAAGAGCGTAGAACAGGAGCAGGGGCAGAGGGGGACGGACGATGAATCAATTCGACGCGTCGCCTCGTTCTGTGATCGCGAGCGAAATAGCCACATGATGTCGCATTACGCCATCTACTGGCGACTAACTGAGTTAAACTTGCACCGATAAGGGATAACGAACGGTCCGTCTGTATCTCTTTCTCTCTCTGTCCCTCTCTCTCTCTCTCTCTGTACATCCGTCTCTCTATTTGTCCGTCGGGCAGCAGTCCAGTTAGAAGATTAACAAATTAACCCGTACCACATCAGGCAACAGTAATGCTGGAGGGAAGAGGGAGGGGCAGCTCTGATACGGGGCTTGTCTGGTAACGAAATTACGGAAAGCACATTAAGTGCGAGCCATGCGGCACATTAAGCTCGCAGCCATGCGGCAGCAGGAAATTTCTCTGCTCTGCCCAGTTAAAACTCATTAGATTCCATTATAAAATCAATTTGAGAGAATCAACTGGAGTATCTGAAGAATCATATGAGATTTTGAAAGAGTATTTCAATCTTTAAAGGGAACCTGTTAAAATAACTACATATATTATCGAATTAAAAGAAGTATATTATAATATATATGACATAATTATAATTCACTTACATACTATATTGGAATACCAATAACTATATTGACTTACAAAGGATATGAAAATTCGACACCTGAGCTACAGTCGAGCACACCCGAGAGTATAATGCCCTTTGCCCAGTTATGAAAGAACTTTCTCTTATTAGAAACTGTTCTTAACTTCAGTTATTATAAACAGAGTTAAGTCAAGTTCTGATTGGATTGTAAATTGGGATGAAAGTGCTTATAGTATTGAAGAGAATCCATGCAAAAGAGAACCCTTCATTGCACTGTGGTGCAGAATTAGATTTTTTTGGCATAAAGTTGATTTTTCGATGTTAATATATCCTTGTTTCTTTACTCTAATCTAAAAGTAAATACATCATTCATTTAAAAAATATTAATCAAAAGCTTTAAGGGACCAAGCCTATGTTGCGCCACACGCGTTAAATTGGTCCAGAAAACTTAAACTTAACTAAAGTATGGAAAATAATGTTCAAGGTATGCACTATTTAATGTATATTGTTATTTTATATATAGTTTTAGGAATTTAGTGTTGTGTCATGTCCAATTTTTAAATATTTTTTTAGAAAACTAACATGCGTTCTCCATCTTTCGTGAAATATAACTAATAAGCTGTTCCATGCTGAGAGCAACTAATTGGTCCAGATTGTACTTATTAGTGTTGTCTTTAGCCACAAACTAATAACTCTTCCCAATTCGTCCCCCTTTTCTCACATTTTGGTAATATACTCATATAGGTACGTTTGATTTTAGTCACAGCGAACTTTTCTAAATATGGCTACATTCAAAAAGGACGTCTCAAATGTAACTATATGCTTGAACGGTTCATGTCTTAGCATACTGTATGGCTGGCGTAATACACCTCGATTAAACCTGCAAGAGACCACTGGAAATAGGACGTCTAGCTTTATCTTACACGAATGCGGGTACTTGCAAATGAAAACAATTGTGACATAAATCTGCTTGCACATGCTGCAGCAGTCTCTGCAAAGAAACAAAGCATGCAGGACTCGGCTTTTATTCTTAAAAAAACAATAACAACACCCGAATACTCAACTGAATCGAGAAAGCAATTTGACATACAAAAACCCAGTCCACTTACACTCGATAAAGCTTTGACTTACGTCCTGGAAAATTGTCTTACAAAACAGCAATACGTGAATACTAGAATTATGAATAAAAGTCGCCACAGTAACATTTATCCAACCTATAGTCTAGTAATGGAATCCAAATTACAATGCCGTCCTGTAAATATAAAAGTAACGGAAAGGCAGGGACAGCAAGCGTGGGCTCAAATTTTTTTTCACATATTATCAATGCCAATAAAATGTGTGTTAAACATGTAACTTAACTTTTCGACTTTATGCCAAAAAAAATTTAATTCTGGACCATAGTACATTGGTTAAAGGAGATTTGGAAAGGATTGCCTTCGCTTCGCCACTGGTCTTAGAGTTCAAATGGAACAGTTTCTCGATTTGAATTAGCCCTAAATCAGGAATTTTGACCGCTGTAAGATCTCGGAAAGAGGGTCATTTCAAGTGTGCACAACTCAAAAATTCAGCATTGAAGGGTGGTGACCTATAGCCTCATGGCTGGAAGGCCACTGTAAATAATGCACGTACTAGCTAGAGAGAGTCATTGCAGTCTCTATACTCTCACTTAAGTGGAAGCCAAGTTCCTGTCGAAGCAGAATGTTGTTATTTGCTCAATAATGTGGCAACTAGAATTTTAAACAAACTTTATCTGCGCGAGATATGTATGTATAGTATATAGAAACCTTCATACCAAATTTGAAGTTTAATAATTTAATAATTGAGATCTGCATGTTCATACAGACAGAGGGACATGGATTAATCGACACGGCTATCGACTGATCCTGAACAAGAAAATGTATATACTATGTAGGGGCTTAGATGCCTCATTCTGTCTGACAATGCATTTGCACAAAGTTAGTATACCCTTTCCGAACACATGGAAGAGATGTATAAAGTTATTCCTATATATGGAATATCATTTCTATTATTTATGATAGATGTACATATTGTATCCTGATGATATTTAAGCAACCATTATATAGTTTTAACTCTCTCGCAAGTTCTCTGCTTGTGAACTTAATTACTTGAATGGAGTCTCGTCTCCACATATTTTGAGCATTTCAACAACTTTCAACTGCGATCAAGTCAACGCTTATGTTATCAAGGCTTTTTACTAATAGAGGCAACTTTAAAATGGAGTTTGCTTTAAATAGTGACTCTCTTGCTGCCTCCCTCTCTACTTCTTTCCCTCTATCTCTCTTACTCTGTTTAACTATTGTCCTTCAATGATGGCTGCCTTCCCTTCCCCTTCCTTCACTCTCGTCTGCTCACACGTGCTGCAATTAAACCACAGTCGTTGTTTGACAACGTTTTGTTGTTGCTGTTGTTGGCATATTTGCACAACGCACAAACAACAAAAGCAACAACAGAAAACAACTATAGAAAATACCAGGGCCACATCGGGCATCGCACGTTGTCTTTAATATGCAATAAGTCGTTGTAGATATTTACATAGCTCAACAAATTCCACTGATTTTTTTTCATAACTCATTCCCATAAAGACGATGGAGATGGAGATGTAGATGGAGAAGAAGAAGAAGAAGAAGCAACAGTTAGTAACGACGCATTTTAAATCGTGACATAAACACTTTCGCACATTTGCGAATATTAAGAAGAAGAGTGAGAAAAAACAAAAATACATAAATTGTTAACAAACAAGCCAAAAATAAAATACCCTGTAAAGTAAGAAGATCACTTTAAAGGGGGGATGGGTCTGTTAGAGGGATTGTCAATTGTATAGTCGAGTGTAACCTGTACATGTGTTATAAGTATGTTTTTAGCAACTACTCCATGTCTGTCTATCAGTTATATATGGTCTGGTATATATACTTGTATACTATATACTTCCTTTACTTTATATGTATATGTAAACAGTAATGGCACGTAACTATCGATATGATGAGGGTTGCATGTGACAGCAATTATTAAGTAGTGAAGTCAGTTGTTATGTTCAAGTCAATGTTTGAGGAGTTGAACTTGAGGAAGTCATTATAGAAGGTGTTCAAAAGACAGATAAGTCGGTCAGCCCTTTAAAGAAGTCGATCGGTCAAGTCGGGACTGTGGTCGAAAGTAGAAGTTGTGTTGCCTGTATCAATCTGAGTTTGTTAAAGTGAAAATGAACGTTATCAAGTTGAGTTATTTTAACTATATTCAGTAACTAATAAGCAATTACCTAATATTATACACACATGTATATGTACTCTATACCTTTCATAGCAAGTTTTCTATATACGAGACCTTTTCACATTACTGCCATGTCTTGTTCTACAGGGTATCTGCCTGTGTGGCACACACACACTCACTTTGTTGATCCAATTTCAATTGCCAATTTGGGTAATCATCTTTGGGTCAGGGCCAGGCAAAGTGCAGCTGAGCTTGTGCCATTTGAACTGGTTCATTCGCAAGCAGAGCAGTGTAACAGTTGCAGCATGTGTGTGTGTGTGTGTGAGTGTGTGCCAGTGTGTGCGGGTGGGTGTGTGTCGAGCAATTAGCGAGCTTAAGCAAAAACAAAATTATCTAATCGACTTTGGAGGAATAGAAACTGCTCTCCCTCCTGCGCTTTCTCCCGCTGCTGCTCCTCCTCCCCCGCTGCTGTTGCCACATCCGCCACCACTTCATCGCCATCGTCATCGTCTTCCGCACTGGACAAATATTGTCCCAAGCTGCCAACGAGAAACGGCGACGAAGGCAATGGCGATGACGCTGTCGTCAGTTGGCCAAGTTATCAGAACAGTAGAAAGACGCTGCTGCTGCCTCTGTATCTGTCTCTGCCTCAGTCTCTGCCCCTGCCTCTGCCCCTGCCTCTGCCCCTGCTGCTGCTGTAAACCGAACTGTGCAATTATTTGCTCAACTAATAATTCACTTTAGTGTTTCGTTCGTCGCAAATATTGAAAGAGCGCTGTCTTGCTATCTCCCTCTCCCTCTGTCTCTCTCGCCTTCTCCCTTTCTCTCCCTTGTAGTGCAGTGATGTGCGTGTGTGCACACTCACTTATCGGGTGTATCAGAAGACACAGCAAACAGCAGTAAATACGCTTAATCAGATGCACACCCCTTTCCCTTGCCCACTCCCCCTCCTCTCCACTGCTTATAAAGTGATTCTAACAACATGAGCAACTCGAAATTCCCCCAGGAATGGAAATAGCCCAAAACAATGCGCGAAGTATCTTCTTTTTGCCAGCTCATCATCGTTCTCGGTGCTGTGATTTCTCAGATCTAAGATCTTGTTGGATCTTGCGACATGCAAGTCATGCCCAGAAAGGGAGGAGGGGGCTGCCTCTGCCGTCTAAGACGTTTTTTATTGGGGTCTTCCCACAGTTGCACGTGTCTGGCATATGCTGCTCTACTCCACCTTCCTCCCCCTTTCTGCCTCTCTCTCCCTCCTCTTCCTACACTCCCTTGCACTGTGTGTTCGTTTGGGATTTAAAATGTCAACATGCTAGCAGAACGAACACCATAAGCTGATTACCATTTTTTGCTTGAGACGGCCTTGAGCAACTTTAAAGTGTTTGCTTTTGTTGTTGTTGTTAATTTATATTTTGGCTTGTTTATTGCTTGAGCTAAGCGTTCAATTTCTGACAATGAGCACAAATTGAATTGAACAGCGCTGGCAGTGGCATTGATAGCAGGCGTGCTTTGATTGCCGCCGTCGCGTTGCCGAGACTCGCTGAGAAGAACCTCAAAATGCAAGTCAGAAATATTGTGTACTATATTTGGTAGTAGAGTTGTGCACAACCCTATATGGTCTGACGCATCATTCGACTTCAATTTGAATCTCGAGCCGATGAAAGGCCATCAAATTGACGTTCGATTCATTCGGAACGTGTGTTGAACAACAAATGGCCACAGCTGAAGTCCACTAGAGCTGCATACGAAACGAATTTAATATCGTGCTGAGGAACAGAGTCAGTTTATTTAATATTTCTCAACTCTAGGAATATACAAGCACTTTCTGCTCACAACATTTCTCTGTTTGTCGGCATACAATTCTTCAGTATAAGGTTAACATTTGATCGGGCAAGATGACAAATTGAATACAGTCTATTAATTAAATCATAGTATATCGAAACGGAACGGCATTTCATTCACCAAATTTAATCAATTGAATTTAATCAATAGAGATATATAATACCATATATCGAAATATATACACAGTAATACAGCGAGATGAAAAACCATTACAAATATACTAAGAGGGCCTAAAGAAAAGTTTTTTGCAGTTTATTGCCTTCTTACTCTAACACACATGTGGCGGCACGCCCCCAAAAACAAAATATAGCAGCAGGGACTTGGGGGTTGAGGAAGTTAGATACTAGATAGAGAGATACAATAGAAAGAAAGATACATAGTAGATAGAGACAGCTATCGTTTACAAATTACAAAATTTAATTATTGATTTGCAGGGACGATTGGGCATGGTACCCAATATTTTAATTAAATTGTATTTACTGATGGTGCACAGGAACCTTTATGCTAAATTTGATGTCTCTACCTTTTGTAGTTGCTGAGATCTGGATGTTCACATAGACAGACGGACAGGCAGACAGACACATAGACAGACAGACATAGACAGACAGATAGTCAGAAAGATAGATAGACAGAAAGTTAGACAGACATTCACACAGACAAACAGGCAGAGAGACAGACTGATACACACACAGACTGACAGACATATAGACAGAGAGACAGATATACAGATATACAGATATACAGACAGACAGACAGACAGACAGACAGACAGACATGCACACAGACATACAGACAGATAAACAGACAGACATATAGACATTGCTCAATAAACTCGGCTGGTGATCTTGATCATGAAGGTCGAATGTGTCCTTCTGTCTGTAACATACATTTGGACGAAGTGGGTATTTGTATGACAAGCATCAATAAGATATCGCATGATTCAATTCCACAACATTTGATGGAAGTCAACACTAGTAGGCAGCATTAGCAATGCCAGAACGCGAAGTATAAATATCAAAACACATATACATATGTACATACCCTTTGTTTGACCATTTTCAATGGTGGAAGGGTATAAAATCTCGATACACAGAGTAGTGCATTGCCGTAAAGTCCGCTAATCGAGCAGCTTTCGATAATGGGGGATATTCCCCATTGCTTTATGTCTTCGAATGCTTTAACTTCAATTGAACAACCGAATCTGTGTTAACTGTTCCGCTCGATTGCCGCTTTCAATAATCCAAGATATTAGAGGCTTTTCATATCGACTTAAAACAGGGCGTGGCCGTGGTCGTCGTCGTCGTCTCCGACGATGTCTTGGCCGTCATTCACCTTGGAAATTGTCGTCGTCGAGTGCACATCGAAGCGAATAAAACGAGTAATTAAATCGCTTTGATTTCTTTCGCCTAAACACGAAATAAAAGTGGACCCGCTTTGTTGTTGTTGTTGTTTTGTCTTGTCTTACTCTTTGCTGTTGTTGTGTTGACTGTTTTTAATGTCGTCCAAACATACCGCACAACACACTAACCCGTCCAATTTGTAATTGAAACTTTCATTTTCATTTTCATGTTTTCCAACTTGATTTTTTTCGTTTTCAGTTTTTGTTTCAGTTTCGGTCTCTTTTGGTGGAAAAACCTGGCGACAACATTCAAATGTTCACGATCTATGCATGAGTCTGACAGTGATTGTGAGTATGTGTTGTCTGGGTGTGAGTGTGTGAGTGCAACAAGCTTATGGTACATTGTCGGTCCAAATGTCTTTCATGCCCCTTTCTCTGCACTTCTTGTTGTTAAATTATTAGGTTTTGTACCCTGTAAAGTCATTTTATGGGGAGTAATTAAGCTGCGAAATTCATGAAGTGAGAAGTTGAAAGTAAGACTTTTAATGTGCTTTAATTGCTCAGGCATCTTATGCACTATGAAGATTACAAACTCGGATGAGGTTGAACACAGTAATCAAGCGCATCTCTCAACCCTGAATACTCTATAGTATCCTTTAGCTATCATACTGTAGTTGACACTCTTCACTCCCTACAAGGCCTCTTTTCGCTTGATATTTTCTATATAATTTATTACACTATATTGACACGTGAATGTCACAATGCACACAAGATTAAAAGCAACACCAGCAACATCGAGTACAAATTGCAATTATGTTGAAACCGAACCGAAAGACAATGGGGCGACAGGTAAAAGCAAAAAGCTTTGTCACATCACTACGAAGCTTTTGGAAATTGCAATCTCCATAGCCGGCAATTGAAATTGAAATTGAAATTCAAATACACTGTGTCGAAACTGAAGCCGAAACAGAAACAGAAATTAAAATTGATATTCGAGTGAGAAAATTGAGCACGCGACAATTTTTGTGACACTCAATTTGCAATGGAAATGAATCGTAAAGTGAATACATGCGAAATGCGATGAAATGGAGAACGAAAAAAACAAAGCAGAAAGAGTAGAAAGAAAGTAAAAAGGTTACTTCCGCTATGGCAGACATAGGATATACTATGTCGGAAGTCTGTCCATCCTAACTATACACTATATAGTAAATGTCAATAAATAAATAAATAAATTAAATTGTTTGTGACGAACATCTTCAATTTCGACTAGGAAATCTGTAGGATACAGTTATCTGATTTTGATGGAAGGTATTTGCATGTATTGTACATATATGGATTACTGTACACTATTAGTTATAACATTTTGGATGTAATAGATCGAAAAATAATTGAGGTTTTTATACAATAAATGAAGCAGAGATCATGCATGCTGTCTAGCGAGAGAGGGAATGATAAAGAAGATAGCCTGATGATGCTGATCAAAAATATACAATATATAAGATATGTAGAGGCTTTCATACATATGAATCAGATACCTGCATGCGTTGGTACCTTGTTCATTGAGTAAGTGAGAGAGAGGGAGAGGAAGTGATAGAGAAGACAACGCATGTTATACTGCTAGTAAGTCTGTTGATGCTGATCAAGAATATATATCGTAATATATAAGACATGTACTTGATAGAGGCTTTTGTACAATGTACGTGTCAGAGACCTGCATCCGGTGGTACCTTATTGTGAGTGGGAAAGAAAGAGAACACGACGCAAGTTAGAATGCTAGTAAGTCTGATGATGCTGATCAAGAATACATATTTTAGTGACTGAGAGAGAGAAAAAGAGAGAGAGAGAGAGAAGGGAACGTCAGCTAGACTCGTCTGTTGATGCAGATTAACAATGCATACATACATATAAGATAAGTCCTTTACAAACTGAATGTACTCTCTTGCAGAACAATATAGCAAGCAGCAATTCGACGCTAATTGAAACGACATAATTGCCTGTAATTGAAAGACAATCCATAAACATGCTGTACAAATTTAAATATACGAGTATATTATTAAATCCATATACAAATTAGTGTGTGAATGCAGAGCTATTTATATTTGATGTCTGCATGACTTCAGATGAATTTCGATTTAATTCGATTTGCTTTGCCTTCAAGTGCCACACAAAAGGCACTCGTTGTATGTGTGTATGTGTGTGTGTCTGTGTGTGTTTCTTTTACTTGTTGGCTTTGCATAAATTTTCACCTGGTAATGATTTTCCTTCTCCTCCCGCCATGGCCCCTTACCAGTGCTGAGTAATTTCTTCAAGTGTCAAATTCAACAACGAATAAGCAAATTGGCTCGAAATTTCATGAACAAATTGTGCAACGACAACAGCAGCAGCAGCAGAAGGCAAATTGGAGGGGGGCATGAGCGGATGCCAGGGTAGGGTAGGGTCTAATGAAAGACATGCCACGCTAATGAATGACAAGAGCTGCAGCAGTTGCCATTTGCCAGTTAGCGACACAGGTAACTTGCTGCAAATCAATGACTCAACTCGAACAAATGAAATGAAATGCGATAGTTGGCAACATGGTCAACATTCTTATTGTTGTTGTTGTTGTTGTTCTCGTCGTTGTTGCTGCTCTCATTGTGGTTGTTCTCGTTGTTGTCACTTTAGCTTTGGCTACTTTAATAGCCATTCCATAAAGTGCAGTTAGTGTAAGCGATACTACAACTACACACCGAAAAAAGAACCTAACGGGGCCAGTAGTCAACGCAGAGAGAGGAAATGGAGGGAGGCAAGAGTAAAATGGGAATAGCAAAGAGGAAAAAGTGTGAAGCAGGAAGAACAAGAAGTGATAAATAGTAAGAAATAATAGTAGAGAGAGAGAGATGGAGGTAGGTCCTGCTGGCTGAGCATTTGAGAATGCTAATTACAAACCCGGGAATAAAGAAGAACTAGAAATGAAGAGTATGAAAAGAGGTGCATAACAAAATGAAAAAATTACCGAAGAAAGGCTACCTTAGTCATTTCGTAGGTTGTGTACCCTTGCAGAATGAGATAAGACCCCTGATTGTTTCTATACTAGTTATATATCCTGGTGACGAATTGAGTTATATTGTTTGTATTCATTGATAACTTCATCAAAATAACTTCAATCAATGAACATATGAAACTTGTGTATGGAAATCTATTTTAATACCATTCGACCATTGAAAATGGTTCGTTTTCATCATTGCTTAGGGTATTAATATCGATTTACTATAGACAGCACAGCAGATTCTATTGAGAATATATATAATTTATACTAAGGTGCATTCCAAATTGCTCGTCAAAATTGAGATACTCTCTGCAAGAGTATACGAATTTCACATGTCGGACAGCAGGCATAAAAATAAAGAATCAAGAAATGGGAAAGGGATACAAAAATATAGAGAAGTGAAAGACAAGACAATTAAAGGAAACTACTGATGCTGCCGATAGACAGTTCAAATTGAAGACCAAATGTTATTTATGTTTATATTTCGATTGTTGATATTCCTGTTAAGAACTGTTGAGGGTATAAAGAAAAGACTAAGCAATTCTTAACTCGAACACGCAGAAGAATTGCAGAGAAAAGAGCTAGAGAAGGGGGAGAAATGGGACACTTGTCAAGCGGCAGAAGGAAAATTAAGCGCTATAAATAACGCATACGCCGCATAAGCCAACGCGACTGTCCAGCTGCGGGGAACGACGGCTCAATGATAAAAAAATTGCCCGTAAATGAACAAAAAATAATTAAAAATGCATTTTTCATTAAGGCATTAAATGCACAAGTTCACACACATACAGAAAGAAAGAAAGAGAGAGAGAGAGAGAGAGAAAGAGATACATATACTCACTCACACTGACAAACAATCAGACATTCACAGATACGAGATACCGGCAGCCATTCATTTAATTCATTTATCTCGGGGCCTCTAGCCAAGGCAGTTCATTGATTGCGAACGACGCTCGTCCTCGTCCTCGTCTGCCTGTAGAGAAGCACACAGTCCGCTCGCTGGGAGTGCCAGCAGGGAACAGACCAGGCCAGGACAGAACAGGGACAGCACAGGAGACTTCTCCTCGGGCTGCCGCTTTTATATCATTTGGAAATTATCATTAAGGATTGTTCTGCCGCTGTGAGGTGCGAGAAGAGGCATGCAAAGTGGAATGACGAGGAAGGGGAAGGGAAAGTGGGGCATGTGGGGGGTTGAAGTACAGATATGACCACTTCATTTTGCAAACAAACAGCAGCAGCAGCAGCAGCAGCAGCAGCAGCAACAACTGCTGGTCGGGTCGATTGCGCTAGAGGCTTGCGGCGCGTGACGGTCATTGAAACAATGCGCGAAAATACGCGTGTAATTAAAACAATAAGAAGACAACAACAACAGCAACAACAACAAGTGGAAAACGGCAAGAGCAAAATGTTCAGTTAAGTTTTAATTTTCACAAGTGTGAAAAAATACTATTGAAAAGGCCGCGCACAAAAAGCGCGCGGAACGGCAACGCGCCATTTCCGCCCAGCAGCAGCTTTTTTACCCCACTCCCATTAAGAGAGAGGGGAAGGGAGAAGAGAATTCCCGCTGAACTGACTGTGGTTGTTATATGTCGAGTTATTTGCTTGTCTCGCAATATAATATGCCCCTTTATGGACACTGGCGAGGCGAGGCAAGTCGAGCCAAGCCGAGGCCTAATGCGACTTTGAAGTCGAGCACGATCGATTGCAGTGCTCCAAATTGGAGCAACCAGTTCTGCACAGTTCTAATTGGAATATGCTGTGGAGGTGTGAATACCTGAGCCGATTTAAGGTTGAAAATGAAGTTGAAATTTAAACTACAGTAACACTTGATTTTGATACTGAATAGTTATAGTTGAAAAAGTAGATTGCAGTTGAATTGAATTACAAACTCATGCAGTATATATAAAGTCTTATATGTTGGTGTTCTAAAGGTAACCAAGTTGAAGTTGAAAGACAATTGAAATGAAATTGAAATGGGTATAAAGCTTGCACGGCAAGAATGCTTTAAGGGAAATTGAAATAGATATACGTCGCATTGGCATTCTTGAAGGGTTGAATAACCAACTGCACTCTTAATGATTGATTTAGTGATTGAAATTGAATAAGTATGATTGAAGAAGAAGAATGTCAATTGAATTGAAATGAAAATTAATAACAAGTATAAATTCAACTATAGTTGAGTAAAATAAAAAGATATCACATGAAAATTGAACTTAAGTTGATGTTGAAAGACAATTGAATTGACAATATAATGGATTTAAATATTGCACATGAAGTGTTGTATAAGTTCAATCTATCTTAAGGGTAGACATGCATTAAAATTCCTGTGAGAATACAAACAATTGGTTGAAAATGAATAGCTATTGTTGAACAAATTCAATGACAAATTAAATAAATTCTACTAAGTCTGTTTAGATATTCAGCTGAAGTTGAAAGGGAATTTAATGAATATGAAGGTTGCACGATTGTTTCCATCAATAGTAAAATCTGAAAATAAATAAATTGAAATTGAAAATTGCAATAAGAAACTTTGTATAAAACTAACATTAATTGAATTAAAGTCTAACAATATTACGCAGCTAATTGAAACAGACTTTCAGTCGATATTGTTGATACTGCATTAATGCTTGCAATGGAACACCTGAGAACTATAAAACAGATGTCAAACGCTTCAAATTGATGGCAAACAAATTAACAAAACAATAAGATGAATTAAATCTGAATTAGGCTTAATTGAATAAAATTAATTGAATTGTTCACTTAGAATCGCAGTCAATAAACACAGGAGTTGCATAGCATTAGCAACAAGAACAACAGCAACCACAACAGCGACAGCAACAGTAATGGCAACAGCAACAACTACAACTTAAGCAACAAACAAACAGGCAAAAAACGGGGTAAGCCGCGTGGAGGAGATTGGCGAAAAAGTGAATGGTCTGGGCCAAAGTCGAGTGTGTGTGTGTGTGTGATTGAAAGTGAAATGCGAGCAAAGCGCTTTTTTGGCCACATTTGTTGGCTGATTTGCGAGTCATTTGGGTTGTCGTTGTTATCTTTGTGTTTGTTGCTGCTGTCAATTGTTGCCTACCTTTGGCATCTTCGCGTGTTCGCGTGTTCCGCATTGTTCCGCTTATGCAATGCCCGATCCCCATCTCCATCTCCAACTCCATCCCTATCCGCGTCCCAGTGACAATGATGTGTCACATTTTCGATCATTGCGACTGCGACTTCCACTTGGGATGCGACTTGTAACTGCAAATCGGAAATGAACAAACGGCAGAAATCAATTTTCATTTGCCATTGATGACTGCAGTTGTTTCTGTGCTGCTGCTGTTGTTGCTGTTGCTGCTGTTGCTGGTGTTGTTGAAGCAAAGTGAAGTAATCACAGTAAACAGTAAAGTAAATAAACAAACTGATGAGCGTTGTCGGGGGAGCTGAAACGTAGCAGCTGAAAAAAAGCCAAAACAAGCTCAAAAATGCCAATCATGCGCGATAACAACAACAACAACAACTACACCAGCCGCAGCAGAACCAGCAACAACATCACAAGTCGATGATGACACGAGGAGATGAGGAGCTGAGCCAAGCAAAGCACAGCAAAGCGGAGATGAAGCCAAAGACGAAGGCGACGTTTGAGGCAACATGTCGAAAATCAATTTAATGCAGTGCAATCAAAAGTTGAAATTGAAGACGGTGCGGGCAGCAAAGTTGAAAGTGCTGAGAGCGCAACTGCGAACATAAACAAATAAGTTGCAACAGCAACAGCAACAGCAACACAACCTGCAGCAACACCAACTGCTGGCAGCAGTTGCTTTGATTAGTTGCATAAATGCTGAGGGAAATTGCCGGGAAGAGGTGACAGGAAACGGCCTAGAGCAGCACAAGGGAAGTGGGAAATGGAAAACGGATGAGCTTGACTTCAATATTGATTGACAACAAAGGAGGTTATCAATTGTCAACTGCTGCAACAGTTGCCAAAATGTATTGTTTCAATGCCAAATCAGATTCACAATGGGAGCTCATTCACAATCTGCGCGAGATTCGATTGATAACAAAGTAACTCAGATTAGATGCATGTCAATCTGATTTGCTATTGTCAAATTTAAACTCATTCAATCAATTGCGATAACTGCGTCATCGATGCCTCCCAACGCGTATTCAATTGCCCAATTGCCATCGATTGATCGTTTTGTTAACTTATTCAATATAATTTGCTTTTGCTCAACCAACTTTTAATCGTTTCCAAATTCCTTTCTTGCCCACTCGCAATGAAGTCAATTTACAAATCTACGCAAATATTTGTGGGTTTCTTTTATCTTCCATCGAGTGCAACATTTGCAGTCTGGGCGTTTCGCATATTGATGAACTTACAAAACGTTACAATCTCCGCTGACCGAGGCAGCAATCAATCGCAGTCCAGCTTGACGATCTTTCTTTCCAGCGGTAAAATCTGTTAGAGATTTGCATAAACATCGCATTATATGCGATTATCATACAACATACGACGTTGCCGTTGATGGACTATCTACCTCACGGTTGACCGCGTCCACGCCACCTTCACTTTCAACATGTTGCTTGGATTTGGAAAAAATCTGTCAACAACTTGTTGGAACTTTCGGTTTTTCGGCCTCATAAGCATGTGAATCTTCTCGCATTTCCGGCTACCGAGTGGGAAGCTTGTGAAATGCATTGGCAAATCACTGCATGGATGAGCTGCCCTGTTTCCCCATACTGCCCATACTGCCGCGCCTCAAGTGGCAAGTGGCAAGTGGCAGCTTATGCAACTCTCACTCACACACTCGTCTACAATCTCGTAAATTATAACTGGCAATTAGATTGAATTAAATTCAATTGAATTGAGTTGAATTGAATTGGAGGCGATTGAACGTTGACTTTTGTGCGTCCAGCAAGCTAATCGACACCAATGAAAGCCGTTCAACTGCCAGACACACACTCTATAGAGACTATAGTGTAGTGCAGGCCATGTTTAGTGTTCAAGAATCGTATGATTTATGGCATGAAAGTTGCTCGACCTTATTGAGAGCGTTTAGCGGGGCAACGTTGCGTATGAGTAATCGGTTAACGATTTCCGGAAATTGCCGTGCGACATTTATTCAGTCAGTCTGTATGTGTGTGTGTGCTCTGATATATTATAGTGTGTGTGTGTGTGTAGTATTTGCTGTATGTGCTGTGCTGTGTGTATTTTTAGCCAAATTAGCAATTAATCGCAATAAATTAACACATTTCACATTTGATCGCGTGAAACGCGCTCTGGCAATCATTGACAACATATACAATATCATATCATGTATGTCTCTGTATGTATATACACGTGTGTATGTGTGTGTGTATGCAAATGTCGCCCGCAGCTTCTGCTTTATATACATACTTAACCAATCAGAGCGAAATCATCGTCAACAAACCAAAATAAAAAAAAAAAACAAAAAAATGTAAATACAAATTTGGAATTTTGTGGGGGGAATAAATGTTGAGTCATGTGTTGTCTGGAATGCTGGGAATATTGCGTTTGGTCTTCATCATTAGTCAGTCTTTTTTTGCCTGCTGCTGCGATATCGATAAGTTTGCGATTAATCGATTCACAATCAATCAATATGCCAAACAGAAGCTCCCAAAATTAAACGAGATGAATAAACATTCTTCAGCTTAAACACATTAATATCGGGTGAAGAATGGGACTGGACCTTAAAGTAAACCGTTAAATGGCATCTTTTCTTGATCAAACACATCATACGATAACATTTCAATCAATATCTTCAATATGCCACACACATTGTGTGTTTGGCAAGCCATTAGCTAAGACAAGCCTGGTCTTTAAGTCGCTTCGGCCGTTGCATTTGCCGTTAAGTGAGTGAATGTGTGTGTGTTTGAGTGTGCTAGTGTGTGTGTGGGTATAAATAAACCATGCACATCTTGGTGCATTGACTAACTGCACTCACTGTGCGTGCCCGCCCCATTTAAGCGTGTGTTGCAACGTCTTCTATCAATTGATTGATTGATTATGAAAACTCTGCACTCAAAGGCATAATCAATTAAGACGATTATGATCAAGACAATGATTATGAAGATGGAGAGAAGATGAAGATGGCGATGCTCATGATGAGAATGACGGTATCTAAACTGTTACCATACCTATTTATCAATATTAAATAGCGGTAGCCTGAACTGAAATTGTTATTAATGTGTGCTTTAGTTATTTATTTGTTCATCGCTCTGCGTTTTGTTTCAATTTGTTTCGATTCGTTTTGTTTCGCATTGCTTCGCTTCCTCGTGACTTGACTTGACTGTTTCGCACAACGGAAATGGCAATTTAGCCATTCGAAATGACTGTGGATACTCGTAGTGCTCTGTGGCCTACATACAGTTTGGAGTTTTAAGCGCGCATAGGTCGATATTGCAATTATTTGCGAGAGAATTGAGCACGAGGTTCTTTCGCTAGACAGATGTGGGTAAGCGATGTGCTCGTGATTGAGCCAAAAACCAGTTACAATCCATCGATCTATTTACCAGTTTCAGCTTAGAATATCGCAATCAAAGGGAACTACTTGTATAAATTGTATTAATAGTAGTAACTAGTAAGGATATCTATAAGAAACACATAAATACATATTATTGTAAGATATTTTAACTAGTTGCGAACCTTGTTTGATTAAGATCAAACACAACAATGTGGCAACACTAATTGTAATCGATATTAATCATCGGAATAAGTGACAGTCGCCTTTACATCGTACTACAATATTCACAATGTATCGAACCATTGTAGGCAAATATGTTCCATATAGGAAAGACTCCAAGTTCTCTTACTAGTAACAGCTGAACTATAAAGAGTGTCAACTATCGTTAAGCAAGCGATAAACAGTTTACTATACTTAACAAATTTCAGCTATTAAATACTTAGTTCCAGTTCGATAAATACATTTAGTAAAAAACATTACAGTTATCGGTAGCACACAAAGATATTATATAACGATATATTACGTCTATCCTTAGTGACAGCAATCGATAGGACATACAGGCCCAACTGATAGCTAAGCAGTTAGAATACTACAGTTATCGATAAAACCAGTGACAGCAATCGATAGGACATGCAATATGTTCATCGATACATACAAGTGCTTACACAGGTATATCTATCGATAGTGTCAGTTAAAGAAGATACTGCATAGCTATGCAGTTAGAACATTACAGTTATCGATAGAGCCAGCTATCGATAGGCAGCAAACTAACTACTTTCCCCATTTAAAGTTATTGACTTATTTACATTGTGATATCGTGCACATGATCAATGCGCTTATCTCGTGACACGACATTATCCCCTTAACCCCCTCCCTCCCTCCCCGCTGACGTTGCACTGCCAGCCTCGGCAATGCGAGTCGTCGCTCTCCAATTGCAGTTTCACTCTGGCAGCGCACTGCCAATGCCCGCCAGTCGCCTTGTTATAGTTTCAATCTACATTTTTCTAACGCTACATTAATAGACATCGGCCAGCGGACAACGGACAGCGGACAGCGGACAGCGGACAGCAGACAGTGGACAGCGGACAACGGCAAACGGTCACCAAACCGGACCGGATTGGATCGTGCGACGCTTCAAAATATGCGGCGTGTCTGCCATGCGCGAGTCGCGTTCGCGTTCGCGTTCACGACCAGAAACCGGCTTGACACGTTGCCAAAGTTAGTTTGTTTTTTCAACGTCACCTTCACCCCCTTCCCTTGCCACCAACCCCCTGCTAACCGTCTTTCTCCCCTCCCGTTGACTTGTACAGTGTGCGGCAATTGTTAAACTTGAACTTGCCAGGCGATGCGTAGCCACAGCCTGTAATTGCCAGTGTGTATTTGAGTGTGTGTGCGAGTGCGTGTGTTTGAGTGTGAGGTGTGTGTGTGTGTTTCAATTTGTAGCCTGGCCAAGCAATCAGCCTGAGGGCGTGCACAAAAGCCGGGATCAGCTTGCCCTGCCACAGAAACTGACCCATTGGCCAAATATCTTGTATCTTGTATCTCGTATCTTGTGTCGTGTATCTGCATATGCTCAAAGCAGCTGGGGGTGCGAGGAAAAAGAGGTAAGGTAAGGTGAGGTGAGTGAGGCAGTGTTCTCAGGTGTCGCCGCCTGTTACCAATCGGGCAGTCAGTGCGGTAGGTAGATGGCAATGGGAAGTTGGGCAGTCTCATAGTTGGCCAGCTTGTGAAAGTTCAGTTGCGTTGAAACTTTCAAGTGCAGCTGCAAAACTTGACATGCTCTGTGGATTTAAGCCGGGGCAGAAACTTGCAAACAGATTCGTTCGTTAGATTCACTTGTCTGGCCGCCTTTTTGGGCCCTCCTCAAGGGGGCGGTGCCCAACTTCTTCAGCTCGCTGCCACGTTGCCACGTTGTCAGTTGAATGGCTGCCGGTTGGTCGAGGGATGAAGAGATGAGGAGATGGAGAACAATTCAAAAAGGAAATACCATAAATGTTGACATTGAAGACATGCCATAGCTTAAGGATAAAACTCACTCTGTATCTCCCCCTTCCCCTTCCCCAGTCTGCTCTTTCTGTCATGCTCTTCAGAAATTATTTGCTAATAACTGCCAGCTGCAGCGGCAATTCAATTGAGTTGTTTCTCAATTGCAGTCTGGCAAAACTTTAAGAGCTGCTCAAACTCGGTGCAGCTGGAGAAGAAGACAAGGAGACAAGGAGACAAGGAGAAGGTGATGAAGCAGACCGCTGCTGATAAGCAACTTGTATTGCCAGCAACTTGTGAAGCCAAGCTAGACTCGGGTCTCCAGTCTCTAGTGTCGAGTGGAATGAACCCGTAATTCGGTGGGGCTATCTCTGGCTGGCTGAAGAGCGAAAGTTGATACGTTGCGACTTGTGTCAGTTTTTGGTCAAAGCTTTCGCATTAAGACAACGATTAAGTCGCCGCGCAAAACGTAACGTAAAACTTTGGCATTTTGGGGGTATTTGAACGCCATGGATGATGGTCCGAAAACCCGTTCGAAGCCCCACAAAAGTTGGTCGCATCGATGACGACGATGGCGATGGCGATGGCGATGGCGATGGCGATGGCAATGACGATGATCTATCTTTGTGTGAATAGCTGGAAGACTTTCTTCGAGAGCATTGAGCGTTGAACGACCGTACGAACTGTGAAACCAAATTGACTGTTTAAATGTCAGTGATTAATTGTTTACAAGATTTGGCTTGGAATGGCAACAAAGACACAATACGAGTAACATATGCGGCATATTTTGGCATTTCTCAAGAGAAACATCAACGGATCTCTCTGAATTGATCGACTGACTTTCATGCTTTTTGCTAAGACACAAGCCAGACAGACCTATGTGTGGGGGCGTTTATCCGTTTATCCGATTACGATTACCCACAAAGTTGCAAATTTATTAATATTCGTGCTGAATAAGGGCTTAGGCAACAGATTGTGACGTTTCTTTGGTTACGTCAATTAACAAATTGATTCATTGTTACCAAGAACCAAAGAAACTTCCTTTCGTTTGTGCTTAAGCAAAAGGTGAGTTTATGATTAATAGAACACCAAGCAAAGTATTAATAACTCTTAGAACTCTTTATAGAGTTCAACTATACCATATCAATTATTTAATGTCAGCTTCAGGAAGCCTTTTAAATCGATTGGAGCTAATTGAAAGCACATTAAAGCTCCCATTTCTGTTTAATGCCATAGTGCTGTAAAGCCTCCGCGACTAGTTGCTGTTTGATCTGCCTCTGGCCTCCCCTTAAAGCTGTTAAAGCTCAAAAGCACATTGAGTGCATTGAGCGCAAGTCTAAGCCTAAAACTTGCTTCAATTTGCGTTCATTTATCACTTGGAACACTGCATGCCAGGCTCAAAGCTTAATTTGTCACTTATTCATTCACAGAAGCACACACACACACACACCCGCAGACACACACACACACACACACACACAGACAGACACATGGGCTCGCTTGTATCCTGTACATATAAAATATTTATCTGTGCCCAAGGGGACTTGTCGTTGCTCGAGCCCGAAACTATTCAACAAGCGCTTTAAACTTATCTTCATGATGCCATTATGTGTGTGTGTGTGTGTTCTCTCTGTCAAGTTCAGGGCTCCATCGACAGCAAGACGAATGGCAAGAATGGCCAGAAGGAGAAGAGGAAGAAGCAGGAGTTGTAGAAAAGTAGAAGATGCAAGGCAAAAGAGCGAACGCCCTTCAATTTGCGCAACATTCTTTTTCGGATGCATTTGGCTGCATTCTAATTAGATTTCAAGTGTGGCCATTGGCCGGCGCAAGAGTGCGCAAACTTATCATCAAGCTCCTCATCCGCATCAGCAACATCGTCATCGTCATCCGCATCATCATCGTGATTGCCGCATACTTGAGCAATGCAAAAAAAACCCATGAAGAGTGGGGGAGAGAGAGGGAAAGATACAAAGAGACGGAGCGAGACAGGGGGCTGTCTCTCTCTTCACCAAAAAGTCTTGTCTGTGCGCTCAAGCATAAGACTTTGTTTTCTAATTTGGCTTTAACCTTTGCCAAAGACCCAACTACCACTAGAGTGTAGAAAAGCATGAAGACGAAGACGATGAAGACGATGAAGAAGAAGACGATGAAGAAGAGAAGACGAGCGAAAAAGGCAGAAACAGAAAACCCAAAACGAAACCAAAAGAAACAGCGGCATAGACACAAAAATGTGGAGGTAATTGAACCGTGGACTAACCTTGACTTAACCGTGGATTTCTCAAACTTGACCATCGCCACGAAGGCGCTTCTCAGCCAGGTGGCAAGGTCGGGGCGCTATGACACGCCCACCAAACAAGGAACAAGTAACAAAAGGCAAATGATAAATTTGCGCATCATTTGTCATGAATTCGATTTAAGTTTGTTCGCAGTTGCAGATGAAATTGCTCTTGCAATGGCCAACACCAATCCGGCTCTTTACCTAGTTACCTCTCCCTCCCCACCCTCTTCCCTTTTTCTGATCCCATAAAGAACTCTGTAGGGGGGCGAAGGGGGCCTTCGATTGCAAGAACTTCTCTACTCTGAACTAAGTTCAGGCATCAATTTTCTTGCAACTTCTTCGCTTGCCACAGTTGTGAAATATTTGTTAAATATAATATATATATGTATATATATATATTCCTGTGTAGTTGAGTACTTTACCATAGGTGTGTATGCCATTCTCAAATGATCATAGGGCTGTATTAAGTAAAGGAAACTTAAGGAACTAAGTCATTGGAATATAATTGAAGTACTTGAATGCACTCACTCTACTTGCGAGCTACTAGAATACATATATCTCTGCTATATGTATGTTTGTGCTCATATCTTATACCACATTAATTGTGCTGATTCTGATATCTTAACATCTCTTTCAGAATGCTTTCTTCCAGCTCGCTTCACTAGGTAAACGAATGCAAACAAATCAAATTGAATTGAGTGAAAGCATTCATACAGTTACAATTAAAATCAGTTGCATTTGTTTGCAGAGGGGGGGAGAAGTTTACCTGCAGGGGGTTTCAAGGGGTGTGGGGTGGAGGGGTGGGCATTACACTGTGTAAATATTTAAAGTGGTTTCAAGTGCGATATGCAAACATATTTTGCATGAATGTAAAACCGAATGAGAAAGTGAATTGCGAATTGCGAATTACGAATTTGTTATTAATTGAAATGTTTTTAAGAGAGAGGGACAGAGAGAGAGAGAGAGAGAGAGGGAGGGTCGCTCCTCAACTTGACATTAATCCGATCTGCTTGTTGCTGTTACTGCTGCTGCTGCTGCTGCTGCAGAGGCAGAGGCAGAGGCAGAGGCAGAGGCAGCTGCCCGGAGTCATTGACACCTTGGGCCATGAAACTTCTCGGTTCCTGTTTGGCATTTTAGGATAATAAAGTTGGCTGCTTGGTCATAGCCCCCACACACACACACACATATACGTACATACGCACACACACACATACACAGGCACAGAGGCACATCTAAATATATACAGCCCCGGCACTGACCCGCCCCCTGTGCTCCCGCCGCCCACTTAACCACTTGAGTGCATTGCACTTGACCGCATCATAAATTTGCCAGTCATTGCGAGAGGCCGTTGCAGTTTAGTTGCCTCCCTTACCACCATCCTCCCTCCTGCCCCCTGCCCCCCTGCCCCCTGCCCCCTGCCTCCATAGCACTGCGCATTTGCCGCACAGCGCCGCTCGATGTCAACTTTTAATTTGTTTTAAAAACTTTTTGATTGTTTCACTGTTGTTGCTGTTGCTCTTGTTGCCGGGCATGCAAATGGGCGAGCCAAGCAAGACTGCCCTGGTGCCGTAGCGTCTACCCGTTTCACGTTCCTCATCTTTGGTATGCCCCATCCCCCATCCCCCGTCCCCCATCCTCAGTGTTTGCACTCGCTCATGGCCCACTCTCTCTTCCTCTCCCTCTCTCTTTCTCTAGCCTTCGCTTGTGTCTGCTCTGGGCATTCATTTGCAGTTGCTTGATTAAATTGTCTCGGCCTCAGTTCGCTGACTGTTATTTAAAGTTTTTAATTTCATTTTATTGACACTGCCTGCCCCAGCACATCCCTTCTCCCACTCGCCACTTACCTACCTTCTCCATGGGCCTTTAGGCTTTGTTGCTGCCGCAAGTTGCCGTCATTATTGTTGCCACTGCTGCTGCTGCTGCTGCTGCTGTTCTTGACAGTTTCCTGACCCACACAAAGCTCAACAAGCAACAGAAACAGCAACAGCAACAGTAGCAGCAGAAGCTCAAAGGAAACTTGGCAGCTGTCATTACGAGCTCCCTGTACGCATATCAGACCCGAGTCCAAGTCCAAGTCAAAGGCGAAGTCACATAAGAGACTTTGTCAGTGGGTATATATATGTACATATGTGTGTGTGTGTGTGTGTGTGTAGCTCACATTGCTCTACCTGTGTGTCACTGTGCGTCGCCTAGCCTCGAAACATGTTTGACAGCCCCAAACAGAGTCGAAGCTTGTTGCTGCTGGAAATCACTTTGATATTGAATAAAAAACAAATAAGAAAGGCTGCCTTAAATAACTTATTTTATATTATATAGTATACAATATTCTGCCACGCCTACCATCAATCAATGACAGCCAGATATATGAAACATATTGAAGTGTGTTTGTTTACTTTTTTACCCTTGCAACGTATCTTAGGGGACATTTCTGACTTTACAAGGGATATACATACATATATGTAAGATGGTGTACTTTGATGCAAGTTGGCAACCCCACCAATAGAGGATAGTTGGATAGTTCCCTGCGAACCGAAGAGTGTTGCCAGAAGAGAGTAGCGAAAGGGAGTCGTAGTCGGTCGCCTCGCATATAAATTTGACAGTTGAACCTGCAGAAATTAAACCGCAATTAAGTTGCCAAATATTAAGTTGTGAAGAACACTGAAGTTGTAACGCCATTATTTTATATATACTGTAGTATTAACCTTACTGAATTGATTTGAACCATAATAATAAACTCTTTTAAATAATAACCTTACATATATTCTAAATTAGCATCAACAGACGAGTTGAACTAGTCATGTCTGTCTGTCCGTGTGTCCGTCTGTTGATGAAACTTGGCAGACATGCTGATCGGACTGATATATAGTATAGCTGAGTTATTATTTCAGTCAATGAACAAGTGAACAATCAATGTTATTTAACTATGTACCATAATATTTAACTAGTATAGGAACAATCGAAAGTTATAACAACCTGCAAGGGCATAGAATCTTCCTGGTTGCCTTTGATATTTTGATATTTCGCAGTTTATTAGTTTATTAAAACATTTGTTTGTTCTTCGAAAGTGTTAGTAACAGGCAGAAGGAGGCTTTGTGTACAATATAGTAATAAGCAACGTTTAAATACTTTCTGAAAATCGTGTAATAAACGGATTGTTAGCATAAATTGTTAGTTATAAACAGAAGTTATTCAAGGAATAACCTAAGTGCGTGTACAGATTTCAAAGGCATCGCCTGTAAGTATGCAATTTTGTAGAACTATCAGGGGTATATAGCAGTCAAGCATACTCTTTTTGTTTTTATAATTATATTTATTAAGTGAAGTATCCATACATCATATTATAATATTATATCTTAACATCACAGGGTAGTCAAGCATACTCGACTGTAGCTTTCTTACTTGTTATTGAGCATTTTGTCTGTTATTCAAGCTACGCACAAAGGGAATTTACTCCGATGAGCTTATACTAATATTCAATATCTTAACGCAAAGGGAGAGCGAGAGGGAGGGGGGGGAAAGAGAGAGTCTCAAAGAGTAAACAGGCAAACAAAGTATATAAAAATAAATACTGAGTGCAGCTCAGGATGCAACTTAATAATTGAAGGCACTCGGGAATCATTTGGGAAATTGTAGGAAAAATCATTTGATTGCTGCACGTGGCAACGTGCTGTTTCCGCTAATGCTGCTGTTGCAGCAGCAGCAGCAGCAGCAGCAGCAGCAGCAGCAGCAACATGTGAGCAGACGTGCTATAAGCACCGTTATGTGGTCATACAACACCCTGGCATCGCATAGCAAGGCATGGCATGGCAACAACAGCAGCAACAGCAAACTTGCATTGGCAACAATATGCGAATGTTGCTGACGGCGCAAGTTGCCGGCAACGATGTAGCAGCATCTACACACAAACACAGACAGACACACTACGCTGACAGGCAACACGCGTCAGCTGACATTGCTGTTGGTGTTGTTGCCGTTGTTGCCGTTGTCGAGGCAGGTTTTGCATGTTGCTGCAGTGCTGCAGTGCTGCTGTGCTGCTGCTGGGCCAACCAGTGAGTCAGCAACATGCGCTCGCGTTGGCATTCTAATTTATTTATGTTAATGCAATAAAAACACTCAATTTGCTTCACATTCCGAATATTGTATGTATATAGTTTATTCTCTCGCTTCTTTCGCGCCTTGCTGCTGTTGCTGTTGCTGCTGCTGCTGCTGCTGTTGCAAATGCCGCATATTGGCGACGTTATCGCAACAGCAGCAACAGCAACAGCAGCAAGGCGCGAATAAAGCAGCAGAAGCAACACAAAAACGTAGCTAACCTTGTTATTGTTATTTAATTTCACTTTTTTGTTGCCATTGTTGATACTGTTGCTGCCCGTTGTCGTTGTCGTTGTCGTATTTGCTGTTGCTGTTGCTGCTGTTGTTGCTGGTGTTGCTGTCGCTGTTGCTGTTACCGTTTTGCGTTGGCGTATTTCGTGCTGTTCTCTGTCTGTTTGTTCTTGTTGTTGTTGTTGTTGTTGTTGTGCATTGCTGTTGTCGTTGCCGTTTTATGCTGGCCGCATGATTTACGGTGTTGGCGGCATTTTTTTGCTGGTGGTGTTGCTGTTGTTGTTGTCGCAGTTGCTGCTGCTGTGCACAGTGGTAGACATTTGATAGTTACAGGTGTGCAGGGTACTTTGAAATGGGTCACAGCTACCTAACGAAGAGTAGACTGTTGCTGCTGTTGCTGCTGTTGCTGCTGTTGCTGCTGCTGCTGCAGCTGATTGCAACACAAGGGCATCAGACTAGCAGATACCACGCAATTGTCTGGAAAGTGAGTGTGAATGTAAGGAGTGCTAGGTGTGTACAATACGAGTTCTATATATTTCCTATTCAGAAGACATTTGCCACTCACTGTAGGTGAGTGTGACAGTGTCGCTTTGGCCGGGGTAGGTTCGACATTGTTCGCCTTGAACTGACTGTTGTCCGCCCTCTCTGGCACCACTGTGCACAGGTCTAGTTATTTATAAAGTAGTTCTTTTTTGGATTTTTTTATATAGCAGCTTTTATTGTTGTTGTTGTATTATGGCAATGTTGCTGCTGGTGCTGCTGCTGCTGCTGCGCCCACTTTCGAAGTCGCTGACGTTGTGTGCGTCATTTGCATTTGTCATAGAAAAAGGTCGACTAGATGGAAAGAGAGATAGATAGATAGAGAGAGGGAGAGAGAGAGAGAGAGGGGGATGTAGAGGGGTGAGAGTTATAGACAGAGAGGGAGGGATGTAGTAGCAGAAGAAAAGCTAGAGAGACAGAGACAGAGAACACTGGCTACTGCTGACTGCATTTACTTTAACTAGCCCCCCACCCCCCCACTGCCACCTCCTTTTCCCTCTCCCCTTTTTTGCCACTGCCCTTGCCCTGGGGCAGCAGCAGAACTTGCGAATGTCTTTATTATTTGCACACTGAAAGTTTATAAACACGCCTATCCTTTTTTCGGTGTCCATTTGCTGTTGCTGGCGTGTTGTTGCTGGCGTGTTGCTGCTGCTGCTGCTGCTGCTGTTGTTGTTGTTGCTGCAGCGCCCAGCTTTTTAATAAAGTCATTTTATTTACATTTGTGCTTTTGTCTTGTAATTTATTTACTTTTTTATGCCATTACATACATTTGTATTTGTAGCTTACATATTTGTTTTGCTGTCATTTGCTCTGCTGTTGCTGTTGCTGCTGCTGTTGTTGTTGTTGTTGTTGTTGCAACTGTTGCTGGCGCCGGTAGCCGAAAACATTTTAAATGCCATTTTAATTATATTTGCTCTTTTGTGCGTTGGCTGGGCGTAAATTCCACTTGGCTTTGGTCGCTCACTGAGCAAGTTTTTCAATTAAAATGAAATAAAGCGACATAAATCAAGTCTTGCTGGCTCTTCCCCTCTCCCTCTCCCGATCCTTCCTCTCGCTCGCACACACACACATATGTATGCGTACACAAAAAGACGCCTGACAGCAGAAGCAGCCGCAGCAGCAAAAAACTGTTTGCAACTAACAGCAACCGCAAGTAACTTCATTTGGCTCGAGGCTAACGCTGCGTATGAGCAATGCCGAGTGACGTACACACACACACACACACTGAGCCACTCGAGCAAACCAAAAGCCCTAAGTTGGCCTTAGAGCTACACTCGGATACAAACGGGAAGAGGAACGGGAAGGGGAAGGGGAACTTGAACTGGAACTAGAACTGGAACTGGAGCGAGTAATTGTTGAGCCAGAAATACTTTTATTAAGTGGCAGCGTTGCGTGGGGCGGGGCGGGTCGGGGCGGGCACTTTAGTTTCCCATTTGCATTTGAATCTCTGACTTGGCATTTCTGCTGTTGTTGTTGCCACTTGCCACTTACCACTTGCCACTTGCACATGGATTAACCAAAAAGTGCAAAAAGAAAACGAGAAACAAAAATGCAAAATTCAAAATCGTCAAAGAAAAGCCACAAATGGTAGAAAGTCGAGAATGAATTGCAATTTAAGATGGCCAAGAATCAAAGGGGGAAAAATCTTTGATCTAATAACCGAACAGAACAGAACAGAATTCATTTCCATGCAGAAACTTTCATTTGAAATTAAAAATTCATATAAAAAAAAATAGAAAAGATTATAAAGCACAAACAACAATTCGATATCGATTGCACTGTGAGCCCCTTTGAAAAGGATCTTGAGACTTCAATTGCCATTTCCTCGGGCCAATTAAAATAGCTCAATTCATCATGCATAGTTTATATAGTGCCCTCCCACCCTTGTCCCCTTGCCCCTCTACCTTCAATTAACCCACTAGTTGCTCTAGTTTTTGGCAATCGACGCGTGCCACATTTGATGACAGGCAATTTATGCGGGGCCTGTGACAACGACAACAGAAACTACTCAAACGTGAAGCGTGCTCCCCTTCTATATCTCTCTCTCTCTCTCTCTCTCTCTCTGTCCCCCTCCTCTGCCTCTTGCAGTTATCAGCCTCATTTGCAATTGTTTTCAACAATTCACATTCACTTTCGCCCGCCCGAAAAACCTTGAGCCGCATTGCTGTTTTCTCGCCTGGTAACTGGCAACTGGCAAAGGTATCTCCAGCTCTCCAGCTCTGTCCATGGTTCTTATGGATAGACAGACCATGGTCCATGGTGGGGTTGGGCTTGGGCCGCAGTTCGAGCTGCTGCTGCGTGGACTAAGCCACAAGCTCAGCCACAGCAACTGGGCCTGTTGCCACTTGGCTTTGCATACAGAGAGGGGAGAGGGGAATATGTGTTGGTGTGTGTCTGATTTTGTGTGTGTGTGTGTGTGTGTCTGTGTGTGTGTGTGTGTGTGTGTGTGTGTGCCTTAATGTGTCTGTGTGCGTGCACTAAGTCTGCCAATCTTTTTTCGAGTCGCACACTTGAGACAGAGGCACACGCTTGCCACCCCTATATGCCTCTCTCTCCCTCTTTCTCTCTGCATCACCGCAAAGGGCAAATAAAATTAATGAGCTTAGAGGTAAACCGAAAGCCAAAAGCCGATTTCGACTACATTTTTTCATTTTTCATTTTCCCTTCGTTTTTTCCATCGTTTTTCTTTGCTAAATTGTGCGTCGTTGTCTGGCGACGGCTTTAAAACCGGAACAAAAGAGATTTCGTCTCTAACCAACTTGGATTTGTGTTCTTTTCTTTTGCAGCAGCAACAGCAACAACAACAACGTGACAGAAATCGCCGACGGACTTCACGATCTGCAATTGGCAACTGTTAAACGCATTCATCAGGTAAGAGGTGAGCCGAATGAGATATGCTATGAAAGAAGAGGGTCTTGGAACAGTTGATTGTTCACATTCAATAAGATATGTCAACCAAACTTGCCCAATCTGTCTTTAAAACTCTTGTGAGACTTGCTAACAATCGAGTACTATCAGTGGGGAATATTGTGGATTCATCAATATTATAAAGTCAATCAGCAATCAATCAGCAGTTTTGTACTTGGCCAGATCACCTGTTTCGAATAGATATAATCCAAGATACATATAGGGTTGTTGGTTAACAAGTTAATCGATAGGATGTGAGTGAAATTGGTTAATCGATAGGAGATTGAAAATACGCATGGAGATTTGTAGTTGAACCAGGCGAAAGTCAATATACAAAATGTAAAATATGACGAGAAGTGAACTGTGTTTTAATTACTACGGATTTTCTGTTACGACCATTCATATATGAGGTGAGATGTATGGTGCAGATTGGCAACCCTAGCACTGGAGGAAGGTTGGCATGCTGAATGACTGAGGAGTGTTGCCAGAGTAGAGAAGCGAAGGAGAGGCGAAGTTGATCGCGAACAAAGCTGACAGTGCTAAAGTCGAAGAACATTTTAAGCTCTAACAGCCCGATATTAAGTCATAAAAAACAAACGCTTTTCTACCTAATCAACGGACTGTTCCGCTTGAGCAACGTAGGACGGTCAATACTGATTGGTACACCACCATTTGTTTGCCTGGAGTCTTTGCATAAATTCGAAAAGCGAACAAGAGAAGACGAATTATTGTGCACCATGGCAATGCGAGCTCTCACACATCACATTTGACTGGCCAAAACGTCGAATTGATGGGTCATCCGCCGTACAGCCCTCACTTGGCACCCAATGACTTCTTTTTATTCCACATCAAGAAATAAATATTCGTATTTTCACTATTAAGCCAGAAATATATATGCAGCAGACCTCGTACAAATACATTTCGACGTACACTCTAAGTGACGTGTTGTCTTAGTTGTCAACGAGTATGTCGAGTATGAAGGAGGTGGAAGAAGTTCCATATGTCTGACATGGTATAAGGAGACGAGTTACGCACTAGCATAATGTTCGTTTATGCGTTTTGGACTCACTGTGCGACAGAGATAGGTGTATGTCATTTGCAACTTGGGCAGGCACGACAGTAGGCTAAGCAGGGCATTTAAAGGGTTGATGCGACCTTCACTTATTCTTGAGGAACTGTCCAGTGCACTCCATAATATTCGCCGTGTACATATATATATATATATATATATATGTCGCAGCAGGCTAGGTAACAGAATTATGTTAGAGTTTGAATTCAACTGAAAAATAGTACATAGTATGTTAGAGGAATGAATTCTGATATATAACGAGCGTCTGCAGATGTTCTAGTATGTGAGAATGTATATGCAAAAAGAATGAATATGATGAAAAAGGATGAATGAATATGATGAAATAAATTGCTAAATGAACGTGATGAAATACTTGGTAGAGGAACAAAGAGAAAGGAAACGACGCCACGCGCTGGAACGGTTGAGTAGAGTCCGGTAAAAGAGGGAGACGACTAAACATCTTGCAGGAGACTTGCTGTGCTCTTAGAGTTGTAGAAACAATACAAAAATAATGGAAGGAGATCAGCCAAGATCTCTTTCTCCGACATAAAATATATATTCCTCTTGATCCGACTTATAACTGTGGATATCATACACACCGAATGTCTCCTAACTGCCATTGAAACAATCAGTCATACAAGTCTGTGGTAATTGGATTTGCTACAGTTGAAGAAGTTCTGTCAAGCTTAGATATAGTTATATATAATTGCCTAATCGGGGATTAATCGGTGAACACTTGAGCTGATAAGCTGTGAAGGCATAAAACCTTCGACCTGCCTGAGGTGAACCTTCTTTCATGTTCTTGTTGCCATTGAAAATAAATTGCTCAGTTCGCTCTGTGCTGAGCTTTCCCCAAACACACACACACACACACACACACACACACACACACACTGGCGCACACACCCATTGAGGCATGAGGAAGCCTATGTACTTATTATATTTTAACTTGTTCAATGTGCCGTGCCAGTTGTTGTTGCTGTTGCTGTTGCTGTTGTTGCTGTTGCCATTTACCTTTTTTGCTACTACTCGTTTTTTGCTACAATGTTACCCCGCATGACCACCCTGTCTCTCCTCCCTCTCTCCTCCCTCTCCTCGTCCCCCTTTCACGTTGCCCAGTTATTCTCATTTTGTTGTTGTATCAAGTGGCAGACCCTGAAATGGCCAACGGGCACAGCCGCCCAAGCCAAACAGTCTGCCATAACAACAACAACAACAACAATAGCAACAATAGCAACAACAACAACATTAAACGACTTGTGTTTTATCCTGCTCACTGAGCTCAGCCCCCGTAGCCCCCCGCAGGCCACCCCCGCAACAGCTGCTGAGTGCATTCCTCGCAACAGCTCTGGGCCTGGCTTTGATTTTGATTCACATTCAGAATCAGAATCAGAATCAGAATCAGAATCAGAATCAGAAACAGATTCAGTTGCTGCTGTTGCTGAGTTTGATTTTGATTTCGATTTCGTGGACAGAAAAAAGAGAGATGCTTGTGGGGTCACAGCATAGGCTGTAGATAGGCAGAGGGGATGAGGAAGGGGGAGGGGGGGAGGGGAGAGAGAGAGAGTATTATCTCTCGCAGCTTGCATCTAATTTATGTACGAGCCATACACACACACACACACACACACACACCCCAAGGGTATCAGGAGCCAACGAAGTTATAGTTCTGTTCTAAGCCTGAAAAGGGGGTAAAGAAGGGGGAAACTGGGGTGAAGGAGAGAGTGTGTGGGGGGGTGGGGGGGTAGCTGAAACAGATACGCTGCCGAATGCTTTCATTCCATTAATTATGCAGCGAAAATCAACAAGAGAGGCTTGTTCCCTTATCCCCCCTCCTGACCCCGCCCTCTTGCCGCGCTTCGACCCTCGCACACCTATGCGAACTCCTTTTATACGAGTGTGTGTGTGTGTGTGTGTGTGTGTGTGCTTGTATACCCTGCAAAACTGTCATGAGATGTAATCGAATGAAGACTCAGCTTGGCATCGAAATCGAAAGTGGAGAATAATGATAAAGATAATGATGATTACACATTGATAATGCTGATAATGATGATCATACATTGATAATATGCTAATACATTCCCAGTTGAGTTGAATTCTGCTCTAATTGCAGTTCATATTACAGGGTATTTGCAGTGCATGGTGCCTCCCTGTTTGTGCTCGTGTGCTAAATATGTTTGCCTTATTTTATTTTTGGCTTGTTTTGTTGGTTGCGGCCACAAATCTGTTTATGTGCTGCTGCAGCCTCTCTCCCTCGCCCCCCCCTCAGTCTCTCTTCATGCCGCACGCTTGTTCTGGCCCTGCCCCTGTCCCTCACCCTGTCCTCCTCCCTGCCTCTTTCGCTCTTTAAACTGAGCTTTAACAAAACCAACGGGCGCACCATCCTGCGCCCTTTGCCCTTTGCGCCCTTCTGTTGCGCGCTTACGTTTTGTGCATTTGACTTTTATATGAACTAATTCATGAAAAATGCATGTACCCTTTCCCCCACTGCCTCCCTCCTCCCTGCCCGTCTGTGCTGGCAGCAAATGAAGAAAAAGCGGCCACCATAAATCGTCGTCGTCGTCGTCGTCAGCGTCAGCGTCGCCTTTGCTGGCGACTTGCAGCAAATGCGACTGCGAATGTGAATGGCAAATGTTGTGCGAGTGTGCGAGTGTGCGAGTGTGTGTGTGTGTGAGTGTGCTTCATGTTGTATGTTGCATGTTGCATGTTGCATGGTGCATGTTAGAGTATGTTCTGGAGTTCGGCTTTGTTCGTGTGGCATATAATTAAATTAAGATTTTTATAGCTTAATTGGATGACTGTCGAGCAAGTCGGCAAGTGAAGTGAAGTAAGCTGATGAATGGCTGCCAGCCAACGCGCAACTGGCAACAGAACGTGCAACGGGGAAGAAGGGGAAGAAGGGGGAAGAAGGGGAAGGAGGTGCAAGAAGCGGATAAACGAGTAAACAGGCAAGCGGGCAACATTTGCAAACAGGCGGCAAGTGAAAGGCAACAAGTCTTGCGGCGCTGCTGCTGCTGCTGCCGCTGAAGGAGCATTGTACACCCCCCCTCTCTACACCCCTACCCTCCTCCCTGTCTATTTAGGGGGGGAGTGGGGTGGTGGCCATTGGCCAAGTCTCTCTGACCGGGTCTTGGCCTGCTGCTCAGTGTGGCCAAGTCGAGCGCAAAATTGCAAGGCCTTAAGCCTTAAGCTTTTCATGCATTCTACAGAAGTACTCGAATATATACTACAGATGTGCATATATAGTACAATGTCCATATACACACAACATACAGTGTATGTGTATGTATGTGTGTGGTGTGTATGTGTGTGGTGTGTGTGTGTGTGTGTGCATTTCCATTTCCAGAGAGGCATCTGCATTTGTAATCTTTCTTCGCTTGGCTACAGATTCTCCATAATTTTCTATCTTTCCATCTGAGTTTGTGAGAGGGTTAATACTCGTAGAGTATTAAAGTGTTGTCTAACAGCTGCTGTTCAATAGCACTCAATGGGTACACTGGGCGAATTGCAGTGTGCAGCTTGCACTTAAAGAGCTTCGCAAATGAATCTCAGTTTTGTTCTTGTTACGAGTAATTTCATGTTTATCACATTTTGTATTGCATACTTGCAAGCAGTACCTAGAAACCTTTACGCCCTTTAAGGTTTTTCATAACTAACTTCTATGTTGATTGTCCGTTGACTACCAAATTAACAGAAATCAATTAATTGATGATACTAAATCGATATTTATCGATCTATGACAACGCAAGGGGACGTGGTCGCTGCCTGCAGTAGTAAGACACATTGACACCAAAATGGGGTAGTGCAGGCTCTCATGGTATCTGAGATATAGGTGTTCATACGGACAGATAAGCAGATACGGCTATATAGACTCGACTGTTGAGATCGGAGATGCCTTCATCGATCTATTATATACAGTTTGGGTTCTACGTCGTGCCTTTTTGAAGATTTGTCGCCTCTGCTGGTTGAGCTAATGCGCCTCTCTGCAACTATAGCTCGCACTCTCTTGCACTCTGGCTCTCCTAGTGCTTTGCTGCGATCTCTCTCTTCTCTCTCTCTCTCTCTCTCTCTCTCCCTCTCTCTTGTAAGGAAACTTGCGCTCATTCTAGGCAATTCTCAGCAAGGCAGTTGCTGTGGCAGCCACTTCTATTGTTGCTACTGCTGTTGCCGTTGCTGCTGCATCTGCTGCTGTTGTGGCAATTCGTAATGTTGCGCTCTTTCACTATGCATGCAACTTGCCCCTGCACCGCGGTGCACAAAGTGCGCTTATGTGGCACATTGCATTTGGCCTCGGGCCGTGGCATTTGTTGCTGTTGCTCTGTGGTTTATTTTCATTTATGAGTACATGTGTGTGTACATGAGCGTGTGCTGTGTGTGCTGTGTGTGTGTGTGTGTGTTTTTTTGTGGGTTACCTGGCCAACAGCAGACCAACAAATGACTGCAGCAGCAGCAGCGCAATCTGCACAAAATCTAAGCTCACGACTACGACTACGACGACGACGACGACGTAGAGCTGCAATCCTTGAACTTTTCGCAATTCCAATATGCATACACTGGCAAGCAGAATCTGTAGCACAGTGTAGTTGTTGTTGTCGCTGCTTCTGCTGTTGTTATTGCTGTTGTTGTTGTTTGTGACAGCTGTTTGCCTAGGGTTGTCCAGGGTTGCCCAGGGTTGCCCAGGGTTGCCCATCTGCAGTTGCCTTTCATTAACATGCAGCGCAACGACGAGAAAAGCAGAATAAGCTCGAGCACCAACCACGATAAGTAGTAGAGTGTAGCAGGAGCAGGCTGGGCAAGAAGACCTGCCAGCGGGGGGAGGGGGAGGGTAGGAGGAGCCTGGCGACGGCCATCAAAAGCATAAATTGCACATGCAAATCGCTGGGCCACACAATGTGGGAGGCTGTGGTGGGTTGGGCTTGGTTTGGTTAGTTTCACCGTGCCTCGCTTTGTGCACGGATCTTTTTCTTTCTCGGCGATTTTCATATCATCTTTTTTTTGCCCATTTCCCATTTCAAAGTTAAAATTCTTACAAAGCAACGAGAAGAAAAAGCGCCGATTTCAAATAGCCAACTGTGCCGAGAGCAACAACAACAGCAACAGCAACAGCAACAAGCACAAGCAGAAATTGAGCTAACCATAACTGGAGGGCAAGCAAGATGTCCACCAGCGGCTACGACCTACAAAGTGAACTCTTTATTTGCAGAACGTACCCTGCAAAGGCATGCAAAGAGCTACAGAAGATAGAGAACGAAGGCAGAAGGTGGAAGATGGAAGACAGAAGGTGGGAAACAGAAAGAAAGAAAAAGATTGAACATAGTAGATAGAAGTTAGAAGATAGTAGATAGAAAATGGATAAAAGAAGATGGAAGACAGTAAAAGGCGGGAGATTTTTCAATTAGTCAAGTCTAGTGATAACTCTGAAAACTCCAATTAGATCAGAAGAGTAGTGTTAGTTTATGCGCCCAACAGACCGAGGTCACTGTCCCATATCGGACCATCTACGTCTCGAAATCACAAGAAGACGCGAGCATACACATAGGTTAAAGAATGGAATAGTACAGAAGTTTCAAGGGAAGTTCATTTACTAGATAAGTAAAACAGAATGAAAAGTGTTAAAAACAATACAGTCAAGCTTAGTGTTGTCAGTACACAACACCCTGAAAAGGTGGAAGAATTAATCAGTGTGGGCTAATATGCAGGCTCTATTTTGGAACGTGAAGTTATATTAAAATAAAAAAGCGAAACTCATTGGCTGTGTATCAACCCGCCTTCACTTCTATATAGAATATAGAATGTAAAATATTAAATAGAGAATATAGAATATGGAATATGGAATATAGAATAAAGAATACAGAAGATATACAAAGTCTGTCCATATACCCATTGTCGTATATATACGCAATATACTTCGTTGTAGTCTGGGCTGTTGCTCACTCGAGTGATTTATTGCCCCCTGAAGTCGTAAAGTGTCGCAAAAAAGCAACAATAGATGAGCTTATGCAAATATTATGGTATTTAGTTGTGGCAGATATTACAGGAAACAAATCAAACAGAGTCTGAGCTGTTCTATTTTTTGTAGATGCATAAATGATGGCCATAAATACCCGACTATCTGTCGTCTGCCGTCGTTTATCATCGACCGTGAGTTGTTTGTGACAGCTTCGCACTTTTCAATATTTGCGCCTTAGTTACATTACGTATACGCCACGTAGCATAAGGGAACACGTAGCTGGCGTAATGTTCGGGCATATTTGAAGATGCGCCATCGATTTGGACTTTAAATTTACATTAAATTCTTGTCTGATCCATTCCATTTCATGCCGTGCTGCAGCAAGGCAAACGCATCCATCTCAGTCGCAGTCGCCGTCGCCGTCGCAGCACCTCGCTTGCCTAGGGCGAATCTATTGACTTTTTGCCGCCACATTAAGCGATGAGCGGCAGCTGCCAAGGGGGAGCAAGTGGAGGAGGAGGTGAGGGATCTAGGGTGCAATTCTATCAGAAATTGATGCGCCACAATTTTCTGGCTGTCTGCAATGAGCTGAGCCAAATCGCAGGAGCTGTTGCAAGCTGAGCTACTGCAGCTGCATCAACATCACTCCGACTGTCTCTCCCTCTGTCTCCCTCAGTCTGCCTCTGTCTGACTCTCTGTCTGCACTGCCAATGTCGTCAACGTCTTGACAATTTCGGCAATGTGTGTTGAAGCGTTACACGTTGCCTCAGCATCACTAGCAGCAGCAGCAGCAGCAGCAGCAGCAGCAGCAGCAGCAGTACAGCAGCAGCATCCTTGGCGCATTGCAATCAAAGTCAACGCAGTGACTGACTGACAGCGGGACGAACTTACAAATACGCCGCCGCTTTACGTTGCACGCTTTACGTCTTACGTTCTGTGCATGTCATTCAAATGCCGTTGACAACTCACAACTCCCCTCGTATCCCCCTCCCTCGCTGCCTGCACTGCAACTGCTGCCGTTTCTGACTGACTGGCGCACAGGGGATGCCGGGCAGCTTTTGACTGCTTCCTTATGTTGTTAGCAGAAACGTGACAAGAAAATCAAACACGCAAAAATCTGCGACTACAACAGCAACAGCAACAGCAACAGCAACAACTACAAGAGCAGTCGACTGCCGACTGAGTTGTGCCCATGATAACAGTGTCGTAGGACGTGGGCCACCACAGTCAACTCAACTCAGCCACAGCAACAAGAACAAAGAATCCTGAAGAGGGGCACAAGTCGATAAGTCGAAGCCTGAATACACTAACAGAGAAGTCTCTGTATGTATAAGGAGCACATTTTTATTGATGGAAGCAATTCTATAATATTGCAGACCGATATAATTGTGACTTGCATTTCTATAATTAAACAATATCGATTACAATTAGCGTTGTCACTTCGTTATGTTTGATCTTAATCCAACAATTGCTGATGAGAAATGTATACTATTCAACAAGCAATAGAACATGGAAACAGTCACATGAACACATATAACATGATTGTTGATAATAAACTGGATTTGTATACATTTATAATATATTATGTTTTATTTGACTTAATGAGCTTGTGCTGCGTGCACTTCCTTTCTTCTTTACAAGTGGACAATTGACTTCATTATGTTAATCAACACTACATTATTCCAACGATCTTAAATAAACGATGTCCGATGTCGCTAGAAAAATAGTTTAGAATCAGATTTGTTTGATTTGTTTCCCCACTCAAGTTGACTTTGTTATATGTCATATGCCTGCCACAAGTTGTGCAGGCCAAGGGGAAGGGTATTGTGAGTTTATAGACGCCAGACTGAGCAGCGGATGACGACATGTCTTGCAGTTAGTTAGCTGCATGTTTCCGTCTTCCGTCGCATGCAGCCAAAACTGAATCTGCAGCTGCAGCTGGAGCTGGAGGTGGAGATAAAGCTAAAGCTAAAGCCGAAACCAAAGCTAAACATTTCGTGTCGCATTTATGGACAACGTGCCCCGCTGTGTGTGTGTGTGTGTGTGTGTGTGTGTGTGTGTCTCCCTTTTATTTTTTTTAGCTGTTTTTTGTTTTCTTCTGCTTTGTGTTGGCCTTTTTTCTCTGCTTTGTTAGCGGGGCTAAACGTTGATTTGCTTTTTGCAAAATTGTTTCTCAATTCGTTGGCCAGCTCGTTTGCGGGTCATGTGTGTGTGTGTGTGTGTGTGTGTGTGTGTGTGTGTGTGTGTAAGGAGTGCAGTGTGTGTGTTGTTGTTGCTCATGCTTTTATTGTGGCGTGCACATGCATCTGTAAATTGGCGTAATAAGCTGGCGCTCGCCGTTGCCAGCAGGTCGCAGGACGAGGTGCTGTTGCACGTTGCAAGTTGCAAGTTGCAGATGCAGATGCAGATGATGCTGCCACATTGCTCTTGTCTCAGCAGTGCCACCCCTGATTGATGTGTATGTGTGTGTGTGTGTGTGGGCAGCTCGTTAGCGCAACGCAAGCATTCACGTAAGTGAATTACGTGAGAGCAGCAGCAGCAACATCGGTGGCATCAGCAGCACGTTATTGTTGGCATGAATAGACCCGTCCCAGCTGATGCTAACGATTTACAAGGAGTCCGTTGATCAAGCAACAACGTAAGCACACTACGTAATGCGTTACGTAATTAACAAGCACAAGATGATTAGGCTAGCAGTAGCAGAAGTTATCTGATTTTCCGATTGATCAATCTAACCTAACCTTGATTAGGCCAATGAGGTATTCAAACACTCAAACGACTATTGAGTGTTCAAGTGAGTGCTTTATGTTAATTCACTGAATCCCATTGGGGGCGAATGGAGATTGTACTCTTTTTAAATCGCCCCTCGACAACTGCTCTCATTTTACTAAGATTTCATATATGTACATAGATGCAGTTGATATCGGATAGATAGCAGTGAAGTTGCATATCTCCTTCTCCCCATTTGCTATTGTTGTTTAAGTAACTTCTTTCTTTGTTGCTCTCATTTCTTAGATTATGTATTAGCGATACATGAGTGATGCAATTCAATGTTCACTGCTGTGTATGTGTATGTTCTCTGCATATGTTGTATGCAACAACTTTACAACTGTTTCAATAGTTTAAAACAAAGTCAAAACACTTCTCCCAGTTCCCACTTCTCCTTTTTTTTAAGCCGGTAACTACAAGTTTAAATACGGCAGCTCACATCTTTACAGCTGTTAATGATTGGCAAGTGTTCCCATAGACATAGGATATTAGAGAGATTAATGAATTGTCCTTTGATTACTATTGTGTAATATCCAAGTGGCTACAATTTTGGAGGTAATGTGTTAAAGTATTCCCAATAAAAGTACCAACATCATTGATAATGTATATACGTGTATGTAAAAATAAACAGGATGGCAACGCTGCATGCATCTATCGATAGGATCAGGGTTGCACGTGAAACGAATAGTCGAGTAGTGAAGTCCGTCGTTAAGTTGAAATTGAAGTCAATGTAGAAGGAGTTGAACTAGAGGGGCGCAGATTCAGAGTCGTCGCAGAGTAGTCGCTGAAGGAAGTCTTCAAAGAACATGAAGAAGTTGAAATGGCAAATAAATTGATCAGCCTTCTGGAGACGTCGATCGGTCAAGTCGGACTGTCGGCGGAAGTACCATAGAAGTTGTGTTGCCTGAATCAATCTGAGTTTGTTCAAGTGAATCAGAACGTTAACTTGACTTATTTGTACTAGCTATGTTCGTTAACTATTTTCAATAAACAAATACTTAATATTTCAGTAAATATTACAAATATCCGACTACCCTCGTATGCGTGCTTTGCGCAGTTTCAATTGTATCTTATAGATACATCTTTGTGTTGGGCTTCTTCCTTTACTCTTTGATGATTACTTCACTTATTCCCTTGCCTTCGCATCAGTTCAAGGGAGATACAGATACAGATACAGGCACAGATACAGGCACAGCTACAGCTTCAGCAGAAACATATACAGCTACAGATTCAGATACAAGTAAACGGCAGTTGCAGATGCACGTGCCGACCGTAGATAGGAGACAACGAGCGCCACACGGAGACATGCCTCGAACATTTGTATTAACATTGAGGCTTGTGGGCGTGGCTCTCGGAGGCGGCAACAGTTTGCGCAATTTAAATAGCGGTGTTGGTTTTTTATTCGCTTTTTTTCCCCTTTTTCCCCTTTTTTCTCTGTGCTGTTTGCAATTTGCATTTTTGGCCGACGACGCCGTCGCCGTCGTCGTTGTCTTTTGACAATTCGCCGCATTGTTTGTTAATTGTTAAACATTTTAAATCACAGACTGACAACATTTGCAGTTGTTTTATTGCGACTGCCGTTGAATTTATGCGGTACTCAGTCGCCCTCTTCCCTCACCCTGCCCCCTTACCCCTTCGCCCCCTCGCCCCTTTTGCCCGCTGCCTCGCACGATAATCGCCAATTGGGCTGGCAACTTTTTATTGCGAGTCGGCATCAGCATCATCGAATGCGGCATGTGGCATGTGGCATGTGGCAAGCACTCAACAAATTTGAAATTTGCAAAATACTCTGGGGAGCACATAAATCCTTAATCGATTCAATGCTGAGTTTTAATTGCAAATCGCAAATCGCAAATCGAAAATGGTGTCAAAAGCAGACGAGGCAACTGCAAAGGCAAAAGTATCTCACAGAGCGTGGGTGTCTGCGCGTGTCTATGTGTGTGCGTCTGTGTGTGTGTGTGCAATTGCATTAATTCTAATTAAATTTAACAGTTCGTAATGTATCTGGAAGGCAGGGCAAGAAGCAAAAATGTCATTTGGCAAAAAGGCAAACGGAAAAATTAAAAATGAAAAGCGAAAAAGGAAAAGGGAAATCAACTTTGGCGGCATAACGAAAAATCATTCGCTATCAATCGACAAAGAAGCCTGCGGGAGAAAATTGAATTGCGAATGGAGAGGGATAGGGAGAGAGGGAGAGAGAGAGACAGAGAGAGAGGGAGAGATAAGGGGGAGCAGTTGAAAAGGAACTTTGGCACGCACACGTACGCAAATAGAAGGATGTGAGGCGAATTAAAAACGCAAGCAGCGGATACGAATACAGCCACAGTTAGAGATACAGCTACAAATACAGCTACAGCTAGACATACGGATACAGATACAGATACAGCTGGAGATACAGCTACACATATGTGCAGCAGAGTGCGGCACGCGCGCTACTTAAGTTCATTTGCGCCACTTTGCGCCTTCGCATTTTAAGTGTGTGTTCGACTTGCCACGCCCCTCTCTCCGCTTCCCTTCCCCGTGGAAAGTGATGCGTGGTGTGTGTGGTGTGCAGATACAGATACAAATGTATCTCAAAGTTAAACGGCTGCTGCCGGCAATGGCAACGGTTCATTGCGCCACTTTGCCAATTTCATTTCGGTTTCTCTTTGCGCTTCTCTCTCTTTCACTCTGTGCATTCTTCTTCGCTCGCCCAGATGAATATCCCAGATAAGTGAATAGATGAATGAGTGCCACATACAGATCATTCACTCACACAAACAGACAGAGAGACATTCAAGCGGTCATTGCTCAGCTGAGCTAAGACAAAAGCAAATTGAATGTTGGATGGAGACGAAGAATTCATCTGAAAGCGCAAAGATCTCGCCTGAGTGATCTCTCTGCAGAGTCAACAACACTCTGGTAATTATGAGAAGCTGTTTGCCAGTTCAATAAAATTTTTATGGACTCTGCGAGAAAGCCGCGAATCGATCAATGTGCGCTGCTACAAGGCTGCAAGGCTGTTAATCGATGATTCGATGATTGAGACGCCGCACCCTCAACACGAAGAACAGGCGTACTGCCTTCCTACTGTACCCGAAACATTCCCAATTGGAATGTGAATGTAAATTGCTTTATGCTCAACTCAAGTGGAAGCAGGCTGTAAAGTCATCATCACCATCATCACCATCATCATTCTGATCATTACGATCATTAGAAGCAGGGGAACAGGTTCCCATTTGGATATTTGGTCCGAGTGTATTTATAGAGTCTTTACGAATGTTTATGGAAATCAAACAGATGATTTGTTATGCAGACAATGCCGAAGATTGGCCAAAGAATAGTCAGAAACATAACGGTTAATGAGACAGCAGAGAAAGGCGAAGATAGAACACAGGGGAAGAGAGAGAGAGAGAGAGAGAGAGAGGGCACTTGAAAGTTCTCTTTTGTCAGTTCCAAATCGGGTTCAAGCTGGTTTCCAATATGCTGTTATATCTGAAGTTCTAAACTTGCATGTTGGATTGAACTTGCAACAGAGTTATACATATGTGGTGTCTATATGAACGGATTGAACTATCAGCATCTGTAGGAATGTCTCTAGTGCTTATAGAGTGCCTCAATGAGGCGGGCAGAGTCTGAAGAAGTGTTGCACATATGCGAATTTGGTTCTGCATGCATCTCCCTTACACGTACATATGTGGTGCAGTCGGTGCCATAAGTTTCACACGATCACATCCCCATCCCCATCTCCAGCTCTTCTCTTCTCCCCTCTCACTGCCCATTCCTTTCCATCTTCTTCATCCTTCACTCAAGGCTTCGGGCGAATCTTTGTCTCAAAATAAACAATGCGAGGCCTCTGTGTGGCAGCTGCTGCAGAGTTCCTACTTATATTGCTGTTGTTGTTGTTGTTGTTGCTGTTGTTGTTGCTGTGGTTGTTGCTGTATCAGGTCCCCTACAAGAGTCGACAGTTGCGGCGTGATAAGCTTTGATTATATGCCCAGACGGCGGGCGATCAGTCGCCCCAGCAAGTTGACTCGACAGCAGCGCAAATTAAATGGCAGACACAGGCAAAAGCAGAAGGAGAAAAGAGAGGGAAACAAGGAGAGAAAATTCTATAAATATTGCCAAAGTGGTGGGCAGGCGGGAGGGGAAAGGGGTGGAGAGGCAGACATTTAGGAGCTGTTGCAACGATGGGAAACTTGGCGAGTCGCAGCGATTCCAAGAAATGCTAGTACGCATTTCCTGTGTCTGTATGTGTGTATGTGTGAGCGTCTGTGTGAGTGTGCTTGCTGCAGTAGCCCATAGAATATGTATCTGGCAGATACACAAGAACAACAACAACAACAACAACACACACTCACACTCACGAATCGTTAACTAGACTCGTTTGGTGGCTTTGCGCGTGCGCAACACACATTTCCGTTACTTGAGGAGATCAATGGACGCAAATGGACTGCGCAGCAGCAACAGCAACATCGACAGCAACATCGACAGCAGCAGCAGCAGCAGCAACTGCTAATCGAATCTGCGCGCTGAGCATTTTTTAATTGTTCGAGCCGAGAAGCGACGCGTCTAGAAATTGTAGAAGTCATCGAGGCTCATTGACCCAATTCAAGAACTAGCTGCCTGCTCCCCTCCCCCTCCTGCATAGTTCTATCGGTAGTTGAATAGTTGACGCAGGCGGGGGCGGGACGGGGGCAGGGGGGGCATCATTGAAATGTATTTTCGACGGGCATTTTGGGCGCGACACACAATGCAGAACAACTCGCCATCGAACCTCAGATCGAACCTGTTTTGCCTAGCAAATTAGCGATAAGAAGAAGAACAAGAACAACAACAGCAACAGCGCGCATAACAGCAACTGTTGCTGCTGCTACCGAAAATCAACAAAGAACAAGATGGCGGGCGGAGAAGGGGGGAGTTGTAACGCAAAAAGGCGCATAAGCATACTGAACTGACCCAAATCGTTTGGGTGTAAGAATTGTGCTTGAAATATTTTGAAGAAAACAAAAAAACACAGAAACGATATTTGCAAAGTCCCAACTATTCCCCGATACCCGATACCCGATAGCCGATACCCGATACATACCTATGTTAATGCCGGACATATGTATGGTATGTACTATACATATTCGTACTGTTCGATATGGAATTGGGTTAAGTGCACAGCGAAGCCACTTGAAGATTGATGACGGAGAGAACTGTTAAAGTAAATTAAGGAGAGGTTCATTACTTCAGGGTTTATTTAACATATTTTTTAAAATTACTGAACACAGTTGTTCACTTAATTATAATAAATGGCTATATCAAACACACACCTTTCTTTTGCGACATCTTCTAGAGTCTAACTTCAATATGATATACCACATGACAGCAGAGACTAACTCTAAATACTCTAACATCGTTTTCTACTAGCCGCAAGAAGCAAAGAATGGGAATGAGAGAGATGTACAATAAAGATGATTTACTAATATATAAAAAATAGTGGAAGATATATAATAATATGTCATATTTTAAGGTTTTTTTTTTTTATTCCGCTTGGGAACTTAGGGCCTCTACTAGAGCCTTCGAACCCTATTTTTGCGCCGTCTGTTTAGCTCTGTCCCATGTTGTGCTCGATTGGGTCAGTTCTTTGGAGGATGGTTCTTCTCCAGGTCGCCTTTGGTCTTCCGTAATTCCAGCTATCGCTACCTGCAGTTTCTCCATTTCTGCCTCGAGCTGCGGTAATCTTGATGGTTCCTTTTAGAGTTCTAACGTTCCATTGTCCAATTCGTGTCCGTTTTGAGATGCCTAAGGTCGTCAACGAAGTTAGGGGAGCCGTTTATGTTTAATTCTCTAGTGTTGGTTTCTGTAATCATTTTTGGATTTGATCTGAACTGGTGATTGGCCAGATGCGACTTATCCCAAAGGTGGGGCTGCCACCTGTCGCCTACTGGGAGTGGCGTCCACGTAGAGTTGATGTTGATAGACGAGGAGAGTGCGATACAGTCTTAGCATCATTCATAGATGGTGTTGTTGTTGTTGCTGTACGCAGAAGACGTAATGAATGGTGCTTGGTTCTATTGACGGGGAGAGGGTTTGGGCAAGGGGGGTTGCCGAAATAATGTTGAAAGCATCGTTCGATTGGAAAAATACTTTCTACTAAGTAGAAAAGCATTTATAAGAGGGACGTTGAAAAGGTCATGCCTCTTGCCATGAGTGGGTTGCGAACCCACGACCTCATGCATAGCAGACAGTCGTATTTTAAGGTTAACACTAGGTAAATTATGAACAAAAGGAAACCTTCGGCATATCGAAGGTATTATAGATTCAAACTTCTGTACTAGTTATATCGTATATATACGTGTACATACATAATATTGTAGTTCAGAGTTTTTAGTTCATAACATAAATTTATAAATGAGCTTGACTAACGTTGATCGCCTAGACATACAGAATTTGTTGAAGTACATCTTTACTTTGTCTGATTGTTCCTATATGGTATATGGCGCATAGTTGTCTAATTTGAATGAGAAGTAGAAGTAATTTGTCCTAGGTCGCTATATAACTTTGATTGGTTAATGAAGATAAGTTGAACTAATGCGAAAAACCAATTCTCTCATTTTGGCAGATTGTTCCTACGGTAGCTGTACCTTATAACAGTCCGACTACGATAAAAGTGAACAGGCGTATTATATTCTTGTGAGAATATTCTTAAGAGAACGCTGTAGTTAGTTTGGTTACCCTATACCGAAGGCTCTATATCCTTGCAGGTTCTTACCATATATCCTCCGATCGTTCCAAGACTAGTTATATATAATGGTTCAGAATTGAATAGTACGAGTATTGTGTCTATTCAATATTACGTCTCACTGTGATTGGCACTGACAAGTTTTTTTTCTAAAATCAGAACTGGTCTTTATACCAAAAATACCTTCATTTCGGACGATTGTTTCTATAGCAGCTATATGTTATAGAGGTCAGATGTTAATAAAATTGTATATGCATTTTATTAAGAAAGAAAAAGTCCGATATCTTGATAAATAACAAAACTCTGCCGATAGTTTGTATGACAGATATACGACACATCGATCAGATTCGACTAGTTCCAACTTGTTTACAGTGTGCAGCAATAAAAAGCACGTGTGTCAAGTTTCATCAACAGACGGACCCGGAACAGTTGATGCAGATTCAGAATATATACTTTATAGGATTAAAGATGTCTCCCAATGTGGCCAAAATAAAGATACCTTCTCTGCAAGGGCATACGGGTAATAACGAAAGTATTCAAGAATTGATTTTCAATCAAAAATTACATATCACAAATTGATCGAATTCGTGTATACTCTATATATGAGGTCGCTCTACATACATATACATATCGAGCTCTGTCAGTTGTGTGCAGGGTATGCAACAGTTGACTCAAGTTGCGAATGCAGCTGAGAGGAGTTGAGTGCAAATCATTAGAGATTTATAACAACTTCTGGCGCACACACGAGTAGACACCCAAATACACACACACACACACACACACACACACACACACACACACACACACATGTGTGTACGCAGCCACACACAGATACACACAGATGTAGGTAGCTGTTGCATATTTGACGAGACCTGCAGCCATCCAGCTCGACGATTTGTTTTTGTTGGCTAAAAAAAAGAGAAACATAAGGGAAAATAAATGAAAACGAAAAAGAAGCTTGTTGAAAGCATGTTGCAAAATATTTTGTATAATGTGCGCTAACTCTTCAACTGACTGACTGCAGTGTCTGTCTCCCTCTCCCTCTCCCCCCGCCTTCCTTCTTTCTGTGTGTGTGTATGCTGGCAAAGTTTTTGCGGCGCATGTAAATGAAATGGAAAACACTTGAGCAAAACTCTAAGCTGCAGCAGCGACCTGGCTTAGGGGAGAATGCCTCCCCGCGCCCCTCGGCCCCTCGCAGTAATTTGTGTGTGTGTGGGTGTGTGTGCAGGGTTGTGTGTACCTTTCATTTGCCTGATTTCGGGGCTGCAGGCTGCAAATGTTGCAGTAAACTTTTTGATTATGTAAAAATTGCATTAAAGCAGCGGATAGTCGGCGCGGGGAGGGGCAGTGAGGGGCAGCGAGGGAAAAGGAAGGCGAAAATGAGCGTGGCCAGGCAAACGAAAGGGGTTCTAAGTGGCTGTCGAGCAAAGCTCGTTGGGCAATCCCATGCGGCAGGCAGGCACGCAGGCAATCATAATGGCGTCTCAGGTGTGCCCAGTACTTCCCCTCCTCTGCTCCCTCCCTCTCCCTGTCTCGGCGCAAAGTGCACAAAGGTGTAACACGCTGCTTGCTTAAGCAGGGCCAACACAAATCGGGGGCAGGCACAAGCAAAGAAATCAACTGGACATGCAATTTACTCAAACGGCCCAAAGACAGGCCCGACAGAGACACGCAAAGAGGGCAAGAGGGCGTGTACAGCGGAGGAAGCGGGGGAGGAGAGTCGGACAAAAGGAATAGATATGCAGATAGACGGATAGATGAGCGAACGCCAACCAACGTCAACGTGGGGCGAGTGTGGCAAGTGTCGCCCGATTGTCTGGCAACTGCGACAGTGGCAACTTCGGCCAGTGACCATTGCCGTCCATTTGCCTCCGACACTGGTCTGGCAGCACGTGCAATTTGTTGGCAAAATTGAGCTATGAATGGGACGGGGACGGGCAGAGGGACGTGCAGGGGAATAGGGGGTAGTGGGTGTGTCAACGTTGCATGGTCACAGCTGCCAGCCTGTGGCACGCCTTTTGTTTATCGGTCTGGCAGACGCCTTCAGGCAGGTCAGCGTCGCACTTGGGCCGGGATTGGGGTCCGTCTACAATAATAACAACAACAACAACAATAACAACAACAACAACTGTGACTAGTGTAAAGCTCTTGCAGTGTCATAAATATTAGAGGCTACGCCGTCATACATAACGCCAACGCGACGCCGTACTCGGCGTCAACGTCGACGTCAGCGTCGACGTCAGCGTCAATGTGGTGCGCACACAAAGATACAAAACGCAGATAGACAAACAGATTGTCGCCCCAAGTGTCGTGTCAGAGCGCAGATGAAGATGCCCCACTGGTGCCTGGTGCCTGGTCCTGCAAGCGGCAATAAAAGAGCGGCTGCTTTCCTGTGCACCACACACAGAGTCAAAAGTGAAGGGTAGAGAGAGGCGTGTGGTGGGGGAGGGAAAGGTGAGGGAGCAAGGGGAACGATTGCAGTTGTTCCGAAGTGGAAGTGCGGGTGACCAATGACATTGACAACATGCAAATTGAATAGACAGACTACATCCGAGTATAATGGAATGCAAATCAAATATATCGCTACTTTATCGATTACAACAACATGTTGATAAATTGTCGATGAACTATCCTGATATATTATCGGTAGAACATTTTGGCGAAATATCTATTAGCAATATCAATAATATATCGATTGATATTTATGAATAATTGGCAACCTATTCGTTAGGATATCGAATAAATCAATATCACTAAATATCGATTGATATACAATAAAACATGTATTGGTAGCGATGAGTTATCGATAAATAGGTTATCGATTAAATATCGTGATATATTATCGGTAAAACGTTTTGGCGAAATATTAGCCATATCGATAAGATATCGATTCAATTTGAATTATCGATAATTGGCAAACCTTTCGTACAGTTTCGTTAGCACTATCGAATAAATCAATATCAATATATGTATGTCGATTGATGTAATCAACGAAACATTGTTATCCATAAGTTATCGATAAGTAGCATACCTTCCTTATAATTTCGTCCCACAATTTTTGCTTTGCTTGGGCTTGAACTTTAATTTCATATTTTGATTACATATCGATGATTTTGTTGTTTTCCAATATTATAGGACTTTGCACTAATATTATTGTTAGCGGATCTGTAATCCATATACCATATACTTCATAATTCACTATACATACAATACAAAATGAAAAAAAGCTTGGGATTTGTCGATAAATCTGCGATGCATACGTGTCTTCTACATTCTGTTTATCGATCAATCCAAGTAAGAGAACTCGAGTGTCCCCACATTCCACCTTCAGATTGTTTTCCATGAGAGAAACGTGTCCCTGCTGGCCCTGGGGTTAAGGACAAATGATGGCTGCCTATCGTCCGGCCGGACTTCTTTGTCTGTGTTTGTACTTCCGCAAGGGAGCGTGTGTGTGTGTGTGTGTGTGAGTGAAAGAGAGGGTGACTGTGCTTGTGTGAGAAATATTACACGCAATTTTCAAGTTGACATTTTGCGTCTGGCTGGAAGGGAAACGGAAATAGCAAAGCGGTTGGCCGCCATATTAAAAATGAATGACGGCATTTCATTAGCGAGCCGACAAGGGGACAATCAAGAGGCAGCTGCCCTAAATGGGCAGTGTCGATAAGAAATGCAAAGCAATTTGCCAATGCGTGAGTTATAAATGGGCCGTAGCTCCACGTAACAATTGGTTTAATATTTGTCAATGATTAATTTCCACAACAACGTTTATGTTCTTAATTTTAATTTATTATTAATTTAAATGTATTATTATTATAATTTACTTTTGACAGATTTTCGTATGTTCGTTTTTATTGACTTGCGGTTTTATGCACGACCAAATTGCAACTGACTCAACCGTCGCAACTTCTTTTTTTACTTCCCCGCCGTTTTTCTGCATACCGGCGTCAGCTACAACGCTTCGCTACAGCTATAACGGTCCTTTCGAAGCTACAAAAATGCATAGCTGACCAATCACATCGCGTTTAAAGGCTGATGCAACATTACCATTCTGATGAAATCTATTTCTAGAATTTTCGAGAGCATTTCACAATATGTTGTTGTTGTTGTGGCCGTTAATGCTGTTTTCAGCGGGATCTGGACGGTTTTTGTTAGAGCAGGAAAGGTGCAGTGGTAACTCCTCCCCCTGGATTGAAGTGACGGTCACATCGAAGGAAGTGTCGGAACGAAATCTACCGGTGATGGCGACGGTGTGAATACGGCAGCTCTCCTTCTTATAACCATTATTTCAGCTTTTTACACTTTCCCAGTGCAACTTCTGTTGATTTAAATCTCCACTCCTTTGAACAAGGGTATGACGAGTTTGATTTTGTCATCCATCTTTATTGCTTCGTTTTTTGTTTCCCTTTTAATTGTTTAGTTAGTGGTTTCGTAATTCTAACGAAATCTCTAATAAACTTTCTATAATACCCTAAGAGTCCTAGAAACGACTTTATTTCTTTCTTTGTTTGTGGTAAGGGGATTTTTTTTATAGTCTCTAGTTTTTTGGGGTTTGGCTTAATTCCGTCCGCTGTTACAACATGTCCGAGGTACTCGATTTCCTTTTTAAGGAATTCTGATTTGTTTATCTGTAATTTTAAATTTGCCTGTGTCAGTTTGTCGAATACCGACTTTAGGTGCCCTATGTGCTGTTGTAGGGATGCTGAAAATATGACGATATCGTCAAGATAAACTAGGCAACATTCGCCAATTAACTCTTTTAGTACATTATCCATGACTCTCTGGAAAGTTGTCGGGGCATTTGTTAATCCGAACGGCATTCTTGTAAACTCATAGTGGCCACCTACTGCTGTGAAGGCGGTCTTTGCCCTATCTTGCTTGGCCATTTCAATTTGGTGATAGCCACTTGCTAGATCAAGTGCTGAGAAATATTTGGCCCGGCCTATTTTATCCAGCACATCGTTAATGGCCGGCATAGGATATTTATCTTTTACCGTTTTGTCGTTAAGTTTCCTGAAATCTACTACCATTCTGCATTTGGGTTGGCCCGAAGCGTCTATCTTCTTGGGGACCAACCACACTGGGGCACTCCAAGGGGAATGGCTATTCCGAATGATATCTTGTTCTAAAAGTTTCTGAATCTGTTTACTAATTTCTATTTTCTCGCATTGGGCGTATTTAAATGGTCTTGATTAAATTGGGATTTCGTCTGTCGTGGGGATAAAATGTTTAATTTGGTTTGAAAATGATAGTCTGTCCGTTTCTTTGTGAAAAATCTTTGGGAATTGGCAAAGTAGTTTTTTCAATTCAACTTCCTCTTCCTTATTTAAATGTTCGATGCGTAATTGGTTAAAATCTATCTTATGATTTGTTTGTTCGTCCGTTATCAATGTAGTCACGTTAACTACTACAAATTCTTCGTTTTTCCATTCTTCTACTGTCAATGGTGAATCTAAGTAAATCTTCTGTTCTTTGTCTGAATAGTTGACTACTTCCATGTAAGTACTAACATTATCTTTTGCTTTATATAATCCTTCTGTCACTAACACATATTTACATATTTCAACTTCTTTACAATTAAATTCCCCTTCTTTTTTGTTAACCGGAAGCGTTGTCCTATTCTGTTTTAATATAATTGGTATTTGAGCGAACTCGGTGCGTAACACCAGATTTTTTAAATCAATATTTGCATTAAGTTGTGACAACAAATCTAAGCCTAGTAGACCATCAAAGTAGTCATGAAATTTGAACAACAGAAATGTAAATTTTATATTTGTCTTAAATTCTTTAAAGCCTATGAATTCTGCTTTTTCCTTTAATGTGTGTTCGCGCAAAACTGTTTTGATTTTAAAATCTGTTTTTAATCTAATTCTATTAGTGCTCGTGGTAAATTTGGGGTCTAAGAATGAATGGGTAGCCCCTGTGTCTAGTACAAATTTTAGTTGTCTTCCAAACGGTGAGTCTATTGTCACATATGGAAGAGTCGAACCATGTTTGTGTCTGTCTATATCTCCCGTCTGTCTTCCGAGGCTAGTTCTTGAAAATTTTGTAGGGTGTCCTGTGTCTGCTCATCGTTTCGACTTTGTCCGTTGATGTTATACGATTGCCCCGAACGGTTAGAGGAACTCATTTGTGTCCGTCCGCTCGTATAGTCTGGTCCTTCTGGCTTGGCCATTATTGCCCGTGTATTTGATTGGTTGTTTCTGTTATAATTGTTTGTCCTAGCACTATTCTTGGAACTATACTGTTGTGGGGCCTGATTGGATCCAAAACGGTTATTAAAGTTTCTATTTCCATTGTTGCTAGTCGATGATTGGACTACTTGACCCTGATCTGTGTTATTTCTCCTTTTCTCCTGTCCTGATCCTTTCTGATCGAATTGTTTTCTTTTTCTTTCCTGAAAATATAATTCCCTTTCTTTTAGTGCCTCTTCATAGGCTTCGGTCAGGGTTCTGGGTCTTAGGGCCCTTATAAAGGCGCCTAGCGGTCCCCTTACTCCCGTTATAAATGCGTCTAGCAATAACTTTGTGTACGATTCTTTTTTGCTTTCACTACTGATTGTTCCCTTTCTTTAGTCTCTATGACATTAAACAATGCCAGTTTAACTTCCGATATCTGTTCGTATAGTCTAGTTAAAGAAAGATCTTTCTTCTTAATTAGATGAATATTCTGTAACAAGGAAGACTCGTCTCGTTTGTCCGTAAAGTTAGCGCGAAGTGTCTCTCTAATAGTGTCCCAATCGAGAGGGATTCCCTCTGTAATTAAGACTTCGTTTGCTCGTCCTTCTATCTTGTTTCTAATAGTTCTCATTAATAGACGACCATAAGGAGTTTGGTCTGCTCCCCTGATCATCATCAAAATTTCTTCGACGTTCGTAATGAAGTCGTTAAGGGTCTTAAAATTTCCGTCATAGGTCGGCAGAAATCTAATTGCGTCTGGAATCCGTAAGGTGTTAAATATGTCATTGGGGCTGGTGTTTACCGTTGGTGGCGGCGTTTGGAGTGCCGATGTTGGTGGAGCGTTGGAAGTCATTATTGTCGGAACTGTTTCTCTACCTAGGATAACATTTTTTTCAATGGACTCTAAAGACCTTGCTGCTAATCCTTCTCTTTCAGCTCTACTTCTACTTCTGGTGTTCGGAAACAACCTTTTGATATTCGACATGAACTCTCTCTATACAGCTGTAAATTCTATCCGACCTATTTTAGTATTTCAATTATGTCCTGTGAATTCCTATTTACTCTTCTCTTCTTATATAATTCGTGTGTAATTTGATTGCTATTCGGAACAATGTGTGTTGGTGTGTTGTTATCTTAATTTTTATGCGTGTGTTGATATCTTAGATTCTAATGTGTGTTGTTGTCTTGGTTTCTAATGTGTGTTGTTATCTTAATTTTTAATGTGTGTTGATATCTTAGTTTTTAATGTGTGTTGTTGTCTTAGTGTCTAATGTGTGTTGTTATCTTAATTTATAGTGTGTGTGTATTAATGTTATTCTTAATTAACTTATTTTATTTTGCGTGTCCTGTTAACCGTTGTGTTGTGGGGTGTGTTGATGTAATGGTGTCTTCTAAAATTTTCTGTAATGATAGATTTTTTTTTTAGTTTTGATGTACATGTGTAAAGTCATGAATCTGGTGCAATCGGTAGTTCATTTGTTTTCGTTTATATTTGTTAATTCTCATATTGCTTTAAGTGGGCTTAATAATCAGCTTGCGTCCCTTTAAACAACGAATTCGGGTATATTCAAAAACAACATACAGCTTTGCGCCCTGCAACTCTGAATATTATGGTAATTGAACTATTTCCCGTCCTCGTCATTCAGGTGGTGCCTCTTCAGATTAGGCCCTATTTCTTTCTTTTTGATATATCTCGCACTTATTTGCGGAAGCCTTATTGCTTGTATTTTTTTTTTTTTTATATACATATATATCTTATACACATTATTTTTGTAAGCCTTATTGCTTTATCTCTTGGTATACTCCAGAACACCTTATCGTGTCGCCTTATTGCGTAAGCCTTTTTGCTTCCAATCACATCGCGTTTAAAGGCTGATGCAACATTACCATTCTGATGAAATCTATTTCTAGAATTTTCGAGAACATTTCACAATATGTTGTTGTTGTTGTGGCCGTTAATGCTGTTTTCAGCGGGATCTGGACGGTTTTTGTTAGAGCAGGAAAGGTGCAGCGGTAACTCGGGCGGCTTTAAAGTGGAGCTGCCTAAAAGTAGGCAACACCTTTTTCACTGGAACTTACTCAAGTTTTTATTTTCTTTTTTTTTACTTGCAGCACGTAGCTGAGCGGAGAAACAAATAAGAAAAGTTGAAGTCGACAGAGAAAGAGGAAAAGCACTAAGCAAGGGAACTAGCAATAGAACTGAACTAGAAAGAGCAATGGCGCACTCCAAAGTCATACTAAAGATACTCTTCTCGCTATGCGTGTGGTCGTTCGTCATCATCGGCCTGTTCAAGATGCACGGCACAAACCTGGTGCCGCAGGACTATCACCAGGTGCCGCAGGAGTATCAGCAGTTGCCGCTCAACAGCCGCAGCTTGCTGCAGAAGGATATGCTGCGCTACGCGGAGACTACGTCCACGACAACCGATCACTTCGATCCCAGCGAGATACTCGTCGACAATCGCACAGGTGAGTGATGGAAATGAGATTGGGTTACCCCAACTCAACTGGAATAAACACATGAAATAATCCAAACTCTTCTTCTCTCTTCCCCCTCGCCCTGCAGCCATGGACGACGACCAGCTGGTGCGTGATGTGGAGTCCCGCATTCCCTCCCTGCCCATCGCCTACTGGAGCAAGAACAAAAACTTTCTGCAGCAGAAATCGTCGACTTGCGCCAAGTACCCATCGATCTTCGAGCTTGAGTTCAACAACATCTACTGGCAAACGTTGCGCACGTCGAACGGAACCTTCCAGCTGTTTGGGGCCTACTACGACATACGACGCGCCTCACTGCTGGGCCCGACAGTGCGAATCCTGGGCATGATCGATCGCATTGAACCGAAGGTGAAGACCTACTGTCAGTTCTGGTTCGACGGCCAGAAGGAGCCGTTCATTGTGAAGACCTTCGAGTACAAGTACATCTGGTACAACAAGTGGGGCAACTACAAGCAGGGTATCTATCAGCCGTATCTGATCGCCTGCCAGATACCGAAACCCTTCCATGGCGTCGTGCCTAGTTCGGTGTCCATGGTGGAGAAGGAATGCGACACAGCCACCAACAATTTGCGAGTGATCTACAATCGGCCTCCGGATGATCAGAAGAAGGGATTCGCAGTGTGTGTCAAGGGGTTGGATTTCTTGTACGATGATCTGAGTGTGCGCCTCATCGAATGGATCGAAATGCTGAACATACTCGGTGCCGACAAGATCTATTTCTACAACCTGCAAGTGCATCCGAACATCACAAAGGTGCTCAGCCATTACGAGCAGGAGGGGAAGGTGCAGGTGATTCCCCTGACACTGCCTGGCGGACAGCCCAATGTGCCTGGCTTCCAGCACTTGTATCTGACCAAGAAGACAAACCACAAGCGGCAGAACGAGGTGATACCCTACAACGATTGCCTCTACAAGAATCTCTATCTGTACAACTACATTGCGCTGCTCGACATCGACGAAGTGATAATGCCAAAGGGAAACTCGGTGCTCTGGTCCGAGCTGATGGAGAAAAGTGCGCCCAGAGTCGCTGAAGATCAAGCCGGACGGCTACCACAGCTACAACTTCCGCAACGTGTACTTCCTGGACGACCAGCAACACGAACATGGCTGGCACAAGGACATCCCCAAGTACATGCACATGTTGCAGCACGTGCATCGGGCCAAGAACTACACGAAGCCCAATCAGTATGTGAAGTGCTTCCACGATCCCGAGCGAGTGCTGACGCTGCACAATCACTTCCCACTCAGCTGCCTGGGCGGGGTGTGCAAGTCGTACCCAGTGGACACGCAGGACGCACAACTGCAACATTATCGCGCCGACTGCGTGAAGACGCTGAAGAAGAGTTGCGAGGAGTATCGCGAGAATTCAGTGGAGGACAAGACGATCTGGAAGTACAAGGATGAGTTGATTCGACGCACCATCAAGACGCTCGAGACACTCGGTTTCTTCCGGCGCAGTGGAGGACCTGGATTCGGAGGCAGCAGCAGCGGACTAGGCGGTGGCGCCACAACGCACTCGACGGAACGGTGATTCGCACTGCTCGGCAGCTGGTCGTGGCCTTGGCTACCCCCAGCGGCTCCCTTTGTGGATCCAGCGATGGCCGGCGGACTGGGCAACGAGGAGTTTTTCGTCTAGAGAAAGAGAGAAAGAGAGAGAGAGAGAGAGAGAGAGAGAGAGAGAGAGAGAGAGAGAGAGAGAGAGAGAGAGAGAGAGAGAGAGAGAGAGAGAGAGAGAGAGAGAGAGAGGGAAGTGAGGCAAGAAAGAGGTGGCCAAAGAGCCAATGTGAGAAGTAACGCAAGCTATGAAGCTCAGATCCAAAACTTGTACCCGTCCCGACCCCCCCGAAAGTCGTAGCCCAGCTTAGAGCTCGATTTGTTCAATCTTTTGTATCATAGAAAAGTGTTTTTTTTTTTAATGTGTATTTTAATTTTGTAGTATTTTGTATTTTGTAACGAAAACATCCCCAACTTCCCCACTTCTCCCCCCAAAAACTAAGTATATATTTAGTTAGTTAATATTATAAAGTTATTTTTGATAGACACTGATGTACGTCTCGTCACTTATCAGCCACAATCTTTTAGGTATCTAGTATCTACACAGACAGACATACACAAAGACACACGCATAAGTGAACATATGATAAGAGAAGAGAAGCAGAGAAGAGAAAAACAAAAAGCTAATGAAAAACACTTTTGAAATTGTGCCTTCAACTTTAAATTGTAGTGTTGTAGAGGGTCTTCGAGCATCGACTATCACGTTGTCGGCCCTGCATCAACTAAACACTGTACTACACACACCCACAGACATACACACATACAATTCACATACACACACACAAACACATATATATATATATACAGACGTACATCTCCCGAAAACTGTTTCAAACGTTCTCACAAAAGACGTTACAAAATACACGCCCGAAAGGGAAACGAGAATAATCATATTGCATAAGCATCAAGAGTAACCTAATGAGAAGCTTAAAAAGATGAGTAAAAAACTAAAAGCAGAAAAACCCAAAAGAAAATTAAGAAGAAAATGAATAAGAAAGAAAACTATGCTAAGTTCAAGACTGATGATGATTATTAATAATTAGAAACAATTGCAAAAATTGCCCTTTAAGATTGAAAGAGATTTTTCAAAAATTTCAACAAAGTAAACATTTTCAAATTGTGCGAACAAAATTTCAATTGATGATATTATATATGTATGTTATGTATGTACTAGTTAGTACACTGTACACTGTACACACTGTACTTAGCTAACGAATATCACTAAATGCTAAGCAGGAAACCGAAATGGAAGATGAAATGGAAAGGAAACAGAAATCAAGTTAAATTAAAAACAAAACGAGACAATTCAAAAAAATTGTAAATAGTTAATTTGTTGAACAAGAAGATATAACTAAACGTACATATGTTATATATATTAAACTTAAGTGAGAGAGCAGTCACATACATGCATTCATGCATTCATGAAAATAAAAGATTAAATTAAAGATCAAATTGAATTATATGTATCTTAAATAGTAATCATGGAACTGCTCAATCACACGATGTTTCTACTTCTCTTTGAATAGATTTATTTTCCATCCTATAAATCGTAAGTTCCATTTTTTACACCATTAGTTATCGTTAGTTCTATATTGTGTTTTATCATCATATGTTTTTGCCCCATTGTACATAAAACAAGCGACGAGGATTTCGTCTGCTTTGCTATCGTTTCCTATTGTCCCTGTCAAAACTACTACATATACACATTTATATCGTACATATACACATGATTCTTAGCAGCTAAGTCATATTGTTGGAACTAAAAACGAAAGAGAAGGCACAAAGCCGAGAAGAGGAAGGAGAAAAAATGCGAAAGAGGGAGAAAAGGAAAGTTGTTTACATTTTGCATAAGCGTTAATTTGTATGGAAGGTTTACCAGGTTGCAGATACTTAAACTATTGCACCGGATCGCAGAGATCTGTCAGTCGATAAGCGTAATTGGAAATCTACATGTATATATATATAATAGTATGTATACATATGTCTAGGCATAACTACTTATAGCATATAGTAGATACTTGAGTGTATTAATTATAGTTGATATTATATACGATATGATGATGGAATCCAAACATTTTTTTTGCCTAGCTAATAATACGATTGATATGTGAAAAAGTGATTGAAAATAAACATTTTAAAAATTGCACGTACTAAGTAGTTTTACTATACTGTATAACCCAATCATATCTGCGATATATTTAAATATATTTCATCAACCTTTCATTAACTAAGTCAGAATAAGCTGGGTCGGACATACATACAAACAAAATTTATTTTAAAAATACAAACGCTACAGTCAGGAGCTGACTGTATAAGGCCATGGTTATCATAGTATACCGTAGGCAATAGGTATAGGTATGCACTTCAGCGCGTACCAAATTTCATTACTGTGTTTCTTCTTGATTTTAATTTTTTTGACTGTAACTTTTCTTTTAGTTTATTAGAATAAAAATAAGAAATAATTAATAAATGAAAATTCGCACCCGCCTCAACCGGGAGTTGAACGCCGCACTCTCGCGCAGCGTCCGCCACTCTAACCACTCGGCCATTGCCTCACTTCTTCGCCCATCGGCAAAGCTGCATTGTGAACCAATTCTGTTCCCATACAATGCAAATAAAAAGTTTAATAAAATGCTGTGTGTCTGACGCTAGATTTGAACTTCGGTATGCTTGCGTAAATTAGGTCTGCTTAATTATTATATACATGTATGTTCAAAGTGAGTTTAGTTCGTATCATATCTCACTTATTTATAGTCCGATTTTAATGAAATTTTCACATAACGCCCGTGGCAGGTATTTGTCATGTAAGATATCTTTGGTTGTTGAGTTAATATTGTAGGTTTAAAGTAGTTATTTCTGATTTACAGAGGCGGGAAGGGGCGTGTCCAAATTTTAAAAAACTTTGAGACACTGCAATATATACGTATGTTGTCACAAAATTTGATGACTCTAGCTCTTATAGTTTCTGACATCCAGGTGTTCATACAGACAGACAGACAGACGGACAGACGGACAGACAGACATGGCTCAATCGACTCGGCTACTGATACTGATTCAGAATATATATAGTTTATGGGGTCGGAGATGCCTCCTTCTGCCTGTTACGCACATTTCCGTTCCGACAAACACAATAGACCATGAATTTTTTTAAAATCCATGGCCTAAAAATGTTACTACATCAGTAGTTTCATTTATAAATAATGTGCTTCTAAAATTTCAGTCGAATTTCACCACTCCTATCATATACATAGCTGTCATAGGAATAATCTACCAAGAGCGGCGTTTTTTGAATGACGAACTGTTTTGATTTTAGAAATGACTTAGTTTATCAGTGCCAATCATAGTTTGACACAATATTCAACATAAGCAATACAATTCAATTCGGCACTATTATATATTACTAGTATAGGCACGATTCGAGGTTATAAGAACCTGCAAAGGTAGAGCAGCCTTTCTTTCTGGTTTTAATGTATTCAAACTGGGGGACGTGAATTTTTTAGTACTCTCACAAGTTGAATACTCCGTAAAGCGAACAACCCACTATGTTATATGATGGGAAACAATTGCTTTCCTTTCCGATGCACATACGTTTACTCACCTTTGCTACATTGATATATTCAACTTCAATTGTATCTCTGCCTTGAGATACTTAATCGCCGGTGTCTCATTTACTTAAGTAACCGGATAAGCTCCTTACTCAGTTACCCAGCTGCTGCCTGGAGCCTAGACTCGTTGTGCCGTTGACAGTGTAATTGCCGGGGCGGGCTTAAATTCTGCTCTCTTATAGGCCAGATGATTTTCGGGCAGCCCGTTTAAGTTAGTGGAGACACACACATATACTGAGGGAAAGAGGGACGGAGAGTGAAGCCTTTTCCATCTGAATGCTTTGCTAGCCGAGCAGAGCATGCATGCACCTTGGCAGGGAACAGAGGGAAGAGGAAAGGGGCTAAGGGGGAAAGTGGCGTAGGCCTTGCTCACAGCTCGTCCAGCATGGCAAGCAAGACGTGAGATATAAAACTTCTAAGAATGTAAACAACAAAGCATTTATTCTCGGGCATAAATGAATCCACTTACGCACAAGTTGGCGGGCCACGGGCGGTAGGTGGAGGCCAGGGCCGTAGCGACGGTCTCGGGGGCCTTTGTGAAAAAGTCTCCGGGGCCTCTTTTGTAATTACCTTGCTTTAAAATACAGTTTGCATTAGTTCATAAAATATTACACAAGCAGCTTAATACTTTTTACATCGACTCTTCTCGACTTTAAACTCAAATAAATGAACATATTTTAAGAAACTTATGTTTCGGGCCCTCTTATATTCGATTGAAAATATTGCCAATCCAATCAATCAGACTTGCCCCATTGTGCTTTACAATTATAATATATTATAACCATTACCCAAAGGGCAGAAGGATATTATAACTTGCTCAAAAATGTTTGCAACAGGCATAAGGATGCGTGGTAGTTGCCACAAATGAATATATGTATATATTCCTTGTTCATTGTGAATATCGGTCAATTTAGTCGTGTCCGAGCGTTTGAATGTCTAGATAGTAACTATTATTAAAACTGAATACACTTGACTGGACGTGAAGCGTTGCCTACTTGTTCCATTTTTCCTGGCAGGCGGGGGGCCTTTGTACACGCGCCCTGCACACGCCTCGCTACAGGCCTGGCGGTAGGTGGTGGGTGTGGGCGTGTCTGAGATGCCACAGCAACTGAAGCTTTAACCGGCTCAGCAGAAGCAATAGCAGCAGCAACAGCAGCGTGGCATACCTTAAGCCAAGGAGGAACTTGTGCGCCAGGAAGCAGCGGAAGGAAGCCGAGTAAAAAGCAAAGTTACAGGGTATTTTTTGGGGGAGTGGACACTGGCGGGGGGTTGGGTGTGCGACTGGGCAAAGAAATTTGTATAAACGCAACTTAAGTGAGCATTAAACACGCTCGACTGAAGGACTACGACGACGACGACTACAGCCGACTGGGACGACTGGGTTCTTTTCCTTCTCCGAGCAACGGTGGCCAGCGCGCTCTCGCTTAACTTGGTTAATAAACATTACCAACGCCACAAAAACCATTTACGGCAACTATTAAAATTCCGTAGCATTTTAGTTGCCTTTGCTTCCCCTTTCCCCTTTCCCGTTTCCCGTTTCACGATTATGTTTATTTATATGGGGCATGCTGGCATCCCCTTCCCACGACACACACAAACAACTGCTGCTGCTGGTGTGGCAAATGGAGTCCTGGGAGAGTCGAACAACCCGTTTTCCGGTTTTGCATGCCATGTCAGTCGTTAAGTGAAATCTCTTCGCTGCATGATGAGGCAGCTTTAAAGCCAGTCTCGCAGTACGTATACGTATTCTTTCCTTTATGAATATGGAGCTATTAAGCTGTCCCGCAGTGTGACCACTGGGGTGTTTCTCAGTGCACAGTGCACAGTTCTTTCTGCTGCCCCATATACTTGTGTATATAGAGGGTATATGGGGTATATGGCACATGGTATATGGTATTTGGTATATGGCTCAGAGCAGAGTTCAACTGAATACATTGAGCACATGCACAACAAGTACGGGCCATAAATTATTAATCATACAATTTAGAGCGAAATTGTGTGAGGCGAGGCGCCATCTGACAAATACAAATGCCACGCCTCGCCAGCCTGGCCCCACCCCACCCCAGAGCTCCCTCTTTCCGCCTCCACTGGCCTGGCAACTAATTAAAATCTACTATAGGATCGGCGGTAGCTATTTATAATGCATGCGCATAAATCCCGAAATTAAGCGCTTTGGCTTAAAAACTATGCAAAATTAAAATGTGCAATTACGATGCAACTTTCATGTGTACCCCCTCTTCCCCCCCCTCATCCTCCTCTTGCCCGTAGCCCCTTGCCAAATTCACTAACAGCATTTGCGTGTTCATAGAATTGCACGTTGAAACCAGTGGGAAACTAAGCTGAATCGCATTGCATTGTATACCAAATTAGGTGAGAGGAATACAAGTGCACAGGCAACAGCCGAGTGTGCACGACTGTTACATACCCTGCATACATTTGATCGTCAATTAAATGGCAGAAACCATCTTGGAAATCCGTATGCACACTGAAATTTCTGGAATCATTTCTATCTTAACTGTCGCGTGTGCCATCTACTCAGAAATCATTTGGATATTAATAAGAATTGTTAACACATATTAATATAATATAATTAATATTCACATGCCAAACATGAACGTATTTTCTGTTGCATGTTTGATGGAGTGGCTTGAAAATCATAACTTCTTGAATAACTTCTATTTTAATTATCCGATCGCAAGCAAATTTTCAGAAAACATTGGCATGTTGATCGTGATTGTGTTTGCCAAAAATGAATTGTCCTGCATTGAAATGACACTTGCAATTAGAGTTGGGCATGGGCCGTGTTTTCTTCGTGTCTCATCGTGACACGAAGGGTGCACGCGTGTGCGTGTGCAAAATGAAGATTGTGTCCATGGGCGTGCGTGTTCGTCTTTCGAAATTCGGCACCAGTGTTTAAAAAACTGCAGTCGAATTAGTAAAAGTCGTAATATTTTTACTTTTCGTTGCTTCAACTATGTGCGACTTTTGATTATGGGCAATTGCTTCTGCTTCAGCTTCTGAAAAACTCAGCAGTCGCAGTCGCAGCAATGACAAATATCAAACTGCGACGAAAATCAGAAATCAGTGTCAGTCGCTATTTTTCGTTTTGTTGCTTTCTGCTTTGCTGTTGCTTACGCTCGTCACCCGAAGTCGAAGCTGCAGCAAGCGTAAATTTTGCAGTCATCGGCAGCAACAGTAACGACAAAGCGGCACATTTGACTGTTATTTGAATTTGATTTTTGGTTGCTGTTGCCTTCGTGCAGCAGCTTAGCTAAAAATAGCACAAGCGGCTGCTTCGTGAAGATCGGAGCAACTGTTCTTACGAACGAACAAATTTCATTGGTTTTTTTGCTTCCGAGCGGCTGTTTAGTGAAATTGAAGGCGACAATTTGTCGCACTCGTCGTCGTCAAAAATTTTGTGTGATTTGCCTATTTTAATTTCACTTTCAATTACTTGGACGTTATATTGAGTAATGGCACAAAATATACTGTGGAATCATTTTGAAAACAATGCAGACGAGGGTGTTGCAATTTGCCGTACCGCCAACTCAGGTAAATGCAAATGCCCTAATTAATTGAAATTTTTTATTCATTTATTTATTTTGTAACAGGTGTCGATTGAACGAGCATTCTCTACGCTTAGACTGGTGCTTACTGATTATCGCAATCGCTTAAGCCCGATTGTTCTTGAGAACATATTGCTGATCAAATTAAACCCCAGCTTTTTGGACATGGCCATTGACACTTTGCCCCTTTTTGAAGATGAAGAACCAACTAGCGAGATAGAGTTAATACATAACTAAGACATACTGAAAAAATTGAATCGATTATTATGTTTTTATTTTTACTAATTCTGTTTATTAAATTTTTATTTCATTTGTATAATGTTGCAAACAAAAAAATAATATAAATGAAAATAAATATAAGCAACTGAATTGTCAACCACTTTTAAAGTCATGCTCGGAACAACAGCAAAAAAATAAAATGCCAAAAAAACCAATGAAATTTGTTCGTTCGTAAGAACAGTTGCTACCGATCTTCACGAAGCAGCCGCTTCGTGCTATTTTAGCTAAGCTGCTGCACGAAGGCAACAGCAACCAAAAATCAAATTCAAATAACAGTCAAATGTGCCGCTTTGTCGTTACTGTTGCTGCCGATGACTGCAAAAATTTACGCTTGCTGCAGCTTCGACTTCGGGTGACGAGCGTAAGCAACAGCAAAGCGAGCAACAAAACGAAAAATAGCGACTGACACTGATTTCTGATTTTCGTCGCAGTTTGATATTTGTCATTGCTGCGACTGCGACTGCTGAGTTTTTCAGAAGCTGAAGCGAAGCAAAATCATACTAATTGAAACTAACTGCAGTTTTTTAAACACTGTTCGGCACGAAATAACACGAACACATATACCACGTATTTTTACTTCTTCAAAAATGTTATATCGATTGTTTATGTTACTTGTCATGAATTTAATCGATGTTTCAAAATAAACTAATAAAGACGCTGTTTGAGCTGCGATCTATAAGCCGATCTTGAGCAAGTGCAAAGTTAATCGGCGTCACTTATTCTCGTTAAAATATTGTAACTGCAAATTCAAGACGTCATTCGCTAAGAGATGCGCGTTTTAATGTTGAGTTCCTTAATTTTAAGTTATTTTCAAAGAAATATCATGAATTAATGAATAACGAGAGCAACAGTCGCGCAAAACACGACAGTGGGATACCCTTCGACCTATGTTCCCGTGTAGTTTAATTTGTTAAATTCATACACACATGCATATGCACATGCTTTGAAATTAATCTCGACAGATGGCGCTCGCGCTTCGCGCTCGCCTGCCTCCCTTGCTAGCTGACACAAGCACTTGGTTTTATGCTCATACTTTCTTATATTACTTCTGTGATTATTGTCCGATCGGATTGTAATTTGGAGACTTCGTAGATATTTCATTCAGCTTAGTATATGTTTAAGTCAGAAAGTTGTATCTTTTATACAGCGCTAGCAAATTGACTTCAAAAATTAAATTATTGATTTATGGGGGGCAGTGGGCGTGGCACCTAACATTTAAAATAAACTTGATCTGCCTATAGTACACAGGAGTCTTCCTGCCAAATTTGGTAACTCTAGCTTTTATAATAACTGATATCTGTGCGTTCATACAGACAGACAGACAGACAGACAGACATGGCTCAATCGACTCGGCTTGTGATTCTGAGCAAGAATATATATACTTTGTGGGTCTGTTTGGGTCTGCCACGCCTCCTTCTGCCTGTTACATACATTTGCACAAAGTTAGTATACCCTTTTTTTGACCATTTTCAATGGTCGAAGGGTATAAAAATACGTGTAAAATTTCGTGTTGGGAAAATTATTGAGCGTGCGTGTTTGTGCGTGTTGAAAAATGTAATTTTCGTCTCTTGCTGGGTCGTGCCGAAAAATGGCAGTCCAAGCCCATCTCTACTTGGACTTCAGTTTTTATTAAATTACAACGACAGAAAGAGGTGTAGTCAAAATCTGAACGAATCTTTATTTGCTTGCAATAATATGACATTTTGTCAGCAAATTTGGTAGAGTTAGTTCTAATAGTCTCTGAGAAATGGCGCTCATAGAGAGGAAGCATGGCAATATCGACTCATCTGTTGATGTTTATCAAGAATATATATGTATATATATTTGTAAAGTCTTCCACGCCTTCTTCTGCCTGTTGAGTACATTTGCCATTGTCATTAATTTCGAATACATTCTATCTTTTGTGCAGCTGGTATAACTATCCCCACCTGAGCAGTACCATTAGCATCACTGTATTTCCCGCTGGGGTTGTGCGTCGCATTAGCAACCGAGAACGCAGAGATTTGGCTGCAAGCTTTTGGCTTATGGCGTTAAGTATTAAGCCCCCAGTTGCTCACCAGCTCGGCAGTGGCAATTGAATCAATTCAAGCTATCGATGTAATACCTGAACGAATAACGAATAACTCACCTCACTCACTCACTCATTCACTCAGCACGAGTGATGCCCCAACTGAAACTGAATGTGCTCCACACGAACGACAGCTTAGCTTAATTTAAGCCAATCCATCCCCACCCCCAGGCAACTCGTTCGATTGCCGAATGTATTCATATTCAAACGACGTATTCAAACTGCGCTGCTGCTGCCGACGGCGACAGCGACAGCGACGGCAACAGCGACGGCAACGTTAGTTAGGTGGCAAACCAATCAGCAGGCTAGTTTAAATGGCAACACTGGCCCCCCAAACAGTGGCACATGTCGGTCACAAGGATATCGCCAGTTGGCCATAATTATGACACACACTCACACGCACACACATACACACAAACACATGCAGACACACGCATATTGAAGTAGTCACTTGCATATGGTGCTTGATTTTTGGCTGCGTATTATGCGATCTCCTATGCAATTGCGACTGTGTGTGCGAGTGTGTGTGTGTGTAAACAGGAAATGCTAATTGCATGTAAGTGTAGACCAACATGCAGTACACACACACACTACACATACATATGCATACATATATGGCGTGGTGTGCGTGTATTTAAGGCAATGTGCATGCAAGTCGCGGCCTCAATCATACGCCACAGTAAGAGCTGCGAGTTTCGAATGCCTCGTTCCTGCCACGCCCCCACCTCCGGCTCCGCCCATGCCTCTGCCCCTGCCGGCTTGCCGCACACACTCTTAGAGGGTAAGCCGACACACACTCGTACAATATTATTGCTCGCAATCTAATTAACCGCACTGAGTGCAGCGCAGTCGAAGGGCAGGAGGAGTGCAACCGTGGAGGGGGGGGGGGAGGAAGAGGTGGAGTAGTAGGGTTGCAGAGTTGCAGGGTTGCCGCCTACTTGGGTCGATGCCTAATCCAAATCCTCACAATATTTGCCACTCATTTTAGCTGCCACATGTGGCAGTGCTAGAGTAGCCCTCGACACGCCCAGCCCCAAACAGACACACACACACACACACACACACACACACACACACACACACATACACATACAGTCTGCTACTTATATGCCTAATTGAGAGCGGAATTCAGCGCTAATTCAATTCGCTTTGGCTGGCTTTGTGCCCGAAGGATTCACTCGAGGATCCGCACAACTTGCGGCCATGTGGCGTGCCTGCTTAAAGAGAGCGCCGACTTAAAGCGTCAAGTGACACAGTTTACTAGCAGGCTTAACCCTTTAGCCACGTGCCTTAATCCCCCGTCCCCGTCCCTGTCCCTTCTCCTTCTTCTATGGCACTCTTTGCCAGGACAGGCAGGTTCTGCTGTCGATTAGTCAATTATAGACAAATGGCTGGGGGAGTTGTGTGCCCCGCAATGTAAACAAGCCATCAATAGCACAGCACAGCACAGCGAGGTGTGCTCTGGGCAGAGAAAGAGAGAGGGAGAGAGACAGCGAAACAGAGCTCTGTGGCGCGCCAAGACAAGCTCGAGCTGCAACTCGGGCAACTGGTGTGGATGAGATAAAAGAATTATGCATAAGCAGCGGGGCACACACACTCACACACCCACACACACCCACACACAGACAGACAGACAGAATTGAGCAGGCACCCTAGGGCACAATGGAAAGCAAAGAAAGAAAGAGAGCTGAGCACAAAACGGAAACCGCAAAACACAGAAAAAACCGCCGGGAAAAGGAACACGGAACACGGCACAAGGAACAAAACAAAAAGAAAAAGAAATGCTCGAATAACTGGAACACAAAACACTCACTGCCCACAGGCTCCACTGGCTCCACTGGCTCCACAGCTGTGGCTGAGCACAGTCTTTTCTAGCCGGAACTTAAAGCGTATTCGAGCAAGCGAATCCAGGGCCAGTCTTCGGTAGAGTGCGTGAGTATTTCACAGAGCTCGGAAGGAACTGGAACCTGGCCAGGACTTGATTAAGTCCGTTGCATATGTAAATCACATTCAAGTTTCTCGAAAGTCGTTACTGGCACCGACATAACCTCAATCACATCGGGCTCAGCTGGAGCGCATTAGTTAGCTACGCTTGACTTTGTTTTCAGTCATATACATATGTGTCGCACTATCTGTGGCATCTGCAACGCAGCCGGGGCTGGAGCTGTCGTCCAAGTTTCCTTCGGTTCGAAACAAATCCTGAGCGGATATCGAGAAAAACAGTTTGCAGTTCGCTGTCGGCCATTTGTTTAGACTTTGGTGAAGTGCAGGGGAGGAGGCAGGAAGGCAAAGTTACCTAGATGCAACTGAAATACAGTTGAGACTAAGACTGGGATTGGGATTGGGTTTGGCATTGGGTGCTTAGCGTCAACGTTGAGAGATAAACAAAAGTTGTGCTGCCATTGAACGTTGTGCGGGCATAGGTGCCATAGCTGGCACAAACCCACAGACAGCCAGACAGATACAGATACAGATACAGAGGCAGTGGCAGTGGCAGGAAGACAGGCACACACACACAATGGGGCAATTGGTGAGTGCAACAAAAAGACGCTCGAAGAATGCTGAAAGTTGAAATTGTGTCCGCGTCACGGCAACAAGGTTAACCTGCCTCGTTGTGGATACGAATGGACAGCCAGTAGCCGGCTGTACAGTGGAATGAATCGAGGACTTAGCGAACAGAAATTCCTTTTTATTATTTGGATATTATAGAAGGCTGTCTTCCTTGTTATATATACACAGATATATCTATGATACAGGGTGTTACCCCACTCTAGTATATCCCATTATTTTCTACTCCTTCGCCACTTGCAGTATTTATTGTTATTTCAATTTTTGTTTATGGAGTTCTTCAGCTGCTAATGCCCACAATCTATGGCATTCTCTGGCTTAATCCAATCTACCCATACATATGACCCACCGTTGGGCGTCCAGTTAGGACTTGTTGGGACTGTCGACTTGTTTTGCAGGCCCTCCTCGTTTTGGGGGCTAGGGAGAACCACACGATTTCCGCTAAATACCAGCTAGAAAATCGGCGCTGCCATCGGCAGCAAAAAGCATGCAATGACGCTCCGCCCACGCCACAGCTCCAGCCCCTCCCCAGTCGGAGTCGGGTGCCCTGGCCAGACCTAGATCCATTGGGCTGGTGGCATCAAAACAAACAAAAGCAAAATCTAGTTAATTGGGTAAAATGCTCTGCGGAAATTGAAAGCAAAAGCGACGACTGCCAGAAGGGAGAGGGGACAGGAAAGGAAGGAAAGCGGGTTGGGGTAGAGGAGGTTGGTAGTAGCGGCCAATGTTGCGAGCAGATGCATTCGGACTCGTCGTTGTGCAGCGGAAATGCTCTGATCGGCGGTCCGCCCCCTGCCACGCCCCTTGCCGAAAATGCAATAAATATCTAAAATGCCGCATTCTATCCACACTCACATTCACATTCACACTCACACATTCACATTCGTTTTCGCATTTGCATTCGCTGTGGCTCCGGCTGGACGCATTGTTCATCGATTTATGCAAATTTCTCCGTAAATTTTATCAATAAACAATAATAAATTAAAATCAACAATCGCCAGGCAGGCGAGAGGCGTTGGTCGAAAGGGGGCGTGGCGGGTGAAATTCCCAAATTGAAATTGAAATCCATAAATGCCAATTGTCAGCGGCGAAAAACAGCAACAACAATAGGCAGCAGGAAAGTAGAACTTGCAACAAGCTGGGAGCACAGTAAGATAGCCCTGTAAAACTGTTGAAGTGCGGAACAAATTCAAGATTGTTAATATGTGAGTGAGTGAGTGATTGCAAATGAGAATGAGTGAGGAAGAGAGTGAGTGAGTCAGTGAGAGAGTTAGTGGATGGGAGAGTGAGTAAGTGAATGTGTGAGGGAGTGAGTCTGTGAATGAACGAGTGAGTGAGCGATTGATTGAATGAGTTAGTGAGTGAGTAAAAAAGTGTTAAGTTAGCAAGTGAGGAAGTGAGTGAGAGAGTGGGTGGGAGATCGAGTTAGGGAGTGAGTGGGTATGTGAGTGAGAGAGTGATTAAGTATTTAAGTAAGTGAGAGAGTAGTGAGTGAGTAACTGAGTGAGTGAATGATTTAGAGATTGAGTTAGTCAGTGAGAGAATGATTTAGAGATTGAGGGAATGAATGAGACATTGAGTGAGAGAGTTAGTGGGTGGAGGAGTGAGTGAGTGGGTAAGCAGGCACCAAAGAGACCTGCGGGTTGACACGATCTTATTCATTGAAATATGGCTGCGGTGTTCGTGGTGCAAAAAACCACCGCTTGCAGGTATCTGATACATACATAGTACTATATTTCATACTATACATATTTACTATATGTATATAATTATTATATTCATCAAATTAGATAATACACTAATCGGACAAATGTGGCAACCATCTGCTACTACTACTGTAGGGTATTTGCAACAACATCACTAATAGGTCTCCAGAGAACTAGAGATGGTTAGACCTCAATAAATACTATACTTTATTTGCTTTCTGCACATGGGAAGCATCACTGCATTAGAGCAATCACATGTCAACAAACGAATGAGAGAAAAAGATGGAAGAACCCAATGGCATTGGGATGAGCGCAAAGGTCCAATAGAATTTATTCATATAAGTCGGGGGAAATCTACCAGCAAAAACAAAACAATCGTCTATTATTTGTATGTGCAAGTTTTGACAAAAACAAACATGTTCAACGTTGCTTAGCGATTTGCATTTTGCGAATTCTTAACAAGAAGGAAAATTAAATTTCTTATAATAACATCCGATGCCGCCAGAAGATATCAAATTATCAATATAAAAATTAATTGAAAAACTGGAATGTTATTGCAGCTTATTTATGCTATAGAGTTGTGCTTGGGGGTGCTTTAATAAGCCTGATTAGAATGTAATGTGTCAAAGCCTCTTAAGTTGAGTTTCCTTTGTGGATTATTGCAAACTATGCAAAGTCCTTAACTCTCAGTCCTCACCTTCCCTTAAATTAGGTAAAATTTATTAATTAAAATTTATATTCAGAATTTGCAACGCACCTTTAAAGACATCGCCGACCCTATGTATATTTATTTATTTATTTATATAACAAATTATATTTATACCTAAATTCTAAACTTAATAAAAGCTTAATGTCAGCTAGCTACAGAGGCCTCCGACCCGGGATATTGTTTCTTTTTTTTAAAACTTTTAGCCTTGCGGCTTTTACAACTGTTGTTAGTTTCTTTAAGTTTGTGATTGAGGGATCTTTAGGAAGGAGGAGGGTTACTGGGTAGCTAAGATCTCAACCCTGATGCTTTCTAGTTTTCGACATGAGTCGAATAGGTGGTCCACGTTTAAATTTTCTCCACAAAATGGGCATTGTGGTCGGTCAGTTCCCTTCAGAAGGTGCTCATGCGTTAGTTCTGTGTGGCCGATCCTAAGGCGAGTGAATACATATACTACCAGAGCGCCTTTGAAGGGGTCTGGGTAGTGAAAATTTGCTGCAGGTTGGATTGATTGTCGAGTATCTGTGGTGGAAACGAGCCCATTGTTCAAGTTTGCCTTCATTTGTGTGTATCGCGATTAGCTTTTTAATATCCTTAGCATTGGTTGGCATAAACAGGAAAGTGGGTGCAGTACACATATGGTGTATGGTGCAGCTGCATCGGCGCTTTCATTTCCAGGGATGCCTTTATGGCCAGGGACCCAGAATAGTGTGATCTTTTTTGTTTTTGGCAATAATTTTTTTAATTTCTCGGATTGTTGGGTCACTGTGTTCCGGGTTGAGGGTTGCTAATAAGACAAATAGACTATCTGTGCAAATAACGAAGGTTTCAGCGTTATTGTTAGCAATGTGGCATGCTTTTAATATTGCAAGTGCCTCAGCGGTAAATATGAAGTTGAAGTTTGGGAGAATTAAATCATTATCATTAGTTAAAGAAAGTTTCTCTAACAAGCTAAGGGTAAAAAAATAAATAATTTTGTAAGCTTGTAAGGTATCGGAGAAGGTAATGTTTGTAGTATAATGCAAAATAAATAGTCTAAATGTAATATTTCATGTAATACCAGATGACTGTATGTCAAATAATATTGTATTAGGGCGAGAACTGTTAGCTCAGGGATACGCTGCAGTAGTGTCCTGTGAGGGAGTTGAAATAATTAAATCGAAAGACTGTAAAACAAAAACTGTAAATACATGCTCTACATTATTAGAGTGATAAAATAGAATAGAATAGAATATAGCCCGAAACAAAGTTCAAGAATTAATAAAGAACAAAGTTATAAGACCAAGTAACTCACTTTTTGCGAGCCCTTTTTTGGTGAAAAAGAAGAATGGATCAGCATAAGTTTCCGTTACCATTAATAGCTGATCAGGTAGCCAGGCGCAACGTTCTTCACTTACTTGGATATGGCAAGTGGTTATTATCAAGTCCCTATGCATCCGAACTTTGTCGAATATACGGCATTCGTCACAACTGACGGTCAGTACGGGTTTCTGTCGATGCCATTTGCACTCAAGAATGCACCATCAGTCTTCCAAAGAGCAGTCATGAAGGCATTAGGGGAAATCGCTTATTCGTATGTCATTGTTTACATGGATGACATAATGATTATAGTTCCAACTAAAAAATCTGCACTTGAGAGGCGTAAGATTTTTTTGGATATTTTGCAAAAAGCTGAGTTTTAATTCAATGCTGAAAAATGCTTCTTCTTAAGGAGTTCTGTCCAATATTTACTAGGATTCGAAGTGCATGCGGATGAGATTAGTCCAAATTCCCGAAAAATAGAATCCCTGAATGCTTTACCACCTCATAGGTCCGTAACTACATTAAGACAGTTTATTGGTTTACCATCGTACTTCCGACAGTTTGTTCCCGAATTTTCTATAGTTTCTTACTTCAGAGAAAAATAAGTTCGAGTGGACTATAGATCATGAGGAGATTCGTAAGAAAATTATTTACATTCTTACAAATAAGCCGGTTTTGATTATCTTTGACCCACAGTATCCGATTGAATTGCATACCGATGCAAGTGCAATCGGATATGGTGCTATACTTTTGCATAGAATTGAAAATAAGCCGTATGTAGTGGAATACTACAGTAAGACAACAAGTACTTGTGAATCTAAATTTACCTCATATGAATTGGAAACACTTGCTGTGGTTAATGCTGTTAAGCATTTTCGACACTACTTACATGGTAGAAAGTTTGTAATATTCACTGATTGTAATTCATTAAAATCGTCACGAAATAAGATTGAGTTGTTGCCCAGAGTCTACCGCTGGTGGGCTTATTTACAGACATTCGATTTTGATATACAGTATAGAGAAGGCAAGCGTATGGCGCATGCTGATTTCTTTTCCAGAAATCCACTTCCTTCGAGAAACTCCCCTGAATATGCAAAGGTTGTTGAAAAACGAACTGAATTAACTGAAGTATCTGAAGATTGGATTCGTGCAAAGCAACTAAAAGATCAAGATATTGTAGAAATCATTCAAAAAATATATTATAGTACAGTTTGATGCTTTTACCAAGTATGTCTATCTCTATCACACTTTCACATTGGGTGCGGATAGTTGTGTAATGGCGTTAAAATCTTCAATTTCCTTGTTCGGGGTTCCTATTCGAATTGTGGCTGTTCAGGGAAGGAGTTTCACAGGTGCAAAATTTGTTGAATTTTTCTTTTCGCAAAAGATTAAACTGTATTTAATTGCAACTGGAGTAAGCCGTGGTAATCGGCAGGTTGAGAGGGTTATGAGCACTTTGAAAAACTTACTAACAGCTGTAGAAAAAGTTCTCGATCGTGGCAAGAGGCACTGGGTGACGTATAATTAGCCATTAATTGTACTGCTAATAAGATAACCAAAGCAAGTCCTTTACAATTATTAATGGGAAAGGTTGCTCGTCCTTTAGGTCTTGTCCCCATTCGTGATTCAGATACAGAAATTAAATTAAATTATTGGAGAACGACAGATAGACTTTAAAAAGTATGAAAAGTAACAGACGGTATAAATATGCGCATGAAAAATTAAGAAAATTCCCATATAGGCAGGTGCCGAGCTGGAGATCGAGGTTAACCCGCAAGATGAATCTGTGAAAGAGACGGTACTGAAGCTGTTGAAAAAGACAGTAGTGAAGCTGTTGCAAAAGACAGTAGTACAACTGTTGAAAAATACAGTGGTGAAGCCGTTGAAAGAGACGGTATGGAAACTGTTGAAAAAGACTGTAATGGAAACTGTTAAAATAAACAGTAGATTGTCGGAGTGTGTATTGAGATACACGGTTGTCGATTGCTACATGGCGGCACCGGACCCTAGAGTGGTATTTTGACAATGTTGTTATTTGAAAAAAGGAAAACAATATAAAATGGATTTAACTGATGAATATGATAATTAAAAGAGTTATTTGAAGAAATTTTTAAGTTGAAATATGTGAGTTTAAACAGTATTTAAGTTTAAATATGAAAAATTAAAAGAGTTGTTTGAAGAAGGATTAAAGTTGGAATATGATAAAATGTATTAGTATGAAGAATGAAGTTTATGTTACTGAAAAAACAAGATTGTTAATAAATAAGAAATTACTATGTTGATTGTTACATTAACAGTGTGAATTTCTAATTTATAATTCTGTGTTGCACATACACGAGGGCGTGTAATTTATCAGAATGTAATTTATCAGAATTTTTGCTTCAAAACTGTATTTTAACTAATAAAAAACATAAATCAAATACGTGATTATACATATTTGCATAAATGCCAAAATAAATTATCAAAAAATTTCAAAATTTTGAAAGTTTTTAAAAATTTTTTAGGTTATGTTGAAATTCAGACGTGATTGCCTGGTTTTGACATTGGATTCGGATTCGGAAGGTCCAAAAACATATAAAAACATATTTCGCATGACCAGATCATAACCCCCCATTATTTTTTGGGACTTTTAAAATTGTTCATGTTTTTTGAGGTTAAGTCGAAAGTCATACGTGCTATGTAAATTTTGACTTCGGATTAGGACTAAAAAGGACAGAATACATGTTAAAATATATATCGCATGCCCAGATCACGATTCTATATCTTTTGGCGGATATCCAAAGGTTTTTCAGTTTTTTGAGGTTAGGTCAAAATCCAGACGTGATTTCTGACCCCGGATTCGGATTCAGCGACCCAAAATACATATAACTGCATATACCGTATACCCAGATCCTGACAATTTTTTTTTTTTTTTGGGGTTGTGTTATCATAGTATACCGTAGGCAATAGGTATAGGTTTGCATTTCTAGCGCGTACCAAATTTCATTACATGTGCCTTCACCTTAATTTTTTTGGCACGAGCTAAGAATGCATATTGCGTCTCATCTCATCATTTTCGACGACTGCAAGAGATGTTGAGTGGCTAAATGGACTCTGTCCCGGACTCTAAGGTTGAGCGTGTTCGTGGTTCGATTGCTGCCGCGATCGACATGTGAAATTCTTTTGTTTTCATAATTTTTTTTTTTAAATAAATTAAAAGCTCAAAAACATTAAAGAGGGGCGGCGGCGGTAGGCGATTTTAAGTTTTAGTTACGCAATATATGTAATTAGAACTTAGTTTTCTTTTGTCGGTACACAACAGCAACTGCAAATCTAATTGTACATATGTATGTATAGTATATATTCGTGCAATAATGTGTGTCGAAGTGGGACCCCAATACATACATACATGTGGATATGCAGACATGTATGTATGGGCGTCCCATTCGCACATTCATAACTTTCTGTTATTTTCTAGCATTCTAATTGCAAAATATTGGGAGCAAAACAAAGTTGGAAACATCCAATTGAACTTGCAAAGACATAACAGACAAAATACGGAAAGAGTGATGGCATTGAAGAACGCATTAGCTCGCGTTTTGATGCGTGCTAAATAAAATAAAAAAATAGTAAACTTTATTTATAATTAATTAATAGTATTTATAACTATTATAATTACATTGTCTTTCATATTGCATAATAAATATGAAATGAAATTTAATTAGTATGTAGCGGCTATATTACAGCCCGCTTGACTGTAACTTTTCTATTAGTTTATTAGAATTAAAAAAAGTAAACAAAATAAAATAATAAAATAAGAAATGATAATAAATGAAAATTTGTACCCGCCTCAACCGAGAGAGTTGAATACACGCACTCCCCTCACAGTCTTTTGAAATTGGCGTCCGCCACTCTAACCACTCGACTATTGCCTCACTCCTTGGCCCATCGACAAAGCTGCATGGTGAACCAATTCTGTTACCATATAATGCAAATAAAAAGTTTAAAATGCTGTGTGTCTGACGCTAGATTTGAACTTCGGTATGCTTGCGTAAATTAGGTCTGCTTAATTATACTATACATATATGTTCAAAGTGAGTTTAATTCGTGTCATATCTCACTTATTTATAATCCGATTTAAATTTGAAATTTTCACATAACGCCCGTGGCTAGGTATTTGTCATGTAAGATATACAACTTTGGTTGTTGAGTTAATATTGTAGTTTTTAAATAGTTATTACTGATTTATAGAGGCGGGAAGGGGCGTGTCCAAATTTTAAAAAAACTTTGAGACACTGTATTATATACATATATTGTCACAAAATTTGATGACTCCAGCTCTTATAGTTTCTGAGATCCAGGTGTTCATAAAGACAGACAGACAGACAGACAGACGGACAGACAGACATGGCTCAATCGACTCGGCTACTGATACTGATTCAGAACATATATAGTTTATGGGGTCGGAGATGCCTCCTTCTGACTGTTACGCACATTTCCGTTCCGACAAAAACAATAGACCATACATTTTTTTAAAATCCATGGACTAATCTGAACAGCTCCAAATGTAAGGTGATGACATTCTCACGAGCCTGTCCAAAGTACGTATCTTACTCTCTTTGTGGTTGTCCTTGGAAAGAATTTCCCTGGTTGATGATCTAGGTGTCCGTTTGGATCGCAAACTAAAGTTTTGCGAACATATATCATCAATGGTTAATAAAGCTATGGGTGTGCTCGGCTTTATTAAGATATGGTCTAAGGAGTTTGACGATCCTTACCTAACTAAGACTCTCTTCAGCACCCTTGTTTGTCCAATTCTCAAGTCCTCAGTACATAGTTTAAATGGACCACATTGAATCCGTAAAGAAAAACTTTTTAATCTTTGCCTTCCGAGGCCTTAACTGGGATGTAAATTCAAAACTTCCTTCCTATCCTAGTAGACTTTTGTTACTAAATCTGCCATCCCTAGCCAATCGTAGAACCATGTTTGGTGTTGTATTTATAAATAACCTTATTCAAGGGGACATAGATAGTAACGACTTGCTTAGTCGACTACACTTCCCTGTCTCTGGTGGAATCACCGGTCATTACCTTCCTCTAAAACTAGCCAATTGTGGCTCGAACTATGCCCTGCATGAGTCATTCAGGGAATTGTGTTCGGACTATAATAAATTATATTCCATTGTAGCTAACAAAAACAATAATTCTTTATTTAACTAAAAATTACAAATCCTCCCGCACCTATCTAGTAACTAGTTAAATATATACTTCTCTTCTTTCTAGTGACAGTATTAATCTTATGCATGTTTAGAACATTCTACTCGATATTCTGATTAGTCTTTGCTTACTAACACTAACACTCCTCATCTGATTGGATTTTTCTGGGTTTTCCCCAATCCTCTGCAACAAATATTGGATCGGTTCTTTCTTTTTTATCCCAGTTCAAATTCAATTCAATTAATATTTTTTTTTTACAGTTAAGATCTTACTTTGAACTTAAAATTAAAATTATTTTTAGTTTAATATTTCAATTTAAAATGTAGATTATAATTATTAATTGTTTTTTACTTTTAAACAGTCCACTGACCATAGTTCAACTATAAATTAAATTAAATAAAAAAAAGACATGGCACACATGCTTCTTATTGCTGCACGCTTTAAGTAATTCAGAACGAGCCAGATCTGAGCGATGTATCGATTCAACAACCTGCAAGATATCTCCAACCAATTTGCTACATCTACCTCTTGCAATGAGCATGAGTAACATGCTTGCTTTCATCAAAATCTGACCACTAGCATATAATATGTATATAGATGCTATTGGAACAATCGGCCGAAATGATGGTTTCTGTATAAAGACCAGAATTGAATTGAATCGGAACAATTTGACTTACCCGTGCCAATCAAAGTTAGACGGTAACCGACGAATACTTTTCCATTTCATTAAAATCGGGCAATTCTGTATATCCTATAGTAGCTTTTCTTGCAACACTCAGTTAGAAATAGAAAAAGGCCAGTGATTGGATTTTGTAGTATGCGCACATGTTGTATATATATATTATACAAAGAATGCTATCAATCTGATATCAGCACAAATTACATTGTTGCAGTGTTTATGCAAACCGCGACGTTCAAGTGGAAGTGTAACATGATCACCCACTTATGAACCACACTGCCCAAAATGCATGGTCAGCGTTCTCACGCTAGCCATGTACATACTGCGCGCACACAACATACTCTCTCAATGTATGTATCATATACTATACATTGTATTAGAATACATAAGGGCCTTGGCTGCTATATCGCAGCGCTTGGCACCCGTTAATGTTAAGCTCAACATATATTGAATAAAGATCACTCCTCGGGGACTGACGTCCCCGCTAATCCAAATTCAAAGTGTTTTATTTGGAGTTCATATAAAAACTCTTCAATATATTATAGCTGCCAATGAATATACGTATCATAAGGCTTTTATTATATACGTTTTAATATTAATTTGTTTGGATTATTTTAAATCTCTTCTCTCAATTCTCGTGATTGCGCCTTGGCATCTTAGCTTCGCGAAATTATATCGGCATGCCGACACATTTCGATAAATCATTGAGTCTAGCAATAAGTGTTGAGCAATTTACGAATATCGGTTATAAGCAAGTGAACTTCAAATATTGGCTATAAATATACATATGCCGTAAACATAATAAATAAATCAGTTATAAACAAACTCACTTAATTGCTTACAGTGTGAACATATAATTTTATTTAATTTCGCACCATAATATATAACTATATATATAGTATAGTAACCATCGTAGGAGATAAGCGCCGGCAGGAGTATAACACGCCCGGCTTGCCACAGGTAGCCAGCCTTTCGTTCTGGCTTTATTTAGCATATTCAAGCATTCATTAAGAATAGTATCGAAAAGTCGCTTCGAGTTAAGTTAAGTTAGCATTGCCATTTGTGTTAAGGTCTTAGCTTCTGTTTACCGTATTGATAGATATTTTGTTAGCTCGGTACAGGATCAAAAATATTTTACATCAAAAAATTAATATAAATTCTTCATAATGTCGTTAGCCCACTGGAACCGCTACTTACTGTTGAAGACAGGCATAGCGAGGCGAATGCAACGCATGATGGCCGACTACTCGAAGACTATCTGCAACCTGAAGATCAACGAGGAAACCAAGGTGATGGTGCAAGGCTTTACTGGCAAGCAGGCAACTTTCCATGCTTCCGAGTCCATCAAGTATAACACGAAAATCGTTGGAGGCGTGTCGCCCAAGAAAGGCGGTACCACGCATTTGGAGAAGCCCGTCTTCAAAGATGTGAGCGAGGCAGTGAAGGAATTGAAGCCAGATGCGACAGTTATATTCATTCCACCTCCGACCGCCGCCGAGGGCATTTGTGCTGCTATCGAGAATGAGGTCGGCTTGATAGTCTGCATCACTGAAGGCATTCCCCCAGGTAGATATGGTGCGCATCAAGCAGATGTTGGAAACCCAAGAGAAGTCACGTTTACTAGGCCCCAATTGTCCGGGCATTATATCGGCCGAACAGTGTAAGATTGGCATTATGCCGGGCCACATCCACAAGCGCGGCGTGGTTGGTATTGTCTCTCGCTCGGGCACTCTGACCTACGAGGCTGTGCACCAGACCACAGGCGTCGGTCTCGGCCAGACATTGTGCATCGGGTGTGGGGGTGATCCATTCAACGGGACAAACTTTATCGATGGACTCAAGGTCTTTTTGGCCGACAAGGAGACCAAGGCCATCATATTGATAGGTGAAATCGGAGGCTCTGCTGAGGAGGAGGCAGCCGAATTTCTCAAACAGGAAAACACTGATCCCTGTTGCTCCAAGCCGGTGGTTGCCTTTATTGCTGGCCAGACGGCACCACCAGGACGACGCATGGGTCATGCCGGTGCAATCATCGCCGGTGGCAAGGGTGGCGCCCAAGACAAAGTCAAGGCCCTAGAAGACGTTGGCTGCATAGTCGCCATGAATCCATGTCACATGGGGGAGCTGCTCCACAAAGAGATGGTGCGACGCAAGCTGATCAAGTAGTCCCCACGGCTAACAAAAACGTATTATCAATAGTTAAGAAACATTATAAATTAGTTTAAACTTTATTAAATCGAAGTGAGTAATTAAGGGTTGAAGTTTCTGCAATGTTTGGGGAAAGTAATCTTTCATTATTTTTCATAACTCCAAAGCTTAAAATTGATATTGTTGCCACTTCACGTAATGTTTCTGTTACATATTTAAGTCTATTTGAATTTAAATTTTGAGTTTTTCTTTGGCTGCATCTCTTAGACCACCATTAGCATTATCGATACTTATATCAATACCGATATAGAAATAAAACGCACCTCTAGAGGAGAATAAACAAGTTGTCAGTTCTCGATAACCAACGGCGGCAAAAACACATAAAATTAAATACTTTACTTTATATATACTTTGTACTTTGTATATCTTTCTAATTTTACGCTATAACGACTCGAAATAGTCAATAAATAGTTATAAAGTTTTGGTGTCTTGTTTTATATCCATCTCCATATGAACTCGCAACATCTTTAATTTTATGTGTATCTCATTAATTTATGTCGTGCATGTTAAAAGCGAGCTTTATTGATGTGTGTGTGTGGTGAAATTGTGAAAAAGACGTTGCAATTTCTTGTGAAATAGTTGCACACATAGACACACAGACACGAGGCGATGCGGGCGTATGATGAAATTACGCAGCGGTAAGCAAATGAAAATCGGAACATGGATTTTAATTCGAACGACATGACTGGAGACATCGGATGCACATGGTGACTTGATGCGTAATTTGATGAACATGATGCAGAAAATGGATGAGCGAAACGGTCAATTATATAACTCCGTGAGAAGCATGGAGGATCGGCAAAATAAATTGGCAAGCTTTGTGGAAAATGTCAACGTTACTCAATCGGAGCTGGCTAAGCAAGTAGTCAGCATAAAGAACACAATGCTTCATGTCACTGGAGGCACTGCTGGAGGTATATGTGGACAATTGGGTGCCTTGGCTGGCGCAGAATCTGTGAGCGTTCCTGGAAGTTCACAGAAACAACTTGATTCACGTCTATTGGGCACTAATCGATGTGCGCGTGATGATCCTGGCGCTGCTGGAGGTGCGCAGTATTCAGAAGATAACAGAAGTGAAATTGGAAATATCGGCGCTGTTACAGGCGTGTGTGGCAAAATTGGCACTACTGGCGGTGCAGATGACTTTGGCGTCGTGGGATCTGGTGTCTATACATATGAACAAATGAAAGGCATATTTAACATGGGCGCCAACGAAGGCTCACGTAATCTTGGCATAAATGGTTCTGGCGGCTTAGGAGACGCTGCAGATGGTATTGGTATGTACGGGGTCGATGGTGTTGGTGGTGGTTTATTGGGTTCAGCCAGATTGAACAGTAGTAGAAGTGTGTTGCAACATCCTCCACTCGTATACCCTCGAAAACTCATCGATTTGCCTGAGTTTAATGGAAACCCAGAGGATTGGCCCGTATTTTCAACAATGTTTTAGGAGTCGTCGAATGCTTTTGGATATTCTAAACTGGAAAATCTGTTGAGACTACAAAAAAGCATAAAGGGAGCGGCCAGAGATGAAGTCAAGGGTTTGCTTATAAATCCTATGAATGTTGAACATGCTATGAATCGTTTAGAGTTCACCTATGGGAGGCCGGAGTCAATGATAAGGAGTCAAATGGACATGGTCAGCAAAATTACTGCTGTATCAGAGGATAATTTGCAATTGTTGGTCCCATTTGCAACGAAAGTTGAAAATTTGGTTATATTCTTGCAATCGGCTAATGCAACTCAATATTGCTGGATTATTGTCTATCCATTCCAGAGAGGGCACGTCGTCCGATATTGTTACCATCGCGTCACATTTTGTCAGAGTTAATTGTTAGATGGTATCATGTCAGCTATCATCAGCGTTGATGGGCCAGTTACCAGAGGATAGATTGACACCATTTCAACGGCTATTTTCGTATGTAGGATTCGACTACTTTGGGCCAGTCATAGTGATAATTGGACGATGACTAGAAAAGAGATGGGTTACACTGTTCACATTTTTAACTACAAGGGCTGTTCATCTGGAATTAGCGGCAGACTTGTCGACAGACGCATGTGTGTTGTGCATAAGAAATTTTGTAAACCGAAGAGGAATTCCTGTCAAGATCCGTTCTGATATGCGAACTAATTTCAATGGCACTAAAAAGGAATTAAAGAACGCAAAGGATTTTTTTGATATGGAATATATAAAATCAGAGTTAGGCAAAAAAGGCATCGAGTGGCAGTTTAATTGTCCATCCAATCCGAGCTCTCGCGGATGCTGGGAGCGCATGGTTAGGAACATAAAACGAGTATTGCCCATAACTTTAAAAGAGAAAGCACCACAGGTGGAAACTTTAAGGAGCTTGCTGATAGAAGCTGAGAATATAGTAAACAGTCGACCATTAACCCATTTGCCAATAGATATAAATGATCTGAAACCTCTGACTCCAAACCATTTCTTACTGGGAACGACGAACTCGACGCAAACTCCTGGAAAAGATCTTAATTTGTGCCTACGTGAGCAGTATCGCATTAGTCAACAGATGAAAGATAATTTTTGGCATCGATGGATACGTGAATATCTTCCGACTTTGACACGGCGCACTAAATGGCATGCGCGATCCAAACCCATAGCAAAGGGAGATGTTGTGGTAATTTGTGAGAAGAGCCTTCCAAGAGGTAACTGGAGAAAAGGAGTTGTTCTTCGTACAATTGCTACCACGGACGGCCAAATCCGAATAGCGGAAGTACAAACGTCAACTGGTGTGCTAAAAAGACCAGTTTCAAAGCTTGAGGTGTTAGATGTTTTGGGTAAAACTATGGAGTAGTTTTACGGTGGGTGGGATGTTGCCACTTCACGTAATATTTCTGTTACATATTTAAGTCTATTTGAATTTAAATTTTGAGTTTTTCTTTGGCTGCATCTCTTAGACCACCATTAGCATTATCGATACTTATATCAATACCGATATAAAAATAAGCCGCACCTCTAGAGGAGAATAAACAAGTTGGCAGGTCTCGACAACCAACAGCGGCAAAAACACATAAAATTAAATACTTTACTTTATATATACTATATATATATAAACGATTATAAATACTCAGAAGTGTTTTTATTTGGAGTTAAAAGTAAAACTCTTCAATATATTTCGTACCATTCTAATTTTACGCTATAACGACTCGAAATAGTCAATAAATAATTATAAAGTTTTGGTGTCTTGTTTGATATCCATCTCCATATGAACTCGCAACAGATTTATTATCTTCTAGTTTCGGCATGGTATCTACACTGTGAGGGTGTTGCTCAATTGAATGTAATCTTAAAGTGAACTCCTGAGAAATGTAATATTTCAAGTCGTAACTTTGAATTGGACTTTATATAGAAAATTTCAAACTATGCCATAATGTTGATTGTACTCTTCATGCTGTTTGATCCATTATTGAAGGTACCTATAGTATATAATTTGTAATCATAATTTGTATTGCATACCTTGCTGCGCCCAAATAAAATTTCATAATTAACTTTAAGGTTTATTGTCCACATTATTATTAAAGTAACACATACGAGTCTTGCCTTTTGTTGGCTCTAACTCTAAAAGTCTGTGAGATCCGTTCATACACATAGACAAACCGACACATGAAGAGACAGAGGTACATTTGTACGTTTTAAGGTTATAACAATGTACGTACAAATTGAAGTTACCGAAATTTTGAGATGTCGATTGAAATTCGGACCCTTCTAGAAACTTCTCACTTAAGAACACGTCTGTTCCTATTCGATATTCAATTTGTACAGAGTCTAATGTGTGTTGTGAGTATGTGAAAATGAGCAAGTGGGCATGAAATTAATATAAGAGAGAGAGAGAGAGAGATTATAAGGGTATGATGACTGTTCTTATTCAATGTTAACTATTACAGTTGTTCTTATGTGTTAATACATGTTGGGTCATTCATTAAAATTTGTTTGACGTATAATATTTTTGGTATAATACTATTGCATAATATTTCTTTAATAATGATCTACTCCAACAATACTTTCAAAATGATCCAGTGCAAATTCATTCATTTATGTGCTCCAGCGCAATTATTTGATTCGATTTACTTCATTTAAAGTGCTTTGTATTTTATTTAGAATTTTTAAGTGAGGTTAATGTGAAACGAACGTACATCACGTACATAAGATACCCTTGCAGAGGGTATATTAATTTTGGCCAGGAGTTTGCAACGCATCTTAGAAAACATCTCCATCTTCGTTAAGTACTCGTATATATATTGTGAATCAGCATCAATAGAGGAGTCGAATAAGCCATGCCCGTCTGTCTGTTGCAACTCAAACTAGTTGCTCAGTTTCAAAGCTATCTTGATGAAAATTGCACAAATGCTTCAAATTACTGCGCGCTGTGAAAAAGCCGGCACGAGCCTGATTAGATTTAAATTAGTATCACCCAACGTCGGAGTAATATCAACTGTAATCTTAATGTTTTATATTAATTTTGCTTGCCCCAGGTGCATAACAATGTAGCAGAGGTCGCCGCAATAAGTACAAAACAAATTGGGCTGCGGAGTAAAATGAGTAGTCAAGTGAGAGTTACTTTTCATACTGATCTAATTTTCGGTGTTGTAGACTTTATATACATACATGTTTCTTACAAGCTAGGTATTTACATAGGCTTACATACATGATAATAAAACACAAATGTTACTTATCTAGGTCTAATGACATCTGCTAATTTATGGCATGCAGATGGTCCGAAATCGTGCTTCTGTATGCATAAATATAAACAGTCATTATTTACTAAGTCCGCCTGCATATCAGTGAACGGTCAGTATATATTGTGAACGTATGCATATCAGCCTTTCTTTCTCGTTTGTTCTTGAAATCTGACTGATTTACGGCCAAATAGCAAGGAAGCTCCCCTTAATAAATGTTACAAAAGTAGATATTGTTCCCATAGTCGGCTAGATGCTACTGTAGGTTTCTTCGCTTGTTTGTTTATCGATAACGTGTTGCAGACGCAAAGGACCCCGATCAGTCAATTTCGTGTTGGCGTGTTGCTTTTTGTACGCTAAAATGCTAATTTGGTTGCGTTCCCCTAATGTTGTAGTTTGTATTGTTGTTAGTGTGATTGTTGCTGCCACAGAGGCAGAGTCGCTGCTGGTGCTGCATGGCATGTCGCTGCGTTATTTTGCCGTGTTCGCCGTGTTTGCTTAACTGTTGTCCATAAACTAATTACCGCACACATTTTTTGCTGGCCATTATTGTTCATTGTTGCACGAGGCGGCGCTGTTGCTGTAGCTGTTCCACGTTGTTTGTCGTTTGTTTGTTGACGTTGCCGGTGTGTCGCCTTCGTGTTGTCTGCCAACAATTATGCTGATAATTGGCGTTGGCGGGAGGCATCACGTGGCGTATGCGCAACGCTTCCGTCTGGCAATCTGGCAGCTGGTCCTTGTTAACCATTCACTTGACAAATATTTAAATCATTTGCCACCAGGCGGAGCTCAGGTGTTTGGGCAACTGTGCCACTTTTGTGCACCGATGTGCCTCTGTGTGTGTGTGTCCCCCCTTCCCACCTCCCCTGCAACCATCCTTGGCGCATAATTTAACTAAAAGCAATTGAAAATCAGCCCAGCAAAGTCAGCAAAAGCAGCAACAACAGCTACGGCAACAGCACAAAGTGAAGCCAAGTGCAGCCAGGCTTCAAGAACTGCTAAATGCCAGCAGTCCTGTCTCTGCCACGCCCCACCAGCGCCCATTGCCGCTGCCCCGAGTGGGCGGCGCCCACTCTCAAGTGGCACAGAATGAGAGCGAGAGGCAGCGCCACACGTACGACAAAAAGTTCTACAGCGTCGCCCGGTTCTGTCTGTCCCCCTCTCCCCTGCTGCCTCTCTCTCTCTCTCTTTATATCTATCTATCTCTATCCCTCCCTGCTCTGTGCTGTCTCTGTGCTGCTCTGTCGCCGGCCTTAAAGTATTTGCCAGGTTCCTTTGGCAGCTGCTGAGGTGTCAACGCTGCACTTGAGCCACGAGTATTTTTGTGAGTTATTTCTTTTCAAGCTATTTGCCAAATGCCACAGCAGACAAACAGACAGACAGACTGAAAGAGAGAAATAGAGAGAGTGAGAAAAAAGGGAGAGAGAGGGATAGTGAAGGAGACGGAGTGAGATAAGCGCAGAGTAATCGGCAAGTGATGCACTCACTTCTCGGCCCAAGTGCGCAGAACAAATTCATTTTCCTTATTAGAAACCCATGTGCGTGTCTCGTTTAAACTGAACAGAAGCATCACATACACACACACATAGACATACATATTGTACAGTATGGCTTCAGTAAAGGTAAAAGAACAATCGACGCTCTCACTGCCGTAAGAGATTTGGCCAAGAACGCTCTCGACGGAGACAGATGGCTAGGCGGTAAAAGAAGTACTGCGCCATCATCACGCTGGACGTCAAAAATGCGTTCAATACGGCGAGATGGCCAAATATTCTCGGAGCCTTGCGCACCATGGGTATTCCTAAATACCTCAAAATCGTCATTGGCAGCTACTTCAGGGATCGTATATTATGGTACGATACTGAAGCCGGGCCAAGAAAACATTACGTCACTGCAGGTGTCCCACAAGGGTCGGTACTTGGACCAGTCCTGTGAAACATAATGTATGACGGTTTATTGTCCATCAACAAACCCAGTGGGGTGGAGCGTCACTGCTTTGCCGATGACGTGGCGGTAGCTGCTGTTGTCAAAACAATACGTGAGCTACAGGACACGAGCAATGCAACGATTAGAGCAACCATTAACTGGCTGGAGACAGCAGTGGTGGAAATTGTTGCGGACAAATCCGAAGTTGTGCTGCTGAGTAGTAGAAAGGCGGTTGAGTGCAGGTCTCGGTGAAAGACATACAAATAGAGTCAGCCGGATCGCTGAAATATCTGGGAGTTCTATTTGACCATAGACTGACTTTTTAAGGAACATGCGAGATACGCCAGCAGGAAGGCAGCGATGTCAGCAGCAGCATTGGCAAGACCCATGCCGAATGTGGGAGGACCCAGGTCGTCGGCCAGGAGACTGCTGGTGACAGTCGCGAAAGCAACTCTGTATAGCAGCCGCCATCTGGAGGAGTGTCACGAAGAAAGTGACCTACTTAGATTGCGCTCGTGCAGTATCACGGACCCTGGCCCTTAGGCTGATCAGAGGATTCAGAACAATGTCCAAAGATGCAGCTCACGTACTTGCGGGCATCCCCCCGATAGACCTAGAGGTAGATGCCCAATATTTAGCTCGAGAAGGTGCTCCCCGCGCAGAGATAAATGACTGGCTTCAAGGAGTGTGGTAGATTAGGTGGCAAGAGTCACAACAAGGAAGATGGACCAGATGCTCCAGATTTTACACAGAGAGAAAGCTGCTGGAGTCTCTTACTGGAACTCCGCTCAGTCCGCGAAGCTTAATGAGCACAATGTTGGCGGACAAACCCGTATGGGAGAGGGCACATGGCATCATCGGCATCATCGGCATGATGAAATGTGTCCGCATCGATGAGATGGCCAGCAGACCTGCTGGTTGAAGAGCACTCCTGTGAGGTGGCGGGGCAAGAATATACCTCGGCAGGCTCGGCTTGTCGTAAAAGGCGACTAAAGAGTTAGTGAAGGAGCGTCCCTCTGCATGGCAACACTAAAGGAGAGGGATTGCGATCTGGCACCACATTTAGTTTACCGAAGTAATACCATGACTGGAAGTGCCGCTAAGCGTGACAAGGACTGGAGAGCGTACGGAGGTTTTTGTTTAGTACGTAGGCATAACTCTACTTGGGTGCATGCCATCTACGGACGGTAGATGGTATCTTTCGAAGATTTTATTTTCCTGCCGTATTTTCTATAAAAAATACATATGTATGTACATGTGTGTGTGGTAAACAGCATACATACATACATATATGGTAATTGAGGCACTATAAAGAGCTTCCACTCTTCATTTTCCATTTGGCCTCAAGAAAGGCAAAGTCGAAACCGAATTGAAAACTGTTGCCCCAGCGAAGCAAGTGGGCGGACAGTTGGCACACCCCTTTCTGAGCCGGCTCTACCCTTTCGATAATGCCATTCAAGAGCCTTTTTTCGGAGCGGGGGCGGACGTGACAATCGGCTTAATCGACCGCAGCAACAGTGAAAAAGCAATTAAAATAAGACAAGTCTAAAAAGAACAGGAAAACTGTGCTCGACCCACAGACAAAGGCAGGAGGGCAAAGCGGCCTGTATAAAAAATTTTTCATAGCCAACGGATTCGATTCAATTCCGAATTCTTTTTTTTTCATTTTCGTTGGGGCAGGCTGACCGGTGCCGCCATTGTGGTTGTTATTGTGGTTGTCATTGTGATTGCTGGGTTCGTCAAGTGCTCCACGCATCGAGCTTTCTTCACGTGCCAGAAATATTTATGTGCTTCAAAAAATAAACCAAACCACTAAGAAAAGCAACAGTCGCGCGGCACGCGACAGTGGGATACCCTTCGACTATGTTTCGGTGTAGTTTAATTTGTTTAATTCATACACATATGCATATGAAGATACTTTCAAACTATTCTCGACAGATGGCGCTTCAAATTCTAGATGCCACGCCCACCGCCCCCGCAAATCAATAATTTCATTTTTGAAATCAATTTGTAAGCGCTGTGTAAAAGATACAACTTTATGACTTTAACATACGAGTTTTGACGCCGCATAAAGCGCGACACATTCTATTAGTTATTGTTTAAAATAAATATAAGGTATCTTTTAGTCTAATATACCCCGCGGTATTTTTAAAGAGAACATAGGCAGCAAAGCAAAACACAGGGGCATAGGCAGCAACAAGAGACAGGGTACACAAACATAAGAAAACTTCAGACATTCGGCGCCCATGCCTAGCGCACACACAAGTTACGGTACCTCGGTACCCAGACCGTGAGCCTAGCACCCGCACAGAGTAACGGTGCCTCTAGACCCAGAGCACAAGCCTAGTGTGCGCACAAGTAACGCACAGTGGTTCTCTCCATAGACCAAAAATATAAATAAAAAAATGCATGCAAAAAAATATAACGCTACAGTCAGGAGCTGACTGTATAAGGCCATGGATTATCATAGTATACCGTAGGCAATAGGTATAGGTATGCACTTCTAGCGCGTACCAAATTTCATTACAGTTGTTTCTTCTTGATTTTAATTTTTTGACTGTAACTTTTCTTTTAGTTTATTAGAATAAAAAAAATAAAAAACAAAATAAGAAATAATTAATAAACGAAAATTCGCACCCGCCTCAACCGGGAGTTGAACGCACGCACTCGCGCAGCCGTCCGCCACTCTAACCACTCGGCCATTGCCTCATTTCTTCGCGCATCGGCAAAGCTGCATTGTGAACCAATTCTGTTCCCATACAATGCAAATAAAAAGTTTAATAAAATGCTGTGTGTCTGACGCTAGATTTGAACTTCGGTATGCTTGCGTAAATTAGGTCTGCCTAATTATTATATACATGTATGTTCAAAGTGAGTTTAATTCGTATCATATCTCACTTATTTATAGTCCGATTTTAATGAAATTTCACATAACGCCCGTGGCAAGGTATTTGTCATGTATGATATAACTTTGGTTGTTGAGTTAATATTGTAGGTTTTAAGTAGTTATTTCTGGATTTACAGAGGCGGGAAGGGGCGTGTCCAAATTTTAAAAAAATTTGAGACACTGCAATATATATGTATGTTGTCACAAAATTTGATGACTCTAGCTCTTATAGTTTCTGAGATCCAGGTGTTCATACAGACAGACGGACAGACGGACAGACGGACAGACGACAGACAGACATGGCTCAATCGACTCGGCTACTGATACTGATTCAGAATATATATAGTTTATGGGGTCGGAGATGCCTCCTTCTGCCTGTTACGCACATTTCCGTTCCGAAACATAGACACAATAGACCATGAATTTTTTTAAAATCCATGGCCTAAAAATGTTACAAAAGTAAACAAACTGTCTCTAAAAATGTCCAAACTTTTCAATGGCAAAACCGGTTTTTTCTTGAATTCTAACGGGACTTTCTAAAAATAGCATTTAATATGTAAACACGTGTTCATTTTCAAAGAGCAGTTGCGTGCATTGCAAATATTTCACAACAAAAGTGCACTTCAATCAGTTCAGTCACGTAAAAACATTTCTGCATTTGAGTTACATAGAAACGGACTTTAAAGAAGCTATTTATTTTAAGTTCTTAAACAGAAAATGTGCTTTTATATTGTAGTTATTTTAAAAATTAATGTTTTAGTTTTATCCCTCGGAAGCCTGCATCAAAAATGTTCCATAGCCGACCGATTCGATTCAATTCCGAATTCTTTTTTTTTCATTTTCGTTGGGGCAGGTTGACCGGTGACGCCATTGTGGTTGTTATTGTGGTTGTCATTGTGATTGCTGGGTTCGTCAAGTGCTCCACGCATCGAGCTTTCTTCACGAGCCAGAAATATTTATGTGCTTCAAAAATAAACCAAACCACTAAGAAAAGCAACAGTCGCGCGGCACGCGACAGTGGGATACCCTTCGACTATGTTTCGGTGTAGTTTAATTTGTTTAATTCATACACATATGCATATGAAGATACTTTCAAACTATTCTCGACAGATGGCGCTTCAAATTCTAGATGCCACGCCCACCGCCCCCGCAAATCAATAATTTCATTTTTGAAATCAATTTGTAAGCGCTGTGTAAAAGATACAACTTTATGACTTTAACATACGAGTTTTGACGCCGCATAAAGCGCGACACATTCTATTAGTTATTGTTTAAAATAAATATAAGGTATCTTTTAGTCTAATATACCCGCGGTATTTTTAAAGAGAACATAGGCAGCAAAGCAAAACACAGGGGGCATAGGCAGCAACAAGAGACAGGGTACACAACATAAGAAAACTTCAGACATTCGGCGCCCATGCCTAGCGCACACACAAGTTACGGTACCTCGGTACCCAGACCGTGAGCCTAGCACCCGCACAGAGTAACGGTGCCTCTGGACCCAGAGCACAAGCCTAGTGTGCGCACAAGTAACGCACAGTGGTTCTCTCCATAGACCAAAATATAAATAAAAAAATGCATGCAAAAAAAATACAAACGCTACAGTCAGGAGCTGACTGTATAAGGCCATGGATTATCATAGTATACCGTAGGCAATAGGTATAGGTATGCACTTCTAGCGCGTACCAAATTTCATTACAGTTGTTTCTTCTTGATTTTAATTTTTTTTGACTGTAACTTTTCTTTTTAGTTTATTAGAATAAAAAAATAAAAAAAAACAAAATAAGAAATAATTAATAAACGAAAATTCGCACCCGCCTCAACCGGGAGTTGAACGCACTCCCGCGCAGCCGTCCGCCACTCTAACCACTCGGCCATTGCCTCATTTCTTCGCGCATCGGCAAAGCTGCATTGTGAACCAATTCTGTTCCCATACAATGCAAATAAAAAGTTTAATAAAATGCTGTGTGTCTGACGCTAGATTTGAACTTCGGTATGCTTGCGTAAATTAGGTCTGCCTAATTATTATATACATGTATGTTCAAAGTGAGTTTAATTCGTATCATATCTCACTTATTTATAGTCCGATTTTAATGAAATTTTCACATAACGCCCGTGGCAAGTATTTGTCATGTATGATATATAACTTTGGTTGTTGAGTTAATATTGTAGGTTTTAAGTAGTTATTTCTGATTTACAGAGGCGGGAAAGGGGCGTGTCCAAATTTTAAAAAAACATTGAGACACTGCAATATATATGTATGTTGTCACAAAATTTGATGACTCTAGCTCTTATAGTTTCTGAGATCCAGGTGTTCATACAGACAGACGGACAGACGGACAGACGGACAGACAGACATGGCTCAATCGACTCGGCTACTGATACTGATTCAGAATATATATAGTTTATGGGGTCGGAGATGCCTCCTTCTGCCTGTTACGCACATTTCCGTTCCGACAAACACAATAGACCATGAATTTTTTTTAAAATCCATGGCCTAAAAATGTTACCAAAAGTAAACAAACTGTCTCTAAAATGTCCAAACTTTTCAATGGCAAACCGGTTTTTTCTTGAATTCTAACGGGACTTTCTAAAAATAGCATTTAATATGTAAACACGTGTTCATTTTCAAAGAGCAGTTGCAAGCATTGCAAATATTTCACAACAAAAGCGCACTTCAATCAGTTCAGTCACGTAAAAACATTTATGCATTTGAGTTATTTTAAATTGGATTTTAAAGTTGAAGGTATTTATCTTAAGTTCTTAAATTGAAAAAATGCTAATTTGTATTGTAGTTATTTTAAAATTAATGTTTTAGTTTACCCTGTTTTTGTACAGTTTGCGTTCGTCTTTATTATGTTTACTTAAAGTTTTAGTTGTGTTCCCCCACGATTCCCCCCTTGTGATATTTTTCAGTGTATTAGTGTGTATCTTAAGGTAATAAGAGAGATTAACTTAGCTGCAGATGTGTGCGTTATTATAACGCCGTCTTTTTTTCAAGGTTAAATTTTCATTGCAAAGCATCATACTTGCCATTGCAACTAATAGCAGGTGATCCTAAGCACCCTCAGATAATTTAGAAGAATCCGCGGCCTTTATCAACACGTTTACTACCGACCTCTGATATTTCAGTTTAAACCAGTAAGAAAAGCAACAGTCGCGCAGCACGCGACAGTGGGATACCCTTCGACCTATGTATGTATGTTCTTATGTATGTACTCATATATGTACATATGCACATGCTTTGAAATTAATCCCGACAGATGGCGCTCGCGCTTCGCGCTCGCCCGCCTCCCTTGTTAGCTGACAGAAGCACTTGGTTGCTCATACTTTCTTAAATAACTTTTGTGTTTATTGTCCGATCGGACTGAAATTTGGAGACTACGTAGATATTTCATTAAGCTTAGTATATGTTAAGTCAGAAAGTTCTATCTTTTAAACAGCGCTTACAAATTGAGTTCAAAAATTAAATTATGATTTGTGGGGGCGGTGGGCGTGGCACCTAACATTTGAAATAAACTTGATCTGCTTGATCCATACAGGAGTCTTCCTGCCAAATTTGGTAACTCTAGCTTTTATAATAGCTGAGATCTGTGCGTTCATACAGACGGACAGACGGACAGACGGACAGACGGACAGACAGACAGACATGGCTCAATCGACTCGGCTAGTGATCCTGAGCAAGAATATATATACTTTGTGGGGTCTGCCACGCCTCCTTCTGCCTGTTACATACATTTGCATTTTTGCACAAAGTTAGTATACCCTTTTTGACCATTTTCAATGGTCGAAGGGTATAAAAAGAATCGGGTCAGCTATAAATAAAGAGAAATATTTTAAAACAAAAATTGAGCTGTTAAAGCCAACAAAATGTTCAATATTTGCCAAACAAATCCAAATTGAACATCGTTTGCAGTTAACTATGGTTGATGGCAAAATTTGTAGTGCCCTTTTATGTGAAGCGAAGCCAACAGAGATGAATAATTTGGAAAAGTGTTTAACAAAGAAGGTTCATGAAACACGTTTCGAATTTGGTTTATCCCCATTGCATTCCTACATTAGATTCATTGAATATTTTTTGCAAGTCTCATACAGACTAGACTTAAAAAACGGCAAATTAATACTGCATAAGGGAAAGAAGGCATGCTGCATAGAAAAGCCCAAATCCAAATACTAGGTGGGGTGAAAAGTAACCTCCTTGACCGCCAAAATACAATTCTACTGCAAAAAAGTTTATAGTGCCTTGTAGTCTGTTCTTATTTAGGAAAGCACGCCGAATTTCTATGCGATACTGTCAGTAGTTTTTTTTTGACAGCGAATTTTTGTTGACGTGTTTGGCATCATGTTCAGTCTGCACGAAAACGATTTTCGTTTTATCAAAAAACATTATTTTTTGAGAGGCAAAACGGCGAAGGAAACAAAAGAAAAATTGGATAAATATTATGGGGCTAATGCTCCGTCAGACTACACCGTAAAATATTGGTTTCGAGAGTTTCGTGGTGGCCGCAACTCCACTACCGATCAAGACCGCAGTGGCAGGCCCTCGGATGCGGTCACAGAGGACAATGTCAAAAAAAAATACACGAAATGGTGTTAACTGACCGGGAAATCAAGGTGCGCGAGCTGGCAGATGCTACAAAGATTAGTACTGAGCGAACACGCCATATTTTGGGAGAGATTCTGCATTTGAAAAAGCTACCCTGGCGCTGGGTGCCGCGCATGCTCACATCGGAACAAAAACACGAACGCGAGATCACTTCGAAACAGTGTTTGGAATTGTTAATGGCGAAACGGAAGGACTTTTGGCGTCGATTGGTAACTGTTGATGAAACCTGGATCCACTATTATACACCAGAGAACAGAATGAATTCCAGGCAATGGACTGAAGCCGGCACGAGTGCTCCGAAGCGGCCAACGGAGGCTCAATTTGTCGGAAAGGTTCTGGCGTCGGTTTTCTGGGACTGTCATGGCATACTCTTCGTAGACTACCTTGAAAAAGGAAAAACCATCAACAGTGAGTATTACTGTGCACTATTGGAGCGATTAAAGGCCGAAATCGCTGCAAAACGGCCTCACATGCAGCGGAAAAGAGTTTTGCTTTTGCAAGACAATGCGCCGGCGCACAAGTATTCGCCCGATTTGGCTCCCTCGGACTATTATCTCTTCCCACACTTTAAAAGATGGCTCATCACTAAAAAATTCAGGTCACGCGAGGAAATCATCGACACCGCGGAGGAGTATTTTGAAGACCTTCCGGAAAATTACTTTTTCGGACGGGATAAACAAATTGGAAAATCGCTGGAATAAGTGTATCGACCTTAAAGGGGACTACATTGAATAAAATAAAAAAAAAAATTTAAAAAAAAAATCATTTTTCATGGTCAAGGAGGTTACTTTTCACCCCACCTAGTAGATTTTCGTTTAAAAATGGGTTTATTGGTGGACATACCCAGAATTGGAGGAAGTGGCACTTCAAATGATGGCAAAACGGCCAGAGCATTTTTCAATAACCCGAAAATGTCAGCCGAAATTACGGGAATAAATGAAAATGTTATAGTCCGTTGTGCAACATTGCTACAATGTACGATATGGCATCTGGTTACAAAATCAACGTAAACAAATTTGGAGAACTTGCACTTGACACTGCCAAAGAGCTTATTAACCTATATCCCTGGTACTATCTTCCTCCCTCACTACCCAAAGTATTGGTTCATGGTCCAGATGTTATAAATTATGCACTTTTGCCAATCGGAGAGTTATCTGAATCCAAAAATAAGGACATTAAAATGTTTAGAAGACAGAACACTCAGAAGATGTCACGCATTGCTACAAATACGGACTTAATAAATAGACTGCTTCTGAGTTCTGATCCATTTCTTACTGGCCAAAGAAAACTCCCTTGCACAAAAGTCTATATTATTAAAATCAGTATATGTTTTATCTTTAAGATGGCACACATTTATTCGATTAAATTTAAATTAAAACTAATTAAATTTTTGTTTTTTATTTATTAGTTTTGTTACCGAATAACATACCCTATTTGGGCGTACTGAAAATTAACCACGCCCCTTTCTTAAAGTTTCAAACCAAAAATCTACCACTTAATGTTCTTTGGTCTATTATTTTTTGTTATCACAACCGATCGATCATATGACAGATATATGACATAGTGGTCCAATCTGTCTGATATTTATACATTATCCTACTATAATCTAAAAAATATTTTGTGCAAAGTTTTAAGCCTGTACCTTAACTATAAGTATTTATGGCCGCCCTCCCCATACAACAGGAACCAGTGTGTAACGGTGCCTGGGTACCCAGAGCTTGTGCACAGACAGGCAGTGGCACTAGGTAAGCAGCGCCTTCTATACCCTGTACATATCTCAGCAGGACATGACCTGTTAAGGGCCCCTCTTGCTAAAGTCATAGTAGTCCTAGTATTTATAAATTTTTCTGTAAAGACCCTGGCGAGACTGAGATATGTACCTCAGCCTGAGAAAACATCCTTGCAGAATGAAATATGTACGTATTCTCCAAATTGCAATTCGATCGGATAATAAACACAGATGTTATTTAAGAAAGTATGACCATAAAACTTAACAAGGCAGGCGGGCGAGCGCTATCTGAAAAATAATTTAAAAGCATGTGCATATGTACATATGTATATACTATGCATGAATTTAACAAATTAAACTACACGGCAACATAAGTCATTATTAAGGCATGCGGGGACATCCAGAAATCTCTTTGTGTCCTTGGCAGCCTATTCAGCCCATGTGGGCTGAGAAATACCTATGGTAGACAATCCAGTTGGTACTCAGTGCGCATATAAAAGTCGAGAACACTAGACTGTAGCTCTTTTACGTGTATTTGATTTTAAATATTTTTAAGTGCTTGCAGCCTGCAAATGTATTCGAAATTCGAAATGAATCATTCATAAGAGAAATGGAAGAATTTGATAGTGAGTACAGCATTTTTAAGTATCGCATTTCAGTGATAGTCACTGTACTACATTGAGTAAATATCACATCAAACGCATGCTGCGTATCTATTGTTTTTGTTGTAATACAATAAATATGTGTTCATTGTATTAAAGTGCACAATACAAACCTAAACGTCTCTAGGACTGTTCATTTACACCATTGAATTACGATTTTGTATTATTATTGAATATTATATTTAGTTTAATATATATAATATTATTATAAATATTGAATCAATTTCTAAATTATTAATGTGTAGAGTGACAGGGTGGATTTGATCTATTGGGCAATTGTTAACACAATGGAACATAAGTTCTTTGCAATCTGTTATGGTTTGTTTTTAAACTCGCTGCCCATAGGGTAGAAGGGTATTATAACTTTGTAATAATCGAAAATGTTTGGAACAGGCAGAAAGAGGCGTGGCAAACCCACCAAACTATATGTATACATATATTCTTAATCAGCATCAACAGCCCGCTTCCGCCTCACAAGTTAAGAAAAACCGCATCTTAAACGTAATTTTAGTGCAGATCTGTTCATTTTGGGTCAAGACAATAACTATCAACGCCCAAATGATTTTTGAAAATTTGGTTGCGATCAGACAATAAACATATATTGTTAATTTATACCACTAAGCAATGAACACATAGAGACCTCAAACAGCGGTTAAAGTTACTGTCGCTGGTTTTTTGGACCAGCTGCCCCAGAGAAGAAGCAGAATAGAAGCATTGAGAATAAAGACTACGGCTGAACGTTCGACCGGGGCAGTACGCTGTTCGGCTGGGGCAGCTCGCTGTTCGGCTCTCAGTACAAACAGTGCATAGCATCAAAATTGCTTCAGTCGCACAACGACAGCGGAACGGTAAGCATGCTCGTACTTCTTTGCGCTGTGCGATCGTTACCATGTGCGTGTGTATGCATGCACAGCCCGCGTATGAATGTTTGCGTTGCTTGTGAAGTTTGACAACACAAAATTGACTTCAGGCTGCCAGCGCGGTTGCCGAAGCATTTGCCTGTTTTGAAACTTCACAAGCAACGCATACATTCATACGCGGGCACACATGGAAACGATCGCACAGCGCATGCTTATCGTTCCGCTGTCGTTGTGCGACTGAAGCAGTTTTTATGCTATGCACCAGTGTTGCCAATTTAGCCTTTAAACAGCGTCATCCGGAAAAAATTAAAAACAGCCCCTATCCGGAAAACTGTCCATTTTTTTTGGTTTGTCCTTTTTCTATCCTTTATTGATTCTGATTAAATTGTTACAAAATCATCCAAAATGTAAAAATGCCAAAAGAAGTTTATAAACAAAAGTTTCGAGACGCATGGCTAAAACAGCCGGATCTGCAGAGTACTTGTCGCGATGGGAAAGATCCCGATAAGGCTTATTGCAAATACTGCAAATGCAGTATAAATCCCAAAATGAATTAGATCCGTGCGCATATGACTACAAAAAAACATGTGCAGAATACGGTGCCTTTGTTGAAACCACAATTTCATTCTGGGCAGAAGTGAAAAGATATAAGGACGCAGCTGGAAACACTCCCTTTACAGAACTGGCAAACTTCGCAATAAGAATGTTGTCATTTCCATGGTCCAATGCTGAAGTAGAGAGACTATTTAGCCAAGTAAATTTGGTAAAAACCAAATTGCGCAATAGGATCAGATAGAAACTTAAAAGGCTATTTATCTATCAGGGAAATAAATTGTCTTTGTTTTAAATTATACGCACATTGATATAATTCGTCTTTCTCAGGTTTGGGCTACGCCGGCATGCTGCATGTTGCCACGACTACAAACTCCCTGTAAAATTTTACAATATGATAGGAAACAGTGCATCCTATGGAAGTCTGGACTCAAATATTTGTGGAGATGATATAGTTAATGAAGTTCTCAAGGAATTGTCCTATAAAAATGCATAAAATTTTCTTAAAATTTATAGTTTCTATTGTTTTATTTTTCCCGTTTTCATGTTTTAACCAATTTCTATAATTTTTTGACAGTTAAGCGCCGAAAAAATATTAAATTAACGTATAAATGGTTGAACAATAATCTGTCCTTTTTTTGTACTTTTTTTTTTTTTTTTGTCCTATTTTTTTTAGCTTATCTGGCCTTTTTCAGAACCAAGCTGTTGGGAACACTGCTATGCACTGTTTGTACTGAGAGCCGAACAGCGAGCTGAAGTCTGCCGAAGTCTTTATTCTAAATGCTTCTGTTCTGCTTCTTCTCTGGGGCAACCGCTGTTTCATTGCTTAGTGGTTATACTTTATTAGGTTAAGTCTTATGTTGTAAGTGTTGATACACTGTCGTACGTTTATTTAGTTATCGTAATAAACAATTAAAACATTAAACAATTATCTCCACAACTTCAGAAGCGGTATAAACAAAAAACAAAACAAAAAAATTATTGTTTTTAACATAAAAACTAGACTGCGAATATTCTTGCAAAATTGACAATTGTCAGCAATTTTCTGTAGTCACGCCAGTGTGTCGCGTCAATTTTGTAAAGTTCCGTTTAATTTTTTCATCATGAAAAGAGAACAAATAATTACATGGCTCCTGAGCAACGAAATTCAATTCGAGAAGAAGGCGAACACCCGCCAATTGGAAAAATTTGCAATGGACCATGGAACACTGTCTGGAAACTGCTATAAAAGTGGCTGATATTGAAGAACAAATGTCTAAATCAGGCGAACAGCCCATAACAGCTGCACAGGCTTTGCGAATTTCTGATGAAATCGACGCGCTAGACGATTTAAAGGAAATGCAAATAGAACAAGTAATCGTTGAAGCTAAAATTGAATTGTTACAATCTACGCGGGACTTCAAGCAGAAATCGCGCTGAAGTGAATAACGGAATGACCGCCATTGTTCCATTTAGCGGCGAGCAGGTAGTAGATGCGAGCAAGTGGCTAAATGATTTTGAACACACATGCGATAGCATGAATGTCGATAATATTTTTTTAAATTTGTGAGGACCCAAAAAGAGCCCCCACATTTTTGTTATATTTTTCTCCTTTTTTTAGTATGTAGTTCTAGAATTAATTTTTCTTTTTTAGTATAAGTAGATGTACATAAGTATTTTAAGTATTACATTTTTCCCTATAAAGGGAGTTATTTTCGGTTTAACCAAAAGCTGTGTTTTAAGTTACGGGTTAGTCGAAACTACCGCAGAGAGTAGGGCTAATAAATACAGGGTATAGGCTCGCGCAGCAGCACAAGAGACGCCGACGCCGAGGAAACCCACCACCAAAAAGCAGAACACCAGCAGAGAGACGCAGCAGAACACCAGCATGGAGAGCACAGCAGAACACCAGCAGAGAGAGCGCAGCAGAACATCAGCAGAGAGAGCGAAGCAGAACGCCAGCAGAGAGAACGCAGGCAGAGAGAGCGAAGAAGAACAACAAATGAAGGAGCGCAACAGAACGCCAGCAGAGAGAGCGCAGCAGAAGACCAGCAGAGAGATCGCAGCAACAGAACACCTGCAAAGAGAGGGCACTGCAACCGAAAGAGCGCGACAGCCGTAACCGAACGTCGAGAGAGCGTTGCAGCTGCAGCAAAACCCGAGCCGAACACATGAGAGAAAGATCAGCCGCGGGTAGCGGAGAGGGGAGGAAGCTACGATGCACTCGCGTCGCCGCAAAGTGTTTGGTCGGCTTAAGCTCTGCGACTGCACTGCCCATAATCTAACGCTGGCATTTGGAGGCTGGGTGACATTTTGCCGCAAGGAAAATAATTAATGAAGTGGTGACGCTGAGATAGGACGGGCGCAAAAGTCGCGACATAAAAAGTGACCCGCAGTTTTTTGGACAAAATCCCACAAGGAGGACAGAAGCGATCCGAATGAAACGAAGGGATCCGGAGGAAACGAAGAAACGAAAATAAAACCTAAAAAAAGCAAGAGTTTGTGTTGCATGCAGTGTGGCAAGGGGGAGGGGGGGGTTGACTGCCGGGAGCGGGCGTGCCAGTACATGTGTGTGAGTGTGCGCGTGCAGAAACGTCCTCCAGTCGTTGCCACCTGCAATTTAAATAAAAGCAAAATGATTAAAACATACACAAATATCACAATTAAAACAATCAAAATACTATCCTCATTGCTAGCTTTGCCTGACACGGTTCCTCAGCTCTACATCCCACTGAAAATAAACAAACACAAACTAAAATAGTATACCCTTTTTTGACCATTTTCAATGGTCGAAGGGTATAACCAGTAAGAAAAGCAACAGTCGCGCAGCACGCGACAGTGGGATACCCTTCGACTTATGTTCCCGTGTAGTTTAATTTGTTAAATTCGTACACATATGCATATGCACATGTTTTGAAATTAATCCCGATAGATGGCGCTCGCGCTTCGCGCTCGCCCGCCTCCCTTGTTAGTTGACAGAAGCACTTGGTTTTATGCTCATACTTTCATAAATAACTTTTGTGATTATTGTCCGATCGGATTGTAATTTGGAGACTACCTAGATATTTCATTCAGCTTAGTATATGTTAAAGTCAGAAAGTTGTATATTTTATACAGCGCTTACAAATTGAGTTCAAAAATTAAATTATTGATTTGTGGGGGGCGGTGGACGTGGCACCTTACATTTGAAATAAACTTGATCTGCTTATAGTACACAGGAGTCTTCCTGCCAAATTTAGTAACTCTAGCTTTTATAATAGCTGAGATCTGTGCGTTCACACAGACGAACAGACGGACAGACAGACAGACATGGCTCAATCGACTCGGCTTGTGATCCTGAGCAAGAATATATATACTTTATGGGGTCTCCCACGCCTCCTTCTGCCTGTTACATACATTTGCACAAAGTTAGTATACCCTTTTTTGACCATTTTCAATGGTCGAAGGGTATAAAAAACTACACCTACCTACTCGCAGAAAATACCAAATACAATAATATACTTTCTTGAATAACTTCTGTGATTATTGTCCGATCGGATTGTAATTTGGAGACTACGTAGATATTTCATTCAGCTTAGTATATGTTGAAGTCAGAAAGTTGTATCTTTTATACAGCGCTCACAAATTGAATTATTGATTTGTGAAGGCGGTGGGCGTGGCACCTAACATTTGAAGTAAACTTAATCAGCTTATAGTATACAGGAGTCTTCCTGCCAAATTTGGTAATAACTGAGATCTGTGCGTTCATACAGACAGACAGCTCAATCGACTCGGCTTGTGATCCTGAGCAAGAATATATATACTTTATGGGGTCTCCCACGCCTCCTTCTGCCTGTTACATACATTTGCACAAAGTTAGTATACCCTTTTTTGACCATTTTCAATGGTCGAAGGGTATAAAAAGTAAAAGAAAATGAGTGTATACCGCTTTGGTAACACCAAACGGTCAATCATTGTAAGGTAGTTTCTCGGGCTGAGGTGCGCTCAGTCGCGCAAGAGTCCCTTTATAGGAACATTTGTAATCTTGCTGAGACCCGAGACGTAATAGGGAAGGTGGCCTTCTGAGACGGGGTCGCTATAAAGCGTGGCCGGCTGCGTTTCCCCCTTTAGGGTATGCACTCGCAACGCTGGCGATAACGTACAGGGGCGGTTGACGTGAAACTAGTGGCCACTCGGTTGATTTCGGAGCGGGGTATCGACCTCCAACTACCGGGATCACTGACTTGCAGCTGTTCCAAAGATTTCACTGTATGCGCTGGGTATTGACCTACAGGCGCATCAGCGAAACCTCGGAACAATCGGGCCGCGTGGTCACACGTCTCCGCCTCTTCACGCACACTCCAGCAGGCGCGCCTCTCCCCTGCCTCCCTGCAGTCTCCAATCAACGTCCAAATAACAACGCTATCTATTTTTCTTTCAGTGTTTATTTTTCCTAACCTTGCCCTACCTACGCACCGTCACACTATCTTGCCCGCACACGGGCCCTCCTCCGTATGCTCCTCAGTCCTATAAACGCTCACCGGAACTGCCAGTCCAGGTAAGACTTCGATGAGCAGGATGTGAAGCCATATAGCGCACCTCCTTCCACCTTTTAGTCGCCTTTTACGACAAGCCGAGTACGCTGAGGTAGTATTCTTATCCCGCCACCTCACAGGAACACTCCTTCTGTTGCCAGCTCTGTTGGACATCTCGTCGGCACGGACTCGTTTCATCGTATTTATGATGATGCGGTGTCCCAGCTCCTATTTATTTTCGTTCGCCGTCATCGCCGTGATCAATCCATTTGGACTAAGCGGATCACCAGACAACACTTTCAACTGTTCCCTCTCCGCCAAAAACCTAGAACAGTGCATTAGCACATGTTCCGCCGTTTCCTCCGCATCAATGCAGTATAGGCATTGGACTAAGTCTACATGACGGAACCGGTGTAAGTAGGCCCGGAAGCAGCCATGGTCCGTGAGGAATTGGGAAATGTGATAGTCCAAGGTTTTGTGGCTGCACTGCGTCCAAGCATCTAACTCTGGGATGAGTTGGTAGGTCCACCTCCCCCTTTGCGACGATTGCCATCTCGTCTGCCACTCTTCAAACAACAACCCGTGAGACTCTTGCCGAGTAGCACCATTACTGATTAGGCCAAGAGCCTTGATCTCCAGATCGGCTGGTGACATGCCTGCCAGCGCTAATGCGGCATCCTCGGATATAGTTCTGAATCCTCTTATGAACCTAAGGGCCATAGACCTTATCACCGTGCGCGCTCCTTTTACGTATGAGCATTTATATGTGGCGTCACTCCAGATTGGCGCAGCGTAGAGTAGCGTTGCCTTTGCTACGGTTACTAGTAGCCTGGCTGGGTCTCTGGGGCCTCCCACGTTGGGCATAAGTCGAGCTATGGCTGCCGATGTGATGGCTGCCTTGCTGCTAGCGTATTTAGCATGATCCTTAAAGGATAGCCTGTGGTCTATGAGGACTCCGAGGTACTTCAAGGACTCAGCTGAAGTCACCTGGGTTCCGCAGACTGAGACTAGCATGCTCTCCACCTTTTTCCTGCTGCTTAATAAGACAGCTTCGGTTTTGTGTGCCGCTATTGTTAATCCAGCTTTCTCAAACCAGTTGATGGCCGGTCTAATTGTTTCGTTGCACTTCTCCTGAATTTCCATTATCGTTTTGGCGACTGCAGCTATAGCCACGTCATCTGTCATCAGTGCAGCTCAGCTCCTGTGGGCTTCCTGATTGCCAGTATACCATCGTACACGATGTTCCAGAGGATCGGTCCAAGTACAGATCCTTGTGGAACACCAGCCGAGACTCGGTAACTTTTCGGTCCACTTCCTTATCGTACCAAAGGACACGGTCTCTAAAATAGCTGCCTACAGCGATCCTGAGGTACTCCGGGATACCCATCGTGTACATTGCATCGAGGATTAAAGGCCATCTTGCTGTGTTAAAAGTGCGTTGAAGGTACTCTTTTTCCTTTCGAAAGCCATATTGATGGCTGCTTAGACCGTTTATGCTCCCGGTTACAGCCTCTATTCGGGCATATAGGATGTGCTCAAATAGTTTTCCTACAATGTCCAGAAGGCATAGGGGGCGGTAGCTGTCTGCAACTTGTGCTGATCCTTTCTCTTTAGGCAAAACTACCAGTTTCTGGCTTTTCCACCTTGCTGGTAAAGACTCCGTCCAGGAGGCACTGCTGAAAGGTGTCCCTGCAGATGTCCGGTCTAGACAACGCCACTGCTTTGACGACTACTCCCGGAATGCTATCTAGTCCAGTGGCTTTGTTACCCTTGATACGCCTTACTGCCTCTACAACCTCGTGTGCAGTGATGCTCGGGAGGTCGGGGACTGGAGCTGCGACTATTGGCTGCCATGATGTCGACTGCATCGGAAATAGCTCCGCAACAATGTTAGCCAGGACATCAGGATCCGACGGGGAAACATCTCTCTTCTGCAGTTTATTGCGTACCAGCTTATAGGCAAAACCCCAAGTGTCCTCGTCTACACTATCCAGCAAGTTCTTGTAGGCCCGTGTCTTGGCCACCGAAATTCCGTGCTTGAACTCGGTTCGCTTGGCTTTAAAAAGCCTCCAGAAGATCCGCGTGATAAGGACTACCTCTGGCTCGTTATGCTCTTCTCCTAGCCTTGAGGCATTCCGATCGTTGCTGAAGGACGGGGGGCCCCAGTATACGTGGGGGCTTTCGCTGTGCCTTTTTTGCGTGGCATGGTCGCATCGCACGTTGCTACGAGCATTTTCGTGAGTTCCGCCGCCATTGTCTCTGCGTCACCCGTTGGGATTTGTAGGGTGTCGATTTGGTATGACAGCATATCCTCATCAAACTTCCTAGTATCCCATGCTTTCCCCAGTGATCTTCTCGGTTGGCTTCTAGTTGTGCCAGTCGTTGAGACGCTAAAAGTGATCAAAACGTGATCGCTCAGCGTTACCACATTAAGGACCGTCCAGCTTGAGTTAGCCACTAAGCCTCTGCTAACAAATGTGACGTCAATAAATGAGGTTCCCCTGTCATTGTTAAACGTGGGCACGCGGCCGTCATTCAGAAAAATCAGGTCCAGCATCATCATAGCATCTATCACCGCTCTGTCTCTGGGATTGAATACCCTGCTGCCCCATTGGACTGCCCAGGCATTAAAGTCCACAGCAATAATCGCCGGACAGCGCCCTCTCGCATGATTGACAAGAGTGTCCAGCATCTCGAATTGGTCACTGCTGTCGCTAGGCGGGCCGTAGCAGCTATAAATATGCACACCCTTCACCCTCGCATATGCGATACGTGGAGAGGGCTGCAACATTTTATAGCCGCTTTGCCTGACTCGTCCAAGATCGCTTAAGAGCATGATGTCTATGTTGCGCTCCTCCCGCAGTGTGAGCCAAGAGGCTCTGAGCAGCTGCGCAGTGGTTGACATTAAGCTGGATGATTTTAATTGGGTCCAGCATCATCGCGAAGGCTCTTGACTCCTTTTACGATGTTCGGTTTGTAGGTGGGGTATCTGTGTGCCGTCTCGCATTTTGCGGAGGCCCCTTAAAATTGGGTAAAATTGATGCCTTCAAATTGTGAGACCAGGCAGCTATGGAGTTCCTCTACAGTGGTCGCCTCATCCATTCCGCTACAGGTTAGCGCCATTCTCTGCGTACCCGTGCGTACCGCAGCCATTTCCTTAGGGGACTCTTCTATGGCTCCTCTGTATACGGGTACGTTTCCGGAGGCTTTGCCATCTACCTCGAGCAGTAAATCCCCCTGTTGAGTCCTTCTTATTTTTTCCACGTGCTTTCCAAGCTCGCTTAGGTTAGGATCTGCTCTCATTTTACGCAGCATATCGGCATACGATGCTTCGCCCGTCTTTTTCAGTATAAGCGCCTCGGATTTTTTGCGCATGCGCTTAGGATTCACCCTTGCCAAATCACCCGTGCTGCTAGTGTTCTTGGCAACCGCCGCATAGCTGGCTGGGCTTGGAACCTTTGCCTTGGTAACTGCCACTTTGGGAGCCTTGTTTGCAGGAGGCAACACTGGAGGAGCCTTCTCTGTGAGCGCTTTTTAGGGCCGACGCCACTGGACGCGTCTTCTGTATCTCGGCCTCTGTCTGTATAGCGATGCTCTTAGAGGTGGCCTCTCCTTTGACAGTGCTTTGCTGCAGCTGGATCGCTCTTATATTAAGAGCAGCTAGATCTGTAATTGCACCTTTCGTCTCCTTGGTGACGTGACGCTGTGTCTCAAATGCGCGCAGTACCATATTTATTTTGGCATTCATCATGTCCAAGATGCTCCTCATGTTCTCGTGCTGGAGCGCTGACAGGTCTAACGGCCGGATTGGCGAACCTGGTGGGGACTTCGCTGATGATTTCTGCGTTGGCACGCTGATGAAATCGGCGGTCTTCTTCAGGCTTGTTGTATTAGGTGCTCTGGAGGCCAAGATCCCCACCTCTACAACACCGTGATTGCCGGGTAACGGCGACGGTGAGAACTGCGGACCATCTTGCTTCGTTGTCAAAACCGCCGGGACTGAGGTATTGGCTCCCTGCACCGTAATTGACACGCTCCCTTGTGGGCGACCTCGACATTCTAAAGCTCTTCCTGAATGGGTCATCGGGGGCAATGCCCCTTCGGAACTATCCATTACAGGCACCAGACGTTAAGCCTTTACAGGCGTGGAGCACCGAATTTAGCAAGGGTCCCACGTAGGCCACGGATTTCTCCTAGGCTTCTCTGATGGTTGCGCTCTCTCTGCCGGTGCGCTGCTGTGCTCTGTTGTGCGGTCGACGCTTGCGCTGCTGCGTTCTCTCTGCCGGTGCGCTGCTGTACTCTCTCTGCTGGTGTACGGTGAGCGAGCCTATACTCTGTATTTGTTGGCCCTACTTACTGGGGTAGTTCGGATCGAACTATCAGATGTTAAGCTGATAAGAACAGATTTTGGAAGAGCCATTATGGCCAGTGAATGTTTGCCTGCCTCTGGGGCAGGCTAGGTAAGCTTTTAGTGTGTTTTTCATTTAATTAGTTTGTTTTGCGAGATAGATTTCAGTTGCAATATTTTTATTTATTTTACTTAGATTTTCAATTGATTTTATTATGTTTAGTTTTACTTATGTTAATATTTTATAGTTTTTTATTTTAAATTTTAAATTTTTGAGATTTAGTTGGGGGGAGCTCCAATTGGCAGGGTGAACGGCCTGATCCCGGATACATGCTCCACATAAATGTCCCGGGACCACCTGATAGTGTCGGCTACCATCAGTTTGCGCATCAGGCCGGCGTAAAACTTGGAGACACCCAAGGCCTTGAGGACCCTTTCGTTCCGTGGGTCCCACGAGCCCAACGCTCCGACAATGAATGCCTGCAGTTTTACCTGATATCCCAGGGCGCGCAGGGCTTCAGCTAGGGGGCGGTATTTTTCTTCTTTCTCGCCCCTCGCGTTGTCAAACGCTTGACTATGACGATTTTTTTGCCTCGTTCGTCGCGCCATACCAGGTCCGGCCTGAGGGCCGCCATGTCCTCGGCGACCCCTTCCACGCGACAGTTCACCTTGGGGGTCCCCAGCCGTGAACCAGCCTTGGCGAGGCGTTCCATCACCGCGTTGTGCCTCTGCTGCATTGCGTTTGAGTGGTGCATGCAGTGGCACAACACGTGGGGATGCTCTCCAGCTGATATCCACAGACCCGGTAGCGCTTGTCGCCGCTGCCCCATCGGATCGCTCCATTTAGAGGGAGGACTCCCAGTCGGGCTGTGTGGATAAACCGCCAGTCCGCGAACCTGGTAAAGCTACCATTGCGTATAAATGCGTTGCTGACTGGGGTTAGCGTGGAGAGCTTCGCCACCTTCCCCTGGTCGGGTTTATTTAGGAGGATGGTCAGGAACTCATCCTGAGCTGCGCATCTAAGTTGTTGGATGAGTTGGGACCTGGAGCTCGAGTCGATGGTTACTGGACGGTTTCTTTGGCCTCTGCACTCGACCAGTAGCTCATCTCCTCTCCAGGCCCAACGCACTGCCAGATGCACAGTTTGTCTTTTGGTGGCCATCCTCACCCTCGACCAGAATCCGGCGTCACCAAAGCTGGCTGTCTCCCCGGATAGCACGGAGCCTGAGAGAAAGAGGGCCATCTCCTCGCCGGATGGCTCCCGGTTTATTTTTCGTTTTACCGATTCTCTCAGGCCCTGTCTTGCAATCCGGGAGACGACCACCCCGGGGCAGGACATCATGCGGTGAGCCTGGGCGATGGTTACGATATCAGCCAAGATAGATGAAGGTAGTATCCCCGCTACACCTTTTCTTAGCGGGGTGAATACTACCTCCGCGCTTGCCCTCTGCGGCAGATACAGCCACTTTTTTATAAATTTCTTTACGGCTGTATCAAGATGACGCAGCGGGGCCCGCAGTGTGGCACCACTTCGTAACACGAAGTCAAGCTTCGGTGCCACGAATGTGCGGGCCGCGTCAATCTTTGCCACGGGGCGAGCAGCGAGTCATCTATCTTGGCGAAGTCCCCGACTATCGCTTCCATCGCTGCCCTGGGTGTTTGGTCCACGTCTAGACCTACGGGGATGCCAAGGTATTCATAGGCATCCCCCTCTGACATAGCCGGTATTGGTGTGCCACGGATGAGGAAGCCGGTCTGCACTGCCCTCCGTAAGGATTTCTTTCCCGAGAGGTGCAGGGTCGCGCACTTCTTGGGATTGAAGTGCAGACCGGCTTCTATAGCGGCGTCGTCCGCAGCACGCAGCAAGGACCTCATCTCCTCTGGGGAGCTCGCAATTAGCACCAGATCATCGGCGTACGCCAGCGTGCTAATGCGGCTCCCGTAGAGCAGGTACCCCGCATTGATGGTTTTAATTTTGCGAAGTACCCGCTCTATTGCCATGTTAAAGAGGATTGGGCTGGCTGGGCAGCCCTTTCTGACCCCCGCTTCGATCGGGATCTCTTCCGACATGCCATCAATGGTTTTAGCGGTGGTCGCGGCGCCGGTGGCCAGCTGGTGAATAATGGTCCGGATCCTCGAGGGGATCCCCATACCGGCGACCGCGTCCATGATGGTGGCATGCGGAATCGACCCGGAATGCGTTGGACAGGTCCAGCCAACCCATGACGAGGTCCTTGCCCTGACGTCTACTTTCCTCCAGCACTTGGCCAAGAACAAAATTGTGTTCATGACAGCCTTCGTGCTGGAGGAAGCCTTTTTGTTCTTCGCTGAGCCTTCCTCCATTTACGAGGAACGCCGTCAGCCTGTCCGCCATGACGGCCGCGAACAGTTTGGGGATGGTGTCACCCATGGAAAGTGGCCTCCAGTTTGACAGGTCAGTTCTGTCCCCTTTCTTGTGGATTAGGATCGTTCTGGACTTTTTCCACCGATCGGGGACATGACCCGTCCTCAGGCAGGCGTTAAATACTGCCGGGTCCCACGTAGGCCACTGATTTCTCCTAGGCTTCTCTGATGGTTGCGCTCTCTCTGCCGGTGCGCTGCTGTGCTCTGTTGTGCGGTCGACGCTTGCGCTGCTGCGTTCTCTCTGCCGGTGCGCTGCTGTACTCTCTTGCTGGTGTACGGTGAGCGAGCCTATACTCTGTATTTGTTGGCCCTACTTACTGGGGTAGTTCGGATCGAACTATCAGATGCTAAGCTGATAAGAACAGATTTTGGAAGAGCCATTATGGAAAGTGAATGTTTGCCTGCCTCTGGGGCAGGCTAGGTAAACTTTTAGTGTGTTTTTCATTTAATTAGTTTGTTTTGCGAGATAGATTTCAGTTGCAATATTTTTATTTATTTTACTTAGATTTTCAATTGATTTTATTATGTTTAGTTTTACTTATGTTAATATTTTATAGTTTTTATACCCTTCGACCATTGAAAATGGTCAAAAAGGGTATACTAACTTTGTGCAAAATGCAAATGTATGTAACAGGCAGAAGGAGGCGTGGCAGACCCCACAAAGTATATATATTCTTGCTCAGGATCACTAGCCGAGTCGATTGAGCCATGTCTGTCTGTCTGTCCGGATGTCCGGATGTCCGGATGTCCGTCTGACCAGATGAACACACAGATCTCAGCTATTATAAATGCTAGAGACACCAAATTTGGAATGAAGGTTCCTATGTACTCGGCGCAGATCAAGTTTATTTCAAATGTTAAGTGCCACGCCCACCGCCCCCGCAAATCAATAAATTAATTTTTGAACTCAATTTGTAAGCGCTGTATAAAAGATACAACTTTCTGACTTTAACATATACTAAGCTGAATGAAATATCTACGTAGTCTCCAAATTACAATCCGATCGGACAATAAACACAGAAGTTATTTAAGAAAGTATGAGCATAAAACCAAGTGCTTCTGTCAGCTAACAAGGGAGGCGGGCGAGCGCAAAGCGCGAGCGCCATCTGTCGGGATTAATTTCAAAGCATGTGCATATGTACATACATATATGGGTACATACATAGGAACATACATACATAGGTCGAAGGGTATCCCACTGTCGCGTGCTGCGCGACTGTTGCTTTTCTTACTGGTTTATTTTAAATTTTAAATTTTTGAGATTTAGTTGGGGGGAGCTCCAATTGGCAGGGTGAACGGCCTGATCCCGGATACATGCTCCACATAAATGTCCCGGGACCACCTGATAGTGTCGGCTACCATCAGTTTGCGCATCAGGCCGGCGTAAAACTTGGAGACACCCAAGGCCTTGAGGACCCTTTCGTTCCGTGGGTCCCACGAGCCCAACGCTCCGACAATGAATGCCTGCAGTTTTACCTGATATCCCAGGGCGCGCAGGGCTTCAGCTAGGGGGCGGTATTTTTCTTCTTTCTCGCCCCTCGCGTTGTCAAACGCTTGACTATGACGATTTTTTTTGCCTCGTTCGTCGCGCCATACCAGGTCCGGCCTGAGGGCCGCCATGTCCTCGGCGACCCCTTCCACGCGACAGTTCACCTTGGGGGTCCCCAGCCGTGAACCAGCCTTGGCGAGGCGTTCCATCACCGCGTTGTGCCTCTGCTGCATTGCGTTTGAGTGGTGCATGCAGTGGCACAACACGTGGGATGCTCTCCAGCTGATATCCACAGACCCGGTAGCGCTTGTCGCCGCTGCCCCATCGGATCGCTCCATTTAGAGGGAGGACTCCCAGTCGGGCTGTGTGGATAAACCGCCAGTCCGCGAACCTGGTAAAGCTACCATTGCGTATAAATGCGTTGCTGACTGGGGTTAGCGTGGAGAGCTTCGCCACCTTCCCCTGGTCGGGTTTATTTAGGAGGATGGTCAGGAACTCATCCTGAGCTGCGCATCTAAGTTGTTGGATGAGTTGGGACCTGGAGCTCGAGTCGATGGTTACTGGACGGTTTCTTTGACCTCTGCACTCGACCAGTAGCTCATCTCCTCTCCAGGCCCAACGCACTGCCAGATGCACAGTTTGTCTTTTGGTGGCCATCCTCACCCTCGACCAGAATCCGGCGTCACCAAAGCTGGCTGTCTCCCCGGATAGCACGGAGCCTGAGAGAAAGAGGGCCATCTCCTCGCCGGATGGCTCCCGGTTTATTATTCGTTTTACCGATTCTCTCAGGCCCTGTCTTGCAATCCGGGAGACGACCACCCCGGGCAGGACATCATGCGGTGAGCCTGGGCGATGGTTAGGATATCAGCCAAGATAGATGAAGGTAGTATCCCCCGCTCCACCTTTTCTTAGCGGGGTGAATACTACCTCCGCGCTTGCCCTCTGCGGCAGATACAGCCACTTTTTTTATAAATTTCTTTACGGCTGTATCAAGATGACGCAGCGGGGCCCGCAGTGTGGCACCACTTCGTAACACGAAGTCAAGCTTCGGTGCCACGAATGTGCGGGCCGCGTCAATCTTTGCCACGGGGCGAGCAGCGAGTCATCTATCTTGGCGAAGTCCCCGACTATCGCTTCCATCGCTGCCCTGGGTGTTTGGTCCACGTCTAGACCTACGGGGATGCCAAGGTAGTCGTAGGCATCCCCCTCTGACATAGCCGGTATTGGTGTGCCACGGATGAGGAAGCCGGTCTGCACTGCCCTCCGTAAGGATTTCTTTCCCGTGAGGTGCAGGGTCGCGCACTTCTTGGGATTGAAGTGCAGACCGGCTTCTTGTCGTCTGCGGCAAGCTCGGGGCAATTAGCACCAGATCATCGGCGTACGCCAGCGTGCTAATGCGGCTCCCGTAGAGCAGGTACCCCGCATTGATGGTTTTAATTTTGCGAAGTACCCGCTCTATTGCCATGTTAAAGAGGATTGGACTGGCTGGGCAGCCCTGTCTGACCCCCGCTTCGATCGGGATCTCTTCCGACATGCCATCAATGGTTTTAGCGGTGGTCGCGGCGCCGGTGGCCAGCTGGTGAATAATGGTCCGGATCCTCGAGGGGATCCCCATACCGGCGACCGCGTCCATGATGGTGGCATGCGGAATCGACCCGAATGCGTTGGACAGGTCCAGCCAACCCATGACGAGGTCCTTGCCCTGACGTCTACTTTCCTCCAGCACTTGGCCAAGAACAAAATTGTGTTCATGACAGCCTTCGTGCTGGAGGAAGCCTTTTTGTTCTTCGCTGAGCCTTCCTCCATTTACGAGGAACGCCGTCAGCCTGTCCGCCATGACGGCCGCGAACATTTTGGGGATGGTGTCACCCATGGAAAGAGGCCTCCAGTTTGACAGGTCAGTTCTGTCCCCTTTCTTGTGGATTAGGATCGTTCTGGACTTTTTCCACCGATCGGGGACATGACCCGTCCTCAGGCAGGCGTTAAATACTGCCGGGTCCCACGTAGGCCACTGATTTCTCCTAGGCTTCTCTGATGGTTGCGCTCTCTCTGCCGGTGCGCTGCTGTGCTCTGTTGTGCGGTCGACGCTTGCGCTGCTGCGTTCTCTCTGCCGGTGCGCTGCTGTACTCTCTCTGCTGGTGTACGGTGAGCGAGCCTATACTCTGTATTTGTTGGTCATACTTACTGGGGTAGTTCGGATCGAACTATCAGATGTTAAGCTGATAAGAACAGATTTTGGAAGAGCCATTATGGAAAGTGAATGTTTGCCTGCCTCTGGGGCAGGCTAGGTAATTTAGTGTGTTTTTCATTTAATTAGTTTGTCTTGCGGATAGATTTCAGTTGCAATATTTTTATTTATTTTACTTAGATTTTCAATTGATTTTATTATGTTTAGTTTTACTTATGTTAATATTTTTTAGTTTTTATTTTAAATTTTAAATTTTTGAGATTTAGTTGGGGGAGCTCCAATTGGCAGGGTGAACGGCCTGATCCCGGATACATGCTCCACATAAATGTCCCGGGACCACCTGATAGTGTCGGCTACCATCAGTTTGCGCATCAGGCCGGCGTAAAACTTGGAGACACCCAAGGCCTTGAGGACCCTTTCGTTCCTTGGGTCCCACGAGCCCAACGCTCCGACAATGAATGCCTGCAGTTTTACCTGATATCCCAGGCCGCGCAGGGCTTCAGCTAGGGGGCGGTATTTTTCTTCTTTCTCGCCCCTCGCGTTGTCCAAACGCACTTAGACTATGACGATTTTTTTTGCCTCGTTCGTCGCGCCATACCAGGTCCGGCCTGAGGGCCGCCATGTCCTCGGCGACCCCTTCCACGCGACAGTTCACCTTGGGGGTCCCCAGCCGTGAACCAGCCTTGGCGAGGCGTTCCATCACCGCGTTGTGCCTCTGCTGCATTGCGTTTGAGTGGTGCATGCAGTGGCACAACACGTGTGGGATGCTCTCCAGCTGATATCCACAGACCCGGTAACGCTTGTCGCCGCTGCCCCATCGGATCGCTCCATTTAGAGGGAGGACTCCCAGTCGGGCTGTGTGGATAAACCGCCAGTCCGCGAACCTGGTAAAGCTACCATTGCGTATAAATGCGTTGCTGACTGGGGTTAGCGTGGAGAGCTTCGCCACCTTCCCCTGGTCGGGTTTATTTAGGAGGATGGTCAGGAACTCATCCTGAGCTGCGCATCTAAGTTGTTGGATGAGTTGGGACCTGGAGCTCGAGTCGATGGTTACTGGACGGTTTCTTTGGCCTCTGCACTCGACCAGTAGCTCATCTCCTCTCCAGGCCCAACGCACTGCCAGATGCACAGTTTGTCTTTTGGTGGCCATCCTCACCCTCGACCAGAATCCGGCGTCACCAAAGCTGGCTGTCTCCCCGGATAGCACGGAGCCTGAGAGAAAGAGGGCCATCTCCTCGCCGGATGGCTCCCGGTTTATTATTCGTTTTACCGATTCTCTCAGGCCCTGTCTTGCAATCCGGGAGACGACCACCCCGGGGCAGGACATCATGCGGTGAGCCTGGGCGATGGTTAGGATATCAGCCAAGATAGATGAAGGTAGTATCCCCGCTCCACCTTTTCTTAGCGGGGTGAATACTACCTCCGCGCTTGCCCTCTGCGGCAGATACAGCCACTTTTTTATAAATTTCTTTACGGCTGTATCAAGATGACGCAGCGGGGCCCGCAGTGTGGCACCACTTCGTAACACGAAGTCAAGCTTCGGTGCCACGAATGTGCGGGCCGCGTCAATCTTTGCCACGGGGCGAGCAGCGAGTCATCTATCTTGGCGAAGTCCCCGACTATCGCTTCCATCGCTGCCCTGGGTGTTTGGTCCACGTCTAGACCTACGGGGATGCCAAGGTAGTCGTAGGCATCCCCCTCTGACATAGCCGGTATTGGTGTGCCACGGATGAGGAAGCCGGTCTGCACTGCCCTCCGTAAGGATTTCTTTCCCGTGAGGTGCAGGGTCGCGCACTTCTTGGGATTGAAGTGCAGACCGGCTTCTCCTCTGGGGAGCTCGCAATTAGCACCAGATCATCGGCGTACGCCAGCGTGCTAATGCGGCTCCCGTAGAGCAGGTACCCCGCATTGATGGTTTTAATTTTGCGAAGTACCCGCTCTATTGCCATGTTAAAGAGGATTGGACTGGCTGGGCAGCCCTGTCTGACCCCCGCTTCGATCGGGATCTCTTCCGACATGCCATCAATGGTTTTAGCGGTGGTCGCGGCGCCGGTGGCCAGCTGGTGAATAATGGTCCGGATCCTCGAGGGGATCCCCATACCGGCGACCGCGTCCATGATGGTGGCATGCGGAATCGACCCGAATGCGTTGGACAGGTCCAGCCAACCCATGACGAGGTCCTTGCCCTGACGTCTACTTTCCTCCAGCACTTGGCCAAGAACAAAATTGTGTTCATGACAGCCTTCGTGCTGGAGGAAGCCTTTTTGTTATTCGCTGAGCCTTCCTCCATTTACGAGGAACGCCGTCAGCCTGTCCACCATGACGGCCGCGCACATTTTGGGGATGGTGTCACCCATGGAAAGAGGCCTCCAGTTTGACAGGTCAGTTCTGTCCCCTTTCTTGTGGATTAGGATCGTTCTGGACTTTTTTCACCGATCGGGGACATGACCCGTCCTCAGGCAGGCGTTAAATACTGCCGTGAGCATGGAGGCCTTCGGGTCTATTTTCTTCAAATTCCCGTAGGTGACACCATCGGGACCCGGCGCAGAGCTGTGTGGGGAATACTGGGCTATTGGTGATGGTTTCTCCAGGGGAGGTTTGGGTGGCTATTGAACGAGTCGACAGTGGCCGGAGCGTTCCCGATCTGCCCGTTGCAGCGGTGCTGGAGAGTCTTGCGGGGGTCCCTCTGCTTGTGGCAGAGACTCTCAGCCCGGTGCGGGAGGGGGTCGCCGTCCTGGTGGTTAGTGGACGGGCCGCACAGTGGTTGCGCCCATAGGCCAAAAATCAAAAAACGTAGTACGGCCGATTTGCTCATAAAGTAGCCAAACCGTCTCTAAAATGTCCACACATATCAAGATCAAACCGGTTTTTTCTGCAAAGCTAACGGTACATTCTAAAAATAGAACTAAAGTTGACAGCTGGTGTTTTTTTGCTGCGCGCAATTGCACGAACAGCATTTCACAGCAGACAAATTCAAAGTTTAAAACATTAAATCTCGGGTTATAATTGTTCAAATTGTATAATTTAAAATGGTTTTGAAAGTTGAAGGTACTTACTTTAATAACTTATTTTTGTAATATTTTTTTATAATACATTTATGTGACATTTAAATTAATTTAACCATTTTTTGTGCATTTTGTGAACGTCATTTTTATGTTTAGTTAAAGTTTTAGTTGGGTCCCCCCCCCGATTCCCTTAATGAAACCTTAACTAGTGTATTTGTCAATGTTTTTTGATAAAAGAAAAACTTAAGACTTTTGCTGCTAACCGCTGCGAAGTACTTAAAAATTAAATACACTAAAGCTGTCTCCCTTTATTCCAAGGTCTAATTTCTTGTTACAGCGCTGCGTTTGGTTTGTTGTTGTGATCCCGTTTCAATATGTTTTGTTATTAAAAATTAGCCGTATTTTTGGACGAAATGTGGAAGAAGTAAGGTGAGGACTGTCGGAGTAAACTCTGAATGGCTCAACAAGCAGGAGAGCATTTTGTTAAGTGGAAATGACATTGAGAAAGTTAGTGGTGATCGAGGACGGCCGAAAATTGACTTTGAGGGTTGCTCAAAGAGGACAAAGGGGAGACGGGTAGCTGAAATTTCCAAATTTCCAAAGAATTTCCAAATTTTGTGCAAAGTTTCAAGCCTCTACCTCAACTGGAAGTATTTATGGCCGCGCTCTCCATACAACGCCGACCACTGTGGGCCGGCGCGGACGAGGTCGGCGGCTGGTCGCAACCGCGTCTCGTCGCGGCCGGTAATTGACCCGGGGCAGCGGGAACGTTGCGGGCAGGCGACCGTTGCGGGACTGCTGGTGGTGTCCGCGCAGCGGTCGGTGCCCTCGGGGCCATCTGTCGCGTGGGTGGTATGGAGGCAGCAGTCCGTTCCGCGCGTGCACTGGCACCCGTGATCAGGGGGCTCCGTGCAGGATGGGGCCTGTGGCTCGGCGTCGGGCTAAGTACGCGCCTGCTTGAGGGACCAAGCTCGCTGGCTCTCGTAGCCACAGGGCGCAGCCCAGACTTTTGCCTCGGGGAGGGGGCGGGGGGTGGTACAGTAGGGTTCGGGGCTGTGGCTGTCTCCACGAGCATCCCGTGGGCATCTATGGCGATCTCAGGGTGGCTCTCGGCCACATGGGCTTTGAGCTGCCTCATGCCTCGCGGCATATCAGTATCACATACCCGGCAACGGTATTTAATGGCCACCTGTGAGTGGTGCCGGGATATGTGCTGATATGCCGCTATGTATGTGCCGTATTCGCCCAGCGACCTAGTGGGATTCCTCCCGGAACCGTCCACACATACGGAGCACCGGAAGGGTCCCACAAAGGGGTAGGCGAATACGTGCACTTGAGACGCCATATCAAACCAGACTTAAGACAGATAAATTAGTACGGATTTGGATACTCGCTACCGGTCGAAGGAATGATTGTGGTTCAAGCTGACCGAATAGCGAGTAAATTATTATCTACGGGTTAGATTTCAAAAAAAATGAAAAAAAATGGACGAATTGATCACTTTGATCTTAGCCATGAGGCCGAGAAGCGATCCTCGATTCGATTCCCTAACCCGAGACTAAAACACGTTGTGGTTAACAAAATGGTCGTTCCCTTAATTGGGTATTATTTATAATTACTTACTTATATCTACTTAGAAAAATAATAATAAGAACCAGTTCAAATAAGTAAGGTGAAATAATAAAAAATAAGGAATGATTCAACTGCTAAATACTACAAGGAATAACGAAATTGTGGGGACTCTACCTGAGTCCTCACACCCCTCCCCCCCCTTGCTATGCCAATGGAAAGATATAAATATCCTTCCCCGGGGTGTCATCATCACGCGAAATGTGGTTCCGTCCAGGTGTAGGACAAATCTCACGCATCGGTTTACGCCTTCCCCTAGTTAAACCTCCACGTAGTTCACCACTAGATCGGGCACCCGGCGCCCGGGCGTGGGCACTCGCCACGAGGGTGGGGCTTCGACCCAGTCTCCGCGGGGGGCAAAAAGGGCGTTGACAATCTCCTCCTTTGGGTCTAACATGGCGGCGACCTCCTCCAGGGGAGAGCTGCGGTGCGTTCTGCTGCTTCTGTTAAGGTTGACGGGGCCTCTGGGTCGATCCAGCGGAGGGCCCTTCCGGAGCGGGTAGAGGATAAACTCCCCTCGTCCGAGACTACCTGCAGGCGAGCGCATCGTGGTTCTGTGGTGTCCGTGGTCGAGCTGACTTCCAGCTCCCATGGTCGTCTGCCTGGGTCTGCCATTTTGTTTCCGTTTTTCTTTGTCTTGTGTTGCTATGGGATATAAACGGTTATATCCCTGGAAACCTAAGTCTAGCTAGCTCTCCCGGGTCTTCTTCTGCCTGCTGGAAAGGCTTCAAGTCAGCTATGTGGGCGGCGCGTCGCTCTCGGGTCCTCTCTCGTTGGAATCGGAGTATATTTTGGGAGAGAAAACTGATCACCTTGTATGGACCTTCATACTTAGGTGCTAACTTAGCGGCAAAACCATCCGCTGCCTTGGAGAGGACGTGTAGTCTTAGGAGCACCATCGTCCGTTTTAGTTGTTTTGCCCGAAAGATTGGATCGCGACCGTCTTGTTCTGCACCGGGGGTAACTTCTTCGTACAATGCCCCCGATAGTCCGGGTTCGCGTCCTGGTACCAGGAACGCCGGAGTGAATCCCGTGGTATCCAAGATGCTGCTACCGAGATCTCTGAGAGTAGGATGTCCCAGGTGTGCTGTGGTCCGTCGATATACTGGGCAATCATGGTTTTAATGGTCCTGTTGGCCCGCTCAGTTGGGTTTTGTTGAGGGCTATATGGCGCCGTGTGTTCGATCCGCATGCCGATTCGTCAGCAGAATGCCTTGAACGACCGACTGGTGAACCAACGTCGTAGGTGTTCCGAAATGGCCGAGAATTCTCTCTCTGAGCGCCTTTTCCAGGTGCGTGTGGTGGCCATGCGTAGTGCGACGAGTTCAACCCATTTGGAAAAGAGGTCGAAGAACACCAGTAACACCATGTTCCCTTGCTTGGACCTGGTAATTGGCCACGAAGTCTGCGCAAAGGGTGTCAAAGGGCTCTTGTACTCTTCTCGTCAACATTTTCCCGGCTGGCTTGCGTTGCCCGATTTTGTACCTCTGGCAGATGGTGCACTTCTTGACCTACCGGGCGACGTCTCGGAACATCCCCGGCCAGTAGTACCTTTGGGCGACCCTCATGATGGTTTTACGGATTTCCAAGTGTCCGGCGGTTGGTGCATCGTGGCATTCTTGTAGAATTCTGTTCCTTGGTTCTCTGCCCACACACAGTTTCCAGGGGGTGCAGTCCTCTTCGTCCGGTTTCAAGCCCAGGTCCCTGTAGAGTTCTCCGTTCTGCACTGTGTAATCGGAATATTTCTCGGGTTCGTCTTCCACTTGTCTTCGTCGGCGTGGGACCCATGAGTCCTTCGGTTCTTCTGCCTTGATTTGGCACAGTGCTTCCATCGGCTGTCTGGACAAGGCATCCGCCACCACGTTCTGGTTGCCTTTTCGGTAGTGAACGTCGAACTGGTATTGCTGGCGTTCGAGGGCCCATCGTGCAATTCAGCCCGTTGGGTTTCAGCCATTTTAGCGCCAGGTGGTCCGTGATAATGTCGAAACGGTAGCCTTCCAGGTAACAGCGAGGTTTCCGAATGATAATCACCTGACATTCCTTCTCCGTCGCGGAATAGTTCTCCTCGGCCTTGATCATACGCCGGCTCACGTACTCGTTGACGCGTTCGCCTTCCTCCGTCTCTTGGGTGAGAACGCCTCCTAGTCCAAAGTCGCTCGCGTCGGTCTGGAGTGTGAACTTTCGGCTGAAGTCGGGACACGCTAGCACAGGCGCTTTTGTCAGTAGTGTTTTCAGCTGATCGAATGCTTCTTGTTGTTCGTCGCTCCATTCCCAGCGACGACTTTTGCGCAGCAACTGTGACATCGGGATTACGACGGTGGCCAAGTTCGGGACGAAACGCCTGTACTACGGCTATTCCGAGGCAGCGACGTAGCTCTTTCGGGTTAGTCGGGGGCTGTACTTTCCGCACTGCTGATACTTTCTCCGGATCGGTGTAAATTCCCTTCTCGCTGACGACGTGACCTAAGTATACCAATTTGCGTTGGAAGAAATGGCATTTATTTCGGTTGAGGCGAAGGTTAACTGCCCTCAACCTTCTAAAGACTTTGCGCAAGTTATGGACATGTTCCTTCACTGTCGTTCCGATGACTATAATATCATCTAAGTAAGCGAACGCGTGTGGTTCCATCTCTGATCCTATCACCCGATCCAGGGCGCGTTGGAACGTCGCGGGAGCAGAGTGTTATCCGAAGGGCATTACCTTCAACTGAAATAGACCCCTACCAGGTACCGTGAAGGCTGTACACTCGCGGCTCTGCTTAGCCATGGGTATTTGCCCGTATTCACATTTCAGGTCCAATGTGCTGATGAATCGTGTGTTTCGGAGTCGTTCCAAAATAAAGTTGATCCGCAGGAGGTATGCATCCAGAATGGAACATGCATTCAGCTGCCGAAAGTCCACACACATCGGCGTTTCGCCCGTCTTCTTCCCTACTTTTTATACCCTTCGACCATTGAAAATGGTCAAAAAGGAATACTAACTTTGTGCAAATGTATGTAACAGGCAGAAGGAGGCGTGGCAGATCCCACAAAGTATATATATATTCTTGCTCAGGATCACTAGCCGAGTCGATTGAGCTATGTCTGTCTGTCTGGTTGTCCGGATGTCCGTCTGACCAGATGAACACACAGATCTCAGCTATTATAAACGCTAGAGACACCAAATTTGGAATGAAGGTTCCTATGTACTCGGCGCAGATCAAGTTTATTACAAATGTTAGGTGCCACTGTCGCGTGCAGCGCGACTGTTGCTTTTCTTACTGGTTTTTTTTAAGTTAAAGTTCGAATTTATTTATATTACCCAAAGGAGCAACTTATTAATATTGGTAACATTTTTGTATTAAACCTAGCTTATAAAATAAATTAAAAATTATGAATTATATTAATTACAAAAAGGGAGGATATGCGTGAGGATTGAGTTTGTTGATAGTCAAACAATTGATGGATGGGCGGGTAACAATGGAGTAGTTGATTTGATGAAGAGTTAAATAGATGGCGATATGGGTGCGCAGCAGTTTTGGCAGCCAAATTATAGCATTGCTTTGATGGTGTAAGTGATGAGGTGTTGGTATTGCCAGAGCCAATATTGATTATTATGGCTTGCCGGCAGGTCCACATAAGCACCGTGACTGTTAGTCTGCTTTGGCGAAGTGCAGTCAGAGCATGGCTAGGCGACTAGAACCAGTTGCGAGTTATGTGCTAGGTTTAGTCCCGAACAGGCGATAAGGCAGGGAGCAGAATTAGTATGATTGGACTGCTTGAATCTGCACTGCTTCGGCATATGAGTTGCTGCTGCTGTTGATGTTGCTGCTCTTGCTTCCGCAATCGACCGCTCCATTACTATCAGCTAAATCTTTCAATTAATTGCTATTGAATTATTAGTTAACCTATGTTAGTAATGGCCTCTTTTATTATTTTTTTTATGTGTATTTTTTTTTTTTTGAGGTATTTTTTTATTTGCATCGGTGATTGTAGAAACGCCGGAAAGCCCGTCGAACTTGGTGTGTTCCTCCTCCAAGAACTCCGCGATCCGTGTTTCCAGTATTGGTGACGACGGGTGTTCCTCGAGCAGGGGGGCCCACGGTGGCGAGTCCTGTTCGTGGAGAGGTCGGTTCTTCCTACCTGCTGGCCATGTCTCCTGACTTTTCCTTTTTACGGAACGGGTTCCTCCATACTGCCTTGTTATCCTTTGCTCCCAGCGGGTCCTTGTAGTTGATGTCAGCCGCACGGTTGCCGGCTGCATCACGATTTTCCCTTGTGACTGTGGATGATGTCAGCCGCGCGGTTGCCGGCTGCATCACGATGTTTCATGTCGTTGTCCTTGTGACTGATGCTAGCAGCGCGGTTGCCGGCTGCATCACGATGATCCTTATCCTTGTGGGTGTCTGCCCTGGTAGCTCGGGTTCCCAGGTAGAGGATCGCTCCTCTACAGACCAGGGTCGCGCCAATGGCCCCAAGAAAATCCAGCCCAAGCAACACGTCGTCCAATACAACTGGTAATATTAGCATTTGCACCTGCGTGCAAGATGTTGTCGCTCGCGTGAGTTCCTTGCGGGTGCCATCTGCCAGAGCGACCACTGTCTTCACTTGGCCTTGATTCCCTGGGTTCGCGATCTTCTGCGCCAGCCGCTCTCCGATAAAGCTCCTCGACGCGCCCGTGTCGACGGTGGCCCACACCACGTATCCCTCGATGATAACTCGGGCCGAGATGCGTCCGCCAAAAATTTGTTGCACGCCTGCTACTTCCAGATGTTTGAGGTCGCTGCCACCACTGCATCTGCTTTCAGTTAGGGCAGTTGCCCGTTTCCCGAAAACTGGGTATAGCAACAGTCCACCGTGCGTACTCCCCTTTTCGCAGCATGTTTTATTTGTTCACAGGGTCTTTGTCTCTAGGATATTTTCGCGGCTTGTTTGTTCACTGGGCTCACTTGATTGTTTTCCGCTATGTTCACTTTGAGTGCTCGTCACTGTCTAACTTCTGCTAGCCAGCAAACGGCCTTATATACCGAATTCGTCGGGCTTCGGCTTGCCCGATCGTGTCACGCGGTGGTCTTCGGCTCGCTCACCCCCGATGGCCACCGGCAGGTCCCTCTCTCGTCGAGTTTTATAGGGCGAGACGTGGGGTGCTAGGCGTCTCCCTACGGGGGCTCGTGTCTTAAAGTATACTGTTTTCATTAACCTGGTGTTGCCCCTGTCTGTCCTTCGTGTCCCTGTCGTCCGCCATTAACCTTGCATCGTCTCTGTTTTCCTTGCTCGTAACTCTGGCTCCTTGCTCCTTGCTCCCTGCTCCCTGTGTATTCCTTGTTCGTGTGTCTGTCTGTGTGTGTGTTCGTGGGTCTTTTTTTTTTTTTTTTTTTTTTTAATTAGAGTGTTCATAGGATAAAAAAATCTTGACAGACACCGTCGTAGTGACGGTAGTGTGGGACCCGCACCCACTAAAAAACCCGCTAAAGAACACTCCCCCTACGGCTCTTTTGTGATACTCCTTGCGGAACCACTCCTTAAGTATAAATCTTCGCAAGAGGCCCAGTCTTTCTAGCCTACGCTGCTCTACCATAATGCCCACACACTTTCACATTTCACACATTTGTTATACATTCGCAGTTTTCTGGGGTCTCTATCATAAGCCCTACAATATTTTCTGGACTTACATCTACTCCTAAGCGTCTGTTGACGATTTCCTGAGGCGTGTTGAGGTTACACAGCGCCTGCATGATTTGATGCCAACTCACCGAGTTAAAGGCATTTTTTATATCAAGGGTAATTATAGCGCAGTACTTCACCACCTATCTCCTGCTATTGTTTCTTCAGCAATCTGTTTGACCCTACTGATCGCGTCTACAGTTGACCTATTCTTCCTAAAACCATATTGGTCGCCCGATAGACCACCTACTTACTCTACGAAGGTGCTAAGCCTGCTAGCTATTACCTTTTCTTGCATTTTCCCCATAGTGTCAATCATGCAGAGCGGTCTGTATGAACTAGCCTCGCCTGGCAGTTTATTACCTTTTTGGTATTAGTATCAGTCTCTGTCTTTTCCAGATTTCCGGAAAAGTCCCTTTCTCTATACATTCTGTGTACACTTCTCTGAATAAGGTGGTGTTCGCGTCTACCGCTAACTTCAGCACCTTATTGGGTACTGCATCTAGTCCCGGCGCCTTGTTGTTTGCGAAGGTACTAGCAATCTCTAATACCTCTCCTACATCTACTTCTTGTTGGAATCTACCTACCCCGTCAGTCCAAACGTCTGCTTCAGCAGGTTCATTATAGTGGTCCCCCTGTGTTGGGAAGAGGGTCCCGACTATAGTGCGCAAGAGTTGAGGACAGGCCGAAGCGTTTGCTCGCTGTCCTCTTAACTTGCTTATTACTGCCTTATATGCCCCACCCCAAGGGTTGGTGTTCATACCATCACGCAGGGTGTTAAAGTGCGAGGCTTTACTTAGCTTTATCGCTTTCATTAGTTCCCTTTTGGCGTCCTTGAAGTGCGATCTGAGGATTTCCCGTTCCTCCCAATTTCTACATCGACATAGGCTTCTTCTAGCTCGTATGCATTTACGTCTAGAGTCCGCGATCGCGTGGCTCCACCAAAATGCTGGCTTCCATCTTGGGCCTCCTTTTGGATTTCTTCGCCATGGAGGCGTCACAGGCAGAAGTCAATAGGTTGGAAAGTGATGTTGCCTTCGCGTCAGAGGTATTACCATGCAGGACAACGTTTTGCTGCTCTGTGATGAGTTATCTAAGGACGCCGTCATCCAGAGTGTCTTCTTTCCAACCATTGATTAGTCATTTCTGGGTGCTTCTGCTGCGGTGTCTATCTACACTCATTAATATGGCTCTATGGTCACTATGAGTGTAGATATCACTTACTTGCCAAGAGATCATTCTACTTATGTTGGAGCTGGCGAAGGATATGTCAACGATTGACGTTCTGCTATTTCGCTCAAATGTGTTTTTATTGCCTGTGTTAAGCAGCACCGCGCCTAATAAGGAGAAGGCTGTAATGACTGCCTGGCCTCTTACATTTGTGAAGCGACTGCCCCATTCGGCAGCCCAGGCATTAAAGTCCCCGCCTACGATGTTTGGGTGACTACTCCTAACATGGTTCCCTATGTTATCTAATGCCCTATCGTAGTCGTGCATTTCTAAGCTCGGTGGTAGGTAGCAGCTATAGAAATGTACCCCGGCTATTTCTGCCCTAGCAAAATGCACTCGGTGGTCAGCGGCTTATCGTCAATGGGCTTGCTTCCACAAGCCCAGATCGCCGCTTTGCCAGATTTGTCACTAACCTAGTTTTATGTAGCTTGGTTTTTATATTGTTCACTAATTAGAACAACGTCTATGCCTTCTTTAAAGCAGGTTTACGTCAAGAGATCTTGAGCTGCCTGACAATGATTTAGGTTTACTTGTAGGACCTTAATTATGAGTCTTTTTGAATGCGTTCTGGAAAGCTAGGCAGTTTTTGCTGCCCACAATATGATCTACGTCTCTCTGCTTTTGGTCTTTGCAAACCGCACAGCAAGTCGTAGCCCTGCATATTTTGATTTTGTGCCCCTTTTGCCCGCATTTTTTATGCAGCAGTTAAAACACTGTAGAGTGTTGGTTTTTTTCAACCTAACTCTGCACCTAACCCATCCTATCCTAAGGTGTCCCCTTTCTATGGCCCTATTGGCCTTGAGAAGAGCTGGCACCTTGAGAAGAGCTGTTTGTGTCTCCCCAAAAGACTTACGCAGACTCTTCACTATCCCACCCAGCTTTTACCTTCTCCCTATCTGCTGCTAGGCAGCCTCTATGATGTCTTCTCTAGTGGTGACCTCATCTATGTCCCTAACCTCCAAGAGCACTTCTTTTGTGAGTGTTCTTTCAGTTGCCTTATCGCCTAGGACTTGCTGCACAGCTATCTCGTAGCTCTGCGGCACCGCACTAGGCTTTTTTCCTCAGCTGGAGAAGCAAGTCACCACCTTACGTCCTTCGAATGCGTGTGACATTGTGTTCTAGGTCCTTGAGTGCATCATTTCCCTTTATCGTGCGGAGAATATCTGCATAGGACATGTCGCCTTTTGTGGACACGATGATAGCATCGGGCCTACCGGCGACTTTTTTGTGCTTTGGCACCTTATGGGTCACCTTTGTCCACCCTTCCTTCTTCGGTTGCTTCTTTAATTACCTTGGCAACCTTGGGCCTGCTCGACTGTTCTGCTGGCTTTCCCCGAGTTGTATCTCTCATTAGTTTGGTCTGTTCAGCTCTTTGTGCCTTGTGGCATTTTAGTTGCAGTCGGACTGACCCTTTTAGTCGTCCTGTTTGCCCCAGAAGGCTCCAGGTGACGACTCTTCTTTGGGGGAGTGGGCCAGTTCCAGCCAGACTCTCCCTAGGTGTTTTCGGGGTGTCGACCGCCGTAAATACTACCTGAGAGACCTTTTGTCCTTCATTTTATTTTTTTTTTTTTTCATTTGCGCTGCTAGACAGTGCCTTCATTTTACCAAAGGTATCCTTCATACCCTGGTTGATATCTCGGACACCTTTGGCGTACACCATCTCAAGCACTTGCTCAATTAGTATCGAGAGTTGGCTGACCTCGGTGACGTCTTCCACATGTTTGTTATCCACAGACGGGGACCTTACCGGCGCTTCTGCCTCCTTTTCGACCATTGGTGTTGGCCTTTTGGGGACTGCCGGCTGAGCTATTGGTCCCACAGGGGATCTAGCCATTTTCGTGCTCTTCCTGAAAAAGGCACTTTCATCTTCTCCATTCTTATTTATTGTGTAGGGGAGTTCCTCCACGCTTTTTTTCCTGTTTATGTCACTGATGATATTTCTTGCGATATTATCTGCAACGGTGGCCAAGTTTCCCACCACCGAGGCATTGCGGTCGCTGGATATCCTATACCTATACCCTTCTAAATTTCGTCGATGTTGGCTTTTATCTCAGGGTCCTTGCTCGGGCGCCACCTGTAAGGTAGTTTCTCGGGCTGAGGTGCGCTCAGTCGCGCCAGAGTCCCTTTACAGGAAAATTTTTAATCTTGTTAGCTGACACAAGCACTTAGAGTTATGCTCATACTTTCCTGAATAACTTATGTGTTTATGGTTAGTCTCCGATTGAAATTTCGAGAATAAGTAGTTATAACTATCAGCTTTGTACTTGTTTATTATTTTTAACGACGCTTACAAATCGAGTTTAAAAACTAAATTAGTGATTTGCCGAGGCGGTGGGCGTGGCATCCGACTATATAGGAACCTTCATTCCAAGTTTGGTGTCTTTAGCGTTTAATAGCTGAGTGTTCATCTGGTCAGACGGACATGGCTCAATCGGGACTACTGATCCTGATCAAGAATATACTTTATACGCCTCCTTCTGCAAAGTTAGTATACCCTTTTTTGACCATTTTCAATGGTCAAGGGGTATAAAAACAAAACAGGCTTTCGGACAGTAAGACTTAGAGATTTATTCAGGCTAGAGGAAAAAATAAAAGGACAGATCTGTCCGGAATAAAACTAACCTGGAAGTCCGGGTTAAAAAAGTTGAAGTTTGAAACATAAGTAACAAAGCACGGACAAACCGTTGCGTATTTGTTGAGGTGACTTAGTTCGCTGCGCTTCTTTTGATAAAATGCTGATAACATACTCGTAATTAATATGTTTTCATTAATTCAGGTGGGAGTTTGGTTGCGATGTCTTTCAAAATGAAAACATCAGCCAACACTTTCTATGACAACTCTGCATTTAGCCAAAATAAATATATTCTGTTGATTTGCAATTTGCTGCAGCCCTCGAATATTGGCCTCTGTCAACCAGCAGAGAGGTAACTGGGCTTTCAAATATGCGCATATTAAGCAGCTCTGCGTAGCTGGTGGATTGTGCTTTAAGGGGGGGACTTCCTAGGGATTCTAAAAGTCAGGTGGGAAAGTCAGGACAATATATGTACGTGGAAAAGAAAGCCTTCGCAGGCATTGATGGTGTAATGCATCTACAACTGGTGATTATCGGACTGCAATACAGGGGTAAGGGGGCTAAGGTTGTTGGCCAGAGTTGCCTGGTTTCCAGGTTGCCGAGCATTTATGAGGGCGAGCACACACATCAAGCAAATTGCAAATCTAAGCCTTGCAGCTAAACTAACTGCCAACACGTCGAACAAGACTGTGGCCTAAAGAGGAAGTAGGAGGAATAGGGGAGAGGCTAGAGAGAAGTTTTGTGGATTTTCAAATGCAAACAAAACCCCAAAATGTTGCATTTAATTGCAACTATTGGATAGTTTTGTAGCTTCAAACTAGACCCCTCACACATCTCTTTTCACAGTCCCTTCCCCATCTGGTCCTGTACTCAACCATCCGACGATGTTGAAATAACAATTGAGACAGCATTTTTGTTCAAAAAGCCAAATTGGTTTATTTTCATGCTAAATTCAAGTCGCACGTTGTCACCCAGCGCAGGAGAGGGCAGAGTCGAAGAGGCAGGCTACTCTCCTCAACTGCAGTCGAGTTGGCGTGTTCCATTCTACTTTACAGGGTATAACAGGCACACGACAGCAGCTCAAGCCGAGCTGGATGCGATTTTGTCAATTTATGCAGAGTAGAAGTCAACGCCGGGAGGCATGCCTCGGAGCAAGAGGTGCTCAAAGATCCAATTGTTCGTTTATTTTGTATACCATTTTTGATGCAAATGCAAACAAATGAAATGCAACACGTACCACATGTCTCTGGCTGCCTCAGGCAGCTCATCGCAATAGATTGGGTTGGGAAGGTTGGTGTGCTTGGGTCGGGATGGTGGAAGTTGTCAATTGAGATTTTATCTGCTTGCATTCGGATTGCAAATGATGAGAGAGATGCCTTCAACGATTACTAATCACTTTGCATGTTGCCCAATCAGTTGCCTTTGCTATTTTGATTTTGATATTTTGCTATTTAGTTTGCACACACATCAATTGACGTCCTCGTGTTGTTGTTGTTGTGACTTTTTGCAATTTCCGATTATGAAAGGAACTTTGATCCGAAATGCAGTTCGATTTGTCGCCTGAATTGAGCTTCAGCAAACGAGAGGGAGAAAAGTGAGAAATATTCTCAGATTGGCATGTGAATTGAGGGTTCAATCGAGAACAAATATTCGGAAATGGTTCTATTTACTCATTGCATATGCAAAGGCATAATATGCATATCTGCATGGACATCACACAGTCAACTTCATAAACTTTACTCTAATGCGAATGAAGCATTTTCAAAGCATGAACGCACTCTTAACAAGTCCAATACTATTTTACTATTTACCATTTCAGAAATAAAGAAATCTACGCCAAGTTATGCAATTGAGTCAAATTTCACGTCCTTTTCTGCTCTGACAGCTTTTCATGTTAATTTGATGGCAAAGCATAATTCGTGTGTTAGTTTCGAGGAAAATATCGAGGGGCCACGCCCTCCTGGAACTTGTCGCTTTTCAAGCTGAATGTCAGCTGCAAACTATGCAAATTCGCCAGCACAGACAGCACATGGTTAAATGCTGTCAACTTTTATGCTTAGCACGCAAATAATTAGAAAAGTTCGTTGACTGCTGACCAGAAACCCACATAACAACGACAGCAACACCAAGCGGACCCACAAGAGCAACAGTAGCAGCAACAGGAGCGACAGTGACAAGAAAAACAACAACAAAAACAAATGGCACCACGAGGGAGCCCGCAGCAAAAAGCATCATGTGTGTGAGGAATTCAATTAAATATGCAAAAATAAATCTAATATTTTATCTAACAAAAAATATATAAATAATACGCAAGAAGATATGCACCAAAAAATATCCTGTAGATTTGTGAAACATTAACAACAAAGCAAGTAAATCATGAGAAATCAGCGAGGGTTCAAGACAGTTTTCTGAAGGATTTCATAAGAGTTTAAATAGCTAAATAAATATTAAATATTTAATATATTTGAATATTATATATAAATAAAAATATATAATATATATATATATATATATATATATAATATATATATATATATATATATATACCATATATGTACAATATATTTATAATTGATATATGTATGTATCCTCAGACTTATCGTACTCATCGCACCCACTTGCCCTTCAATGTGCACGGTATAAAAGGGAAAAATTAAACATTGCGCGCGTTTTAATAGTTTCAGTTTTGTCGGGATTGCAATAAGGGGGTCGCAAAAGGGGGAGGAAGCGGGGTAGAGAGGGGTTGGTTTGTGGCTGCGAACTTCACTGTCGCAATTAATAAAGTTTTCGTCGAACAAAAAACCGCTAGAAAAAAGCACACACAAAATAGCGAAAAATTGTGAGTCCAGTAGCAATGACACGACACACGCACACACCCTGATACACACACACACACACACAGACACCCCGTTCACTATTCATTTTTGCAATTTGTGGCAAAATAGCTGACACAGAGCATTGTAAAAAAATCTTTCACAGAATCATCTTTTAAATCATTTTTAATATTGTTTTGCCCGAAAAACTAAGATTTATTAAATTAACCTATACATTTTATATCATATATATTTTGTAAAATTTCAATTAATATTTTAATTATAGATGCAAATTAAAAAATGTAATTCTTACTAAATGTAATTAGAAATGTAAAGCGAGTAAATCAAAATGATCTAGGAAGAAGAAAAACCTTCAAGGAAAGTAATTCTATTAAAAATTATTGTGTTTATAAAGAGATAACAAGAATATTATATTCACCAAGGCAAGATGGGCCAAAGAATTCAAAGATCCTTATACTAAACAGCTGCTTGACACTTCTATTGTTCATCCATTTCTTTAATTTGGGTCTAGCGTGAGGTCTCCTCAATGTCAAATTCATTAAGATAGATTCGAATCTTCTCAAAAAGTAGTTTCTACTATTCGCTTTGAGTAGTTTTAACTGGGTTTCAGTTATAGGCCTACCACCTTACTCTAGTAGACTCCTCCTAATTAACCTACCTGCCGCAAATAACTGTCGCATTATGTATGATAAAGATTCCCTTCTCTGCGAAATCAATTCCTGCATTCCTTCTAGAATTACTCGCAATCCTCTGGCACTCTCTTTAGTCTTTTATTTTAATAATTATAGCTTGCATGATCCTTTCCGAGTTCTTTGTGCTGCTTACAATAGAGTGTTTAGATTTTACAACTCATAGTCCTCCCTTGTTTCTGTCAAACTGTCTATCCTATCTTATTATTTTAATAATGCATTATATCCCAATAACTAACACTATTCTACCGATCTAATTGGGGTTTACTGGGTTTTCCTTAATCCCTGGCAACAAATATTGGATCGGCTACATTATATCACCTCAGTTTAAAATTAATTTAATTTTTAATTAAACTAAATAATGATAATTTTAGACTTCTTAAGCCTACAATGTATTTAAAAGAAGGATAGTTATCAAACCTTACTTACTTGTATTTGTGCTATACGAGTTCATATTCTATTCTTCTGCCACTAGTTGACATTAAATAAATAAATAAATCAGATAAATAACATATTAGCTTAAATTTGAAAATAGTTGACCTGTTTTTAAAAGTGAACAATATTTCAACGTTATAGAGGTCGTTTTTTGTTCCCTTGCACCTCCACGCGTCACTCAGCTAGACAACTAACCAGTCCCCAATCAGCTTGTCAAATGTCCATGCATAATTTTAGAACCACCTACTAACCATACGGGGATACAGGCAGTGTTTTTTTCCACAACTACCCTGTACTTACAAGCCGAGAGGGTATGTTGAAGTCATGAAAGAGACATGTAGTTGGATCAATAAACTCTTCATTCACATATCCATCAATTTCACGAACTAACAGTGCAGATTAATCTAGTCAATGTCCGCTGAACATAGGGTATTTTCCGGCTGGCACACTTCAGGAGTTGACTTTCATGTGTTCTATTAACACGTTGCAACTTCGCAGATCTCATATGAATGCAATATTTAAACTCCGTCGGGTGAAACAGAAAGCACATTAAAGCTGCGGTGGTGTAAGCTTAAAGCTTACAGTGAGATGGAATAGAAAGTATGCTATACTTTATGGGCAAGCGGAAACAGTTAATAGAAACACATGCTCGATGACGGCATCCACGACAGATAATTGTGCTGGCGCGTCGGCGATTCGGATTGGGACTTCCCTAGCCACTTGCCATTCCCCCGTGTTCCACATATAATTAAATGGCCCTTAACGATAATTAAGGCCTGTGACATCGACTATGTATGTGCAATTTGTATGCTTCTAAATGGCTGGCGATTTTTTATGCCCCTGCCTCGTGCAATTAGCAGTCAGCTTGTTATCCTGCCTGTCATTGAGTAGGTCTGTGATAATGACAGCAATTATGTCTGTAACCGAACTGACTATATATAGATAACCGATCTGGCGGGAGAGAAAACTCACAGTGGGGGAAGGAGTAAAGGCAGTACAAGCAAGACGTGCACAGTTTCTAAGTAGTTGTCAGGTAATGTTGGATTGTACAACGAGTATGATATTATATAATATATAAGTTAAGTAGTTTGGTCTCATATATAAGAACTATTTCAGAAAATCACAATACTTTCAAAGGTTTTGAGAAATTAGATAACAAGCTTGAACTAGTGCCAATTCAAACTGAAGACAATAATCACGCTTCACATTCGACTTTAGTTCTTCCTTTGGGATTTGAGATAAGAGCCTACTATGTTCAATAGAGGGGTGCCATAACTTACTTATGATACTTATACTATACAATAAGAGAGAGGCATTTCGCTTTGTTAATAAAACGGTAACGGCTTTGAGTATTTATTTTATTTATTTGATGTTGCAGTACATTCCATTTGAGACTGCAAATCAGTTCCTTCAGTTGCCACCACGGGCGCGTTTTCAGAGGGGGATTTTTCGTTCAATATTTATTTTAAGCTCATCCAAAGTTGTTGGCTTGTTGCTATAGACCAAGGACTTAACATACATACATAACATAGCCCCAAGGAAAGAAAAAAGTCTTACGAGTATAGTAAACAATTCGTAGATCTAAAGTCCTCACTACATACAGATTATATATAAAATCGCATTTATACATTAATATACACTACATCTATAATATATATCCCATATAGTACATCTCACTTATAGCTCTGGTTGTCTAACCTTTTCAACATTTTTCAGTCCTCCACAGAAATTGGTAAGGTAGATACATATGGTGCATATTCGTACATATCAACACACAGATATCTGAGATTCAGAATAGTCGCTGAGCTTGGTATTAGTTTTTCTTTTTTTTTTGTTTTCCAGGGGCAGAAGTTGCAAAGTGCATTGGTAACGCTGGCAATAACACTCCGACTTTGTGGCATGCTCAGACTTTGTGGTTTTTATGCTTCACCAAAAACCGCTAGTTCTTGTACAGTCCTCATACATGTGTGTGTATGCGTGTGTGTGTGCGCGCGTTTGTCTGCGCTTGCCGCCTTTGAGGTGTTTGAGGCGAAAGTTTTGTCGACATCTTAATTTCTCACTTGTAAATTGAGCTGCGACAGCAACCGCAAATTGACCCCAAAGTATACGTACTTTGTGGATTGCACGTACACACACTCCGACACTCACAGTGAGTCGAGCGTAAAACCAACACGCACACGCATGTCGATGCAGGCACCCGGCTGAAGTCGATGGGGAACTGCTTTTGGGGGGAAGCCGATTGAAATGCGGTCAAATATCGCAGCCAGTGCCGCGATAGTTTGCGCACTTATTTTATTATATATAGGATGTGCTTAAGACTCTTGCGTAACTGAAGAAACATTCGATAAAAGGCGTAGTACAATGAATATATTGAGTATTTATTATATAAGGGCATAATCTGCCGATATACGAACACGTATTTGCATGTCTGCATAATTGCCTGTCATCGTGTCATGTGAAGGGAAATCAAAATTCCAGAATAGTTTCCAGGCCAATGTCGAACAAAGGCAACTGTGTCCACACTTCGTGTATACCCTGTACGCATTATGGCATTTCAATGCGGGTATACTAGGCTAAAGTATAGGCAGCTATTGATGTCCAATTCGGATACCCGATGCAGATCGAGTTTACTTTATATGTTGTACCTGTGACTATAAGATGAACAAGTTTCACATTGCTGACGGGTATCGAGTTTGTAAAGGGGTTTCCCAAGTTGAGTTAAGGGTACTTTAGAGTCAAATGCGTAGTGCTGTCACTCTGCTCTGTTGGTCTGTTACAGTTTTTTTGAGTGCTTTACTTGGCCTTTGGCTTCCTGACCAAAACATCAATCACTTTAATGGACCTGACATGCTAATTAAATGGCCATAAACGCTGGGCGCGTCGTTTGTAGACCAGTGAAGAGTGCCTCAAAGGCAGCCGGATGACAGGCCATTCGGACGGATTGACCACAGAAGCGAGAACAGCAAACAAACAGGCCGCAATCAGTTTGACGCCGACGCCCTCGGATGACAGCTCGGCAAAGACAGAAGCAAAGTCAGAGGCAAAGGAAAAAGACAGAGGCAACTGCAGCTCGGACAAGTCTCTGCATAGTGGGACCTGAGTGCGGTCCACTTGTGTTATACTGTGCTCTATTGGGGAAGTTATCAATTCCTGATGCAGGTTACGTATTGCATTTTCTATCTTTTGTTGAGTTGCTGTTTCCCCTCTGTGCCTGTGCTAGCCTTGGCTGCCAGCTAAGAAAATGTAATAAAACATGATATTTTATAATTCTTTGATAGAAATTTGCAAATGTTGTCCACAGTTGCCAAAGATATGCTTCACTGCCAGTATAACAGTCGTATAACAGTTATAGTGTAACTGGCGTTGCATAGCATTTAAGTGGCTCAAAAACCAATATGATAAATAACAATATACCAAACCATTTTATGCATGTATAACAGTTTGTATAACAACTACAACTATTTGTCAATCAATCAGCTAAACAAGCTCACAGCAATGCATTACACTTCGTTGGGCATTCAAGCCTTCTTTATGTCAAACTATTTTCTGTATAAAAGTTTAAGGTATTCGTTAATCAATTAGCTAAACAAATAACTGCAATGCATTGTTATTCTGCGGACTTTTAATTCATTCAATTGTATAAAAGTTTGTAAAACAGTTACAACCATTGGGTAACACAACCCCACAAAAAAAAAATTGTCATGATCTGGGTATGCGGCATATGCAGTTATATGTATTTTGGGACGCTGAATCCGAATCCGGGGTCAGAAATTCTCCATCACGTCTGGATTTCGACCTAACCTCAAAAAACTTAAAAATCTTTGGATATCCGCCAAAAGATATAGATCTAGGCATGCGATATATGTTTTAACATGTATTTTGTCCTTCTAAGTCCGAATCCGATGTCAAAATTTATATAGCACGTCTGAATTTCGACTTAACCTTAAAAAACTCGAAAAATTTTTAAAGCCCCAAAAAATAATGAGGGCTCATGATCGGGTCATACGATATATGTTTCTATATGTTTTTGGATCTTCCGAATCCGAATCCAAAAAAAAAAAACTAGCCTATCACGTCAGAATTTTAACCTAACCTAAAATTTTTTTTAAAAACTTCCAACATTTTTATTTTTTTTTTAACATTGGATTAGGGTGTATTTAAATTTAATATAAAAAAAAGCTTTTCTGTTGGTATACCCCCTTTTGAGCATTGTTTTATCTGTATTCGCAATAGATTCATATGAGTAATGAATTTTTGCTTCAAAACTGTATTTTAACTAATAAAAAACATAAATCAAATACGTGATTATACATACTTGCATAAATGCCAAAATAAATTATCAAAAAATTTCAATATTCTGAAAGCTTTTCAAAATTTGATTAGGTTATGTTGAAATTCAGACGTGATTGCCTGGTTTTGACATAGGATTCGGATACTATATATAACTGCATATGCCACATACCCAGATCATGACAATTTGTTATACCCTTCAACCATTGAAAATGGTCAAAAAAAGGGTATACTAACTTTGTGCAAATGTATGTAACAGGCAGAAGGAGGCGTGGGAGACCCCATAAAGTATATATATTCTTGCTCAGGATCACAAGCCGAGTCGATTGAGCTGTCTGTCTGTCTGTCTGTCTGTCTGTCCGTCTGTCTGTCGGTCTGTGTGAACGCACAGATCTCAGCTATTATACTATAAAAGCTATACGTTAAAGTCAGAAAGTTGTATCTTTTATACAGCGCTTACAAATTGAGTTCAAAAATTTAATTATTGATTTGTGGGGGCGGTGGGCGTGGCACCTAACATTTGAAATAAACTTGATCTGGCTATAGTACACAGGAGTCTTCCTGCCAAATTTGGTAACTCTAGCTTTTATAATAGCTGAGATCTGTGCGTTCACACAGACCGACAGACAGACGGACAGACAGACAGACAGACAGACATGGCTCAATCGACTAGGCTTGTGATCCTGAGCAGGAATATATATACTTTTATGGGGTCTCCCACGCCTCCGTATGCCTGTTACATACATTTGCACAAAGTTAGTATACCCTTTTTTGACCATTTTCAATGGTCGAAGGGTATAAAAAATATGAGCATAAAATCAAATGCTTCTGTCAGCTAACAAGGGGAGGCGGGCGAGCGCAAAGCGCGAGCGCCATCTGTCGGGATTAATTTCAAAGCATGTGCATATGCATATGTGTATGAATTTAATTAAACTACACGGGAACATAGGTCGAAGGGTATCCCACTGTCGCGTTTTGCGCGACTGTTGCTCTCGTTCAATATATTTCTTTTCGTTGGGGTTTCAAACAATCTTTAAACTATTTTTTATTCCCTTCGACCATCGAAAATGGTCAAAAAAAGGGTATACTAACTTTGTGCAAATGTATGTAACAGGCATACGGAGGCGTGGGAGACCCTATAAAGTATATATATTCTTGCTCAGTATCACAAGCCGAGTCGATTGAGCTATGTCTGTTTGTCTGTCTGTGTGAACGCGCAGATCTCAGCTATTATAAAAGGTAGAGTTACCAAATTTGGCAGGACGACTCTTGTGTACTATACGCTGATCAAGTTTATGATCAAATTTTAGGTGCCATGCCCACCGCCGCCGCAAATCTTTACTTTAATTTTTGAACTAGATTTGTAAACGCTGTATAAAAGATACAACTTTCTGACTTTAACATATACTAAGCTGAATGAAATATCTACGTATTCTTCAAATTCCAATCCGATCAGACACAGAAGTTATTTAAGAAAGTATCAGCATAAAACCAAGTGTTTGTGTCAGCTAACAAGGGAGGTGGGCGAGCGCGAGCGCCATCTGTCCATACTAATTGCAAAGCATGTGCATACAAGTATGTATATGTGTACATACATAGGAACATAGGTCGAAGGGTTTCCTACTGTCGCGTGCCGCGCGTCTGTTGCTTTTCTTATTGGTTGTATACCTGGTTGAATAAAAGCGAAAGCTATTGGGAAATAAATACAGTAGCCTTTCCGTGAGCCTCCAATTCATGTTAGTGTATAACAGTTTGTAGAAGAGATACAACATGTTCTCAGACTAAATATAACACTTTTATTCACTTTTTCAATTACTACAGTACAATCTAAGGAATCTTTACATAAATGCATAAAATGTAATCAGTGGCTTCGTTTAAACATTACAAATAGGCAAGTCTACATTGAGTATGTGTGTGTGTGTGTGCTTAGGCTAGTAAATATGTCTTATACTAAATATACATATTGTACATATGTGTGTAAATAAATAAATAAGATGATCAGTTGCAGGGTAACTAGAACTAAACTAAACTAAAGGTGGCAGGGGCCGGGAGAGGGGCAGGAGAAGACTCTCCGGGGCGTGTGGAGAGACGACGGGCTAGACAAGTCGGGCAGAGGAGCAGGTGGCCGGCGAGGTGACTGCCTGCGCCTCGGCATCGCCCGCTCCGATGCCCAGACCGACCAGGCCGACTGCGCCGGCTGTGATGGTGGCCAGGACCCGCTTGTAGTTGCTGCTGCACTGCGAGTCCGCCACGGAGCGTCCGTCGCCCTCGTCGCGGCGGCAGAGCTCGGCGGCGAAGGGCGCACTGCTGGGCATGGCCGTCTCGAGGCGTCGCTCCAGTATGTCGGCGGTGGTCAGCTCGCTGGCCTGCACCAGGCTGCTGGGGGGACATTGCTCAGCCAGGGCTTGAGCGAGGCCTTCTTCTGCAGCGTCGCGGCCTTGCAGCGGCACACGACGTCGGCGTGCTCCCCCACAGATGGAGCAGCAACTGGCTTGGCCAAGGGGTACAGCGCCGGCCCCAGCACCTGCGACAGTTGCAGCCGCAGTGGAGTCACCTTCCCCAGAGGCGCCAATGACCACTGTGGGCATTGTGGCGCCGGAGGAGCTGCCGCTAAGCTCCAGCTCATTGACAGCCTCCACCAGGGTCTTGATGGCTGCAGCGTTGCCAGCTGCGGCGACAGCACCTGCTGCACCTGCGTCGCTTGTCACCTCCTGCTCCTCGTAGTTGGGATTGAGCAGCAGCTTGGAGAGCGGCGGGGCCAGACCCAGGCCCAGGCTGCGCTCGTGGTACAGCTCCGAGATGCTGGGCGTCAGTTCGCGGTTCATATGCCGCATGATGCTGTCCTGGATGCACTTGGCACTCGGCTTCACCGGCGTCTCCTCCAGCGGCTGCTTGGCCTCCCCGAGCAGTTCGCTGTCCGCGGGAGAGAAGTAGAGTCCCGCTGGATTGAAGCTCACCCCAACTGCCTCCTCCTCGGTGAGGGCCAACGGCTTGCGCTGTCCTCCAGCTGTTCCAGCTCCTGTTCCACCTCCTGCTCCCACTCCCACTCCATTGGCTGCTCCTGCTGCTGCCAGCGTCGCCGATGTTGCACTCAGCTCGGTGCGCACGCTCAGGCGATCCATGAACAGAGCGTGTTCCTTGTTGACGCGTGCAGCTAGAGAGCTCTGCGCACTGCCCAGCTTGATCTTCGGCTTGCTGCGTCCGCCTGCCCCCAGATTGTGGTACACCGGTGGGCGGGGCGGCGGCAAGGGCGGCTGCTGTTGCAGCAGTTGCTGGTGTTGCTGCTGCGCCGTCGTCGTCGCCTGCTGCTGCTGTGCGCCGGCAGCGGCGCCACGACGCAGCACGGTGGCATGGCCAGATCCCTCCCAGTCCGTGGTGGTGCTGCTTGCCGAGCTGGAGCTATCGGGTCGACGTCCATTGCTGCCAGTTGCCAGCTGCAAGGAGCTCGCTGCGGAGCCAGCTGGGGCAGCTCCCGGCTGCGCGTACAGGCAGCGTATGCGCGTCTGGTGCGCCAAGGCCAGAGACAGACTGGGATCCGTCACCGGCGGACTGGGCGTGAAAGCGGCATCGCTTTCTCCCGCCGCCGCCGGGGCGCGAGACGCGCACAGGACCTCGCAGACTGGCGTAGCCCAAGCGCGGAGCTGCTGTGCCGCTGCCCGCCTGCGTCGCGTAGCCGTCGGAGAGGGAGTGCTCGCTGTCGGTAGTGTTGGCCAGGCTGGAGTCGAGGCCTCCGCCTCCGTCGGGTTCGCCACGGCGTCGCACGTACGAGATGAAGGCAGAGCGCGGATGTAGTGGCAGCGGGGACTGTGTCGCGTTGGCCACCGCCGTGGTAGTGCCACTGCCGCTGCTGCTGCTGCCGCTGGCGCTGCCGACTGGGGCCTTTGGATTGCTTTGCGCCTGAGTGGCGGCCACATCTAGGTCGGGTTCGGTGAGGGACTCGCAGCTGCTGCTGCTGCTACTGTGCGCCGCCGCGTCTAGGCTGAGGCTCTTGGGTGCCTCGTGGGTGTCTGAGGGGGAGATGGAGAGAAAGAGGGGTTAGCATTGGTCCCACTAGAGATGGGGGGCAGCACTTACCAAAGAGCGCCAGCAGTGCCTGCAGCACGAACTGGCAATGGCGGCGGTTGGCCTGCTTCCCTGTGCGCAGGATCACCTGGTCCGCACCCACCTCCGTGAGGTCGAAGCCCACCGAGGCAAGCAGCTCATGGCAGCCTGCCACACGCCACAGTCGCACACTCAGCGGCATCTCAATGCAGGCCTCCAGCTCTGACTTGCCAGCTCCGACTCCAGCCCCAGCTGCTGGTCCCGCTCCTGCTCCTGCTCCTCCACTGGGGAACTGCGCCAGAATGTTGCGCACCACGGCAATGATGTCGTCCGCATGCTCTGCGCTGTTCACCAGCTTGGCCAGCGCCTGCAAGGTGGCCGGGGTCAGGGCGAGTAGTGCCTGCAGACTGGCGGAACACTGGGAGAGGCGCTCCTCGGGATCGGTCTGGGGGAAGAACACGCTCGAAGGGATTCCATTGGCAGCGGGCTCGAAGCGGAAGCCCACAGCCATCAGCAGGTCCTTCCACCCCGCCACGGGCCCCGCCTTGTTCTCTATGCTCTGCTGCGTCGTGTACATCGCGTTCTTCTGCCCCCGATGGATGCGCTGCAGACTCTTCTCTACCAGATGCAGGCACACCCTCAGTGCGTCGCGACAGCGTTCCGGCGTGCGCAGCAGCTCGCACAGAGCGTGCCCCAGCAGCGCCACCTTGTTGGACAGACGCACATTGGCTCCCACGAGGAGAAACCCTGCCCAGTTGGCGGGGTGGGCGAAGTGCTTCGTGTGTTGCACTGTCTGCATCGCCTCTGCCAGGGCGCTGTGTGAGAGAGAGTGAGAGAAAGGTTAGTGAGACAAAAAATAAATGAGAAGAGGGAAGTAGAGACAGTGAGGAGAGAGGTTGATCAAAAGTGGAATACAGAAGTGAGTGAGACATAGAGAGCAAAGGAGAGTGAGAGGTAGAGAGACAGAGTGCAGGAGACTGAGATGAAGATAAAGAGAGGGAAGGCAAGAGAGAAAGAAAGGGAACGAAGAAGAGAGAGAGAGTGCGTAGGTAAGAAACATTGTGGGTAGGTAACTAAGTGTGAGAAACTATTTATATTCGTGCCTCGCAAGGGACCTCTTAGAGACGTCTCTGAGGGTGCAGTGAATTCGAACTATGTCCATTGGAAAGTGGCCGTTAGAAAGAGGACACATTTCTGAGAGCCCACCAAGATATCCATTAACCAGTAAGAAAAGCAACAGTCGCGCGACACGCAACAATGGGATACCCTTCGATTTATGTTTCGGTGTAGTTTAATTTGTTTAATTTATTTATGACACAAGCACTTACACTTATGCTCATACTTTCTTGAATAACTTCTGTGTTTATGGTTCGATCCAATTCAAAGAGTAAGTAGATATAACTATCAGCTTAGTATATGTTAAAGTTAGAAAGTGTTATATTTTTTACGACGCTAACAAATCGAGTTTAAGATCAAAATTAATGATTTGCGGGGGCGGTGGGCGTAAATAAACTTGATCTGCGCTATCTAGTATATGGGAACTTTCACTCCAAATTTATAAAGAGGGGGAAGAGGCATTCGAAAAGGATTTGAAGTCGGAGCCTGAAAGTGAAGGAAGAAGTGCAAGCAAGTGGTCGAAAAGAAGTGCGAGGAGCTTAGGCAATCAAGATACCCAGGAGGTCACTCATACTCGTATGTGCAAAGTATGGGGTATATATAAGCTTTAATTGAAATGTACTAGGCCTACAGATATCGATGGAGAGTGAGAGAGACAGAGGGCAAGACTGCGAAAAAGCAGAGAGAGAAGAGTAGATAAGTGAGTAAAACAGAGTGGGGTAATGAGGAAGAGAGAATGAGAAAGTGATAGTGATAAACAGACAGTGATGGATAGAGTGAGATAGAGTGTGATAGATAGAGATAGAAAGAGAGTGAGTGAGCACCCCCTGGAATTACCGTGCCGCCCGTGCTCCCTGAAGGAGGGCGGAGTAGAAGGCGCGCAGGAGAATTTTGGCCGCCGTCTCAGGCACTGGCCACAGCGAGATGAGGACAGCACCCGCGCCGGCAAGCAGCCAACCACCAGCGAGCTGAGCCACGCCACTGCCCGTGATGGGTTCCACAGATTGGTACGAGCTGAGCACGACGAGGCGAGCTCCGACACGCAGCTGGCGCAGCTCGTTGGCGGCCAAGGTGAAGTCGGCCAGCTGGGGCTCGTGTGGCTCCTTCTGTTGCTGCTGCTCCGCGGTAACGACATCCCCGGGGCTAAGCACCACGGCGCCCAGCTTCCAGCTGAGATTGGCCGCGAAGTGGACGCACTCTGCCGCGGGCAGCTCGGCCAGCACCGACTCCTTAGTGGCATTGCAACCGGCCAGGGCGTTGGCCTGCAGCATGTCCGCCACCATGGCAGCCTCCTGCAGTGCGGCAGGCGACTCCGCCGCAGCCCAGCCCCAGCGCTCGGCCAGGGCAGCGGGCACACGGGGTGCACCCACGACCAGAGCTGTGGGCGGTCTGCCCCGGTCCCGACGACTGCGCGAGCGACCTCGCAGTGCCTGCAGCGATGGCGCAGTCAGCAGGGCACAGCGCTCCGAGAGGTACTCGCCATCGTCCCCGGCTGCGCGCAGGATGGCAAAGGGCACCAGGTAGAGGGCGCTGTCGAGCACGAGGATGAGTTCGCGGCGGCCCTGCCGTGAGACACTGGTGCCGCTGGGCAGGAGATCGTCGAAGGGGGCCAGCAGCAGGTTGTAGAGCGTGTGCAGGCAGGCGGGTCCTCGCCAGGCAGGCGGAGCAGGAGCACGCCGGGAGCTGCGACTGCCCACGGAACGAGTGGATCCCTGCAGGCTGGCCACGGATCCCAGCGAGAAGAGCGAGCTGAGCGAGTAGTTCGACGAGTTCAGAAGCTGATTGCGACTGACCATGCGCAGGAATCCGGCGCCCCCAGCCCCCGCTCCAGGCAGATCCTCCAGCAGTTGCTCGCTGCTGGCTCTCCACCCACTGCCGTCGCCCTCGTGGAGAAGGCTCTGCGAGTTCACGCCGAGATTGTCGCGCACCATGTTCACGTAGCGCTCGAGCAGCAACTGGCCACCAGCTGGAGCAGTAGCAGGATCAGAGGCAGCCTCCTGCCTCTCTCCCTCCCCCTCTTCCTCCTCCTCCTCCTCCTCGTGCTCCTCTCTGAGGGAGAGTGGTAGCTGAAGGGTCTGTGGATCAATGCGTGCCGTGTGGAAGCGCACAATCCCCCGCCTGGGGCTGGATGAGCCACGCGTAGAGCTGCTCCCCCGCCAGGCTGTAGTAGAGCACGGGCATCCGGCTGCGATTCACTGCCTCCAGAATGCTGTCGATGGCTGTCGAGGATGAGGGGGACGTGGCGGACTTGGGGTCGGCCTCGGCCCCGTTGCGCGCCTTGCAGCGTTCGGCGGCGACGAGCGCGTCCTCGTTGCGCTGCAGTGCGACCAGGAGCTGCTGCAGCAGGTGGTAGCAGTTCGTCTGCAGCTCGTACAGAGAGAGACGCGCCTCCGGGCCGCGCTGCTCGTGGCGCGCCGACTCCAGCAGCTGCGCCGCCGTCTCCAGTTGGATGCGAGCGCCTTCTACGTCGCCGGAGGAGCGCAGAGCAAGACCTGCAAGAGAGAGGGAGATGGCATGAGCAAGGGGAGGCGAAAGATTGAGAGGACGGGGAGGCGGAGGTGAACCTACCCAGTTGATGTCTTATCTTAGCCTCCTCCTCCGACTTGCCAATGGATTGGGCGCTGCTCAGTCCCTGGCGCAGGTACTCCACGGCCTGGGCGTGCTGCTCCAGCTGGTGGTGCACCCTGCCGAGGGCACCACAGGCCAGCGCCTTGCCCAGCCTGTCCGAGCTGAGTCCCAGCTGCCGCTCGTAGCACTTGAGCGCCTCCTGCTGCTGCCCCAAGGCCTCGTGCACCTGCCCCAGGTTGCCCAAGGCGCGTGCCTGCAGAGCCGGCGCGGCCAGCTCCGAGCACAGCTGCAGGTCCTCCTGGTGCAGCTGCAGTGCCTCCGCATGGTGGCCCATGCGCTGCTGCACCTGCCCCAGGGCGCACATGGCATCCGACTCCAGTGCCCGATCCTGCAGACCCCGGGCCAACTCCCCGCTGATGCTCCAGACAGTTGAGTGCCTGCGCGTGGTTGCCCCAGCGCCGCGTGCACATGCCCCAGATCCCCATAGGCCAGTGCCTTCACCTCGGCACTGTGCAGCTCGTGCGCCACCACCAGACGCTTCTCCAGGCAGACCAGCGCAGTGGGCAGCTGGCCCAGAGCACGGCGCGCCTGCCCCAGACCCCGGTAGGCCCGCTCCTGATCCCGATGACTGGCCAGACCCAGCGCCAGCTGCAGCTGCCTCTCGTGGCACTTGAGCGCCTCCTCGTAGTCCCCCAGGGCTGCGTAACAGTCGCCCAGGTGGCCCAGCGCACGTGCCCGATCCGCCTGCGTGGAGGGCAGCGAGACGCGCTCCAGCGTGCCCAGCTGGGCCTCCAGGCAGCCAATGGCCGCCTCGTAGTGCGCCATGTTGAGGCGTGCGATGCCCAGGTTGCCATGCGCCTGGGCCTCGACAGCCGCATCGCGCTGCTCCTGCGCCCGCTCCAGCTGCTCCTGGTAGCACTTGACGGCGTGTGTCCAGCTGCAGAGCGCCATGTGCACTGCGCCGAGATGTCCATGGGCGCGACACTCGCCCGCCAGGTCGCCCAGCTCCTGGCGCAGCGTCAGCTCCTGCGTGTGGTGGCCCAGCGCCTTGTCCCAGCGTCGCATCAGGCGGTGCGCCAAGCCAAGGGCGCCGCATGCAGCTGCCTCCATGGCGCGCTCCCCGGCAGCGCGAGCCAGCGCCAGCTGGCGCTGATAGAGCTTGATGGCCTCCTCGTGGGCCCCCGTGCGGATGAGGATGTCGCCAATGTTGCCCAGGGCGCGGAACTTGGCGGGCAGCTGGCCCGTCGCGTGGGCCACGGCCAGGAACAGTTGCTGGCACTCCAGCGCCGCTGCAGAGTGGCCCAGCGCCAGGTGGGCCAGCCCGAGGTTGCAGTAGGCGCGTCCCATGTGCGGCCGATGCTGTGCGTCCTTGGCCAGGGCCAGATCCTGGTCGTAGTAGCGCACCGCGGCCCTGTAGTTGCCCAGGCAGTAGTGCGCGTAGCCGAGCAGGTGGCACGCCTTGCCCTCGGCCGCCACGTCGCCCAGCTCCTGGGCCAGCATCAGGTAGCTCTCGTAGTGCGGCACCGCCTCCGCGTACAGTTGCCGCGCACTCAGGCAGTTGCCCAGGTTGAGTAGGGCGCAGGCCTCCCCGGCGGCGTCCTTCAGAGACCGCGCCGTCGCCAGATGGGCGCGATAGTGTGCCAAGGCGGCGTCGTGGGCGCCCAGCGCCTGATAGGCCACTGCCAGGTTGCCATGGGTGGCCGCCTCGGCGCTGCGGTCGTTGACTGCCTGACTGATGGCCAGCTCCTGCTTGTGGTACTTCACTGCCGCCTCGTAGGCGCCGGCAGCCGCGTGGGCGTTGCCCATGTTGCCATAGGCGCGTCCCATGCCTGCTCGATCCCCCAGAGAGCGCGCGATGCCCAGGTGCGCCTGGTGCAGCTTCAGTGCCGCGTCGTGGGCGCCCAGCAGCTGGTAGACTATGCCCAGGTTGGAGCAGGCGCGTCCCTCGCCCAGCTTGTCCCGCGCCGCCAGCGCCATCGCCAGCTGACGCTCGTGCCAGCGCTTGAGGCTGCCGCATCGCCGGCACAGCGTGCCGCGTGCCCCAGCCCCGCATAGGCGCGCGCCTCGATGCTGCGATCCCCCAGGGCCTGAGCAATGCGCAGCACCTGCTCATGGCAGGCCGCGGCCTGCGGGAACTGCCTGCGCTGGTGATGGGCCGAGCCGAGGTTCGAGTAGGCGCGCGCCTCCTCCACCTGATCGTGCAGCTTGCGCGCCAGCCGCAGGTGCTGCGTGTGGCAGTCCAGCGCCGCCTCGCACTCCCCCAGCGCCAGGTAGACGGCGCCCACGTTCCCGATCTCGCGCGCCTCCTGCAGACGGTCCCCGAGCTGCTTGAACAGCTGCACGCACTGCTTGTGCGAGGCCAGCGCATTGGGGTAGTCCCCGCTGGCCGTGTAGACGTGCCCCAGCGAGGTGAGCGCCGAGGCGGCTGCCTGCGTGTCCTTGCACTTCATGGCCAGCACCAGTTGGTAGCGATGCGCGGTGAGGGCCTCCTTGTAGGCACCCTGGCTGAAGTAGGCCGAGCCGAGGTTGCCGTGCGCCCGACACTCCCCCGCCGTGTCGCCCAGTGACTTAGCCACTGCCAGATCCTGCTGCATGTACCCGATGGCCTGGTCCAACTGGTTGAGTGCCCAGTGAGCCGAGCTGAGCGCACTGAAGACGCTGCCACGCAGCTTCAGCGAGCAGCTGCCGATGCGCAGCGCCGCCTCCAGGACGGCCACTGCTGCCTGGTACTGGGAGGCCTGCAGCAGCTCCTGCCCCACCACAGAGCTGACCACGAAGGGGGACTCATGCAGCTGCATGGCGCGCAGCTGCTGCAGCGTCGGCTCCAGTGCGGCACGCAGCGGACTCTTGAGGGAGGCCTCCACCAGGCCGGCGAGCAGTTGCTTGTTGCTTGGCTCCTGCGCCAGGCCGGCGGCAAAAGGAGGCCAGGGCTTCGCCGTAGCGGCCGAGGCATTGGAGGGCCACGCCCTGCCGGAAGTACGCCTTGGGCCACTGGGGGGCACAGCTCACGCGCCTGCGTCGCATCCTGCAGCGCCGCCGCGAACTGACCCTGCTTGAGTCGCGCCGCAGATCGATTGCTGTACAGTATGTGGTTGCCCGGGTCCAGCTGCAGGGCATCGGTGTAGAGCAGCACCGCCGTGGCAAAGTCGCCGCTCTGGCAGGCCGCGTTCGACTGACGCACCTTCTCCAGGAAGAGCGCGCGGTTCGCGGCGGGCAACTCTGGCGTGCATTCCGGTTCGTTCTGCAAGTGAAGGCGTGAATAAGTATATGGTAGGCTCAATGTGCACTAAGCTCGACTGTGTGTCTGTCCAACATAATCAGCGAAAACTCGAGCACTTCAGATGCAGAAAGAAGTCACTTAATCTACGAGTACTATTGAGCGTACCCATCTGTAAGGTACCCTTTGCTCAATTTGTATACCCTTCAACCATTGAAAATGGTGAACTCTTTGTACCTAAAATAACTTAGTGTAGATGCATGCAACAGGCAGTAGGAGGCGTGGCAGACCCCACAAAATAAATGTATTCTATGCTGTCTGACCAGATGAGCACAAAGATCTCAGCTATATCGTAACAACAGCTAGCGACACCAAATTTGGCATGAGGCTTCCTGCATTCAAAGCGCAGCTCAATTTTAGTTCAATTTGTAAGCGACGAATAAAAGGTACAAGTTTATATTTTTGACGTATACTTAGCTGGTTAATATTCCACTCCAGTTCCACCACTCTTCCAAATTTCAAATTACATTACATGACAACAACTCCGATTTACATGATGTATATTTTTTTGTTGCAATGAAAAATGTAAATAAAAAAACTACTTTGTATTTTAACTTTTGATCTGTACAGTTTTTTTCATGTTTGTACAGCACTTAAACTTTTTTAAACATAAAACTCTATTTTTTTGACGACTCAAATGAAAATAACTTTCAATTGGATTGTGTAAACAATGCACTTTTGTTAAAAAGTAAATTTAAACATCCATTTATTTGAATATTTATAATATTTAAGAGTTCATTTGCGAATTTAAGAAATTACAGAAAGACATTGACACATACGAGTATAAGCAGAAGCGCACGATACGCATTTAAGTAGTGCATGAATGATTTCAAAAGGGCAAATGAATGAATCATTTAAGAAATCGGTATAGTTTTTAATGAATGTCAATGAATGTTGTAGTTTTGCCTGTTACGACAGCAAGCGTACACACTCATTTCAACTTTGTACTGTAAAAACGAGTACATCATCTTTGGGTGCAAGTAGTTTACTGTAAAGTTCATAGTTCATAGTATATATGAACTGCAGTGTCATGGTGTCATATGTTAGTTAAAGATCTGGCTATCTCTGTCGATTATCTCCTTTGCACACCCCTTTCTCTTAAGTGCTGGACATTCTCTTTTGCGAGCATTCTCGCCTGTTTCCTCATTACTTCAGCTCAATTCAATTGATTCGAAAGTGAAATTTCGACATCGATAATGAGGCATCACTTTCTGTTGGCGCTGCGCGACTTTTGCGCCACTGTGCGGCCTCATCAACGCGCTGTAATTATGTTAAATTGCCGCAGTCCAGTTCAATCTGCTGTCGCCGTCCACGCAGCAGCAGCGCAGGTATGCGGCCACTGAGTCACGTTCCCGGCCAACTGGCGACTGCTGCAGCTCGGCAAATGCGGAAGCGATTCCGCGAATTCGTGGCCCGAGAACTGAGCCACGACTGCGCAGCGAGGTGTTGCAGCTGGAGCCTTTTTTGGCATAAGCCACCGAGACGAGCCAAGGATGAGACGAGGCGAGGACGAGCACGAGCACGAGGCCGAGGCCGTGACAAGAGCGTGGAGTTTTTTACATATTTTTGAAGCAATTAAATGGCATGAGTATGCAAATGCATCAGCCCAGCACCAGCCCCACTCGCAGTCCCAGTCTCAGTCCCAGTCCCAATCGCAGTCGCAGCCCGATCCCGATTGCTCAGCAAAGCCAGAACTGAAATCCGCAGAGCGCAATGCGATGGTTTGCTTCCTAGAAAACGTGCACAGCAAGTGCCAAGTGCCAAGTGGCAAATGCCGTTGCTGCTGGAGCGGATCAAGTGGAGGCAGGGCACGGGAGCAGCCTGAGGCGGGGGCGGAATGTGCGGCTCGGGGCGTGCTGGCATTCGGGGCGTGGGTTACGGATAACGTGCTTAGATTAGCCTGCTGGCTTGCCTTTCAAATACATGTATGTCTGTCTCTCTGTCTCTCTGTCTGTCAGTCTGCCTGTCTGTCTGTCTGTCTGTGTGTGTGTGTTTCAGTATGTGTATGTGTGTCCCTTGTGCATGAGGCAACTCGTCGATGCATGCCTCAAGTTGAAGCCACAAAGTATCTAACAGATGCACAACTTAAATTGATGTTGGCTGTAGCCATTAAAGCGCGCGCCCGCCCCCGCGCCCGCTCCTGCTTCTGCCCCTGGCCCCTGCCCATGTCCGTGCCACCGCTCCCTCTTCAGCTGCTGCCCCCTCCTAATTGTACTCCTTCCCTCTCCGTATCCGTATCTGGCTGCCCTTCGCGATAAGCCAAATGAAGTGGGCGTAACAAAGAGAGGGAAATAACAAAACAATCAAAAATTAAAACAAAACCAAATACACGCACACAAACAAAGAGAGGAAGAGAGAGAAGAAGATAAGGGAGAGAAACAGAGAAAGAGGCAGAGAGTGAGCAAAGAAGGAGCGAGAGAGAGAGAGCACACATAGAGCGTGTCAGACAAGTTAGCAAACCACTCGGCATAACTTGGCAAAGATGAAATTTTTGCGGAGCGTTGGCGGCGTTTGCTAGCGCAGATCTCGCCAGGCCGATTGCCGACATAGTCAGCGGTAAAGTCAGAACCAAAACCAAGCCGAGGCTCAGACTCAGTCGAAAATGGCATCCGGCGAGCGGTCAAAGTCAAATGAACACGCACAAAACATGCCCAGACTAACCCACAGATGGACTCTGTCTGTCTCTCTATTAGCGTCTTTGTCTGTATGTCTGTCTCTCTCTGTCTGTCTGTCTCTCTCTCTCTTTCTGTATGCTTTTTTGTCCGTATGTATGTCTGTCTGTCTCTCTGTCTGTCTGTCTGTCTGTCTGTCTGTCTGTCTGTCTGTCTCTCTCTCTCTCTCTTTCTATCTCTCTCTCTCTTTCTCTCTCTCTCTCTCTCTCTGTTGGCCCCTTTGTCTGTATGTCTGAATGAGTGTCTGTCTGTCTCTCTCTCTGTGTCTGTCTGTCTCTCTCTCTCTCTCTCTCTCTGTATGCCTCTGTATGTCTGTATATTTGTCTGTCTGTCTCTCTCTATGTCTGTCTGTCTCTCTCTATGTCTGTCTGTCTGTCTGTTCGTTTGTCTCTCTGTCTTTATCTCTGTGTCCGTCTGTCTCTCTCTCTCTCTCTCTCTGTATGCCAATTTGTCTGTATACCTGTATGTATGTCTCTCTGTATGTCTGAATGAGTGTCTGTCTGTCTCTCTCTGTCTATCTCTCTGTGTCTGTCTGTCTCTCTCTCTCTGTATGCCTCTGTATGTCTGTATATTTGTCTGTCTGTCTCTCTCTATGTCTGTCTGTCTCTCTCTATGTATGTCTGTCTGTCTGTTCGTTTGTCTATCTATTTGTCTGCCTGTCTGTCTCTCTGTCTTTATCTGTGTGTCCGTCTCTCTCTCTCTCTCTCTCTCTTTCTCTGTATGCCAATTTGTCTGTATGCCTGTATGTATGTCTCTCTCTCTCTCTGTCTGTATGTCTGTCTCTCTCTCTCTCTGTATGTTTGTCTGTCCGTCTGTCTATCTCTTTGTCTGTCTCTCTCTGTCTTTCTCTCTGTCTCCCTGTCTGTCTGTCTATCATTCAATGGCGCTCTACCAGAAAAAAAATTATAGCCAGTGACAGCTAGGATAAACAGAAAATTCACAGTTTAAGTAGCAGCTACCACAACTACTACAACCTACATTTTCGGATAGCTTAATAATTTATCCGAAAAAAACTGCGTCCCCTGAAAATGCCACGGATTGAGCTTCAGCATGAACTACCAGATTGTTGGCAAATGAACTGAACGTATTCCATTTGAATACCACTCGCGGATAACTTCGAATAACTTTATGCATTAAGAATACGATAGTAAATAAATCATAGGGAACTTGCAGGAAACTGAAGTGCCTTCGACTTACACTCTGGGATAACTGCGAATAGCTATAAGAGCTATCCGATAAGAAACTGCTTGCATAAGAACTGCCAGAACGACCAGGCAAAAGAACTGCATTGATTCCCTTGGAATACTCAAATCACGGATAACTAAGGATAACTTTACGCTCCATCCGATACCAAGCTGAAGACAGTGACAAGCGTGGATAAAGCACGGATAAGTCACTGCCCAATTGAAGGCAAATTTAGAAGTTGTTCGCTGCTGGCAAACTTCGCTGGCCACTTAGGGATAACTGCGGATAAACGCCTCAGCCCGGGCCCGACTGGCTCCTGACTCTATTAATAGGCAATTTAAGCGGACATGGCCGACATTATCCGCGGCCAGCGCAGATTAGGCAACTCTCTCGCCGAAGTCCAGTTGAGTGGCAACTCGACGACCCTTTCGTGCGGTGCACCTCGGTGCCGTGCGGTGCACCTCGGTGCGGTGCGGTGTATCAGTTAAGGGATTGGCGCCCAAATGCCACATAGAGAAGTCATGTAAGATGATATGTCTGCTATCTCGCTTCAGCAATTTCCAGCTAAGTCAACAGCAACAACAGCATTTTATAAAATAGGCAAGGAAGCAAAAGAATTTAGCAGCAAGAAGCTGCAAGACAGATAGAGAGAGGCACATAGAGAGAGAGAGAGAGCGCATGAAGAGAGCAAAGCAATCGGAATGTTGAAGCAGGGGAGAAAAAGGAGAAAAAGGAGAACCTGCGATGCGAGAACTGGTCGCCAGGTTGGCCAGGCCAACAAAAAAGTGGCACCCAAAGATGCAACCTGGCAGCAGTTGGCTTCAAGTTGTTGCTCAGCTGCCCCCTGCCCCCTGCCCCCTTCTCGTGCACCCCTTTCAGACTGCAGCTATATGAAGTTAAAGTTTATGTGTGGAGTGTGGCGCGCTGAGCTTAACTGCCAAGTGGCCACCAGACCGCGAGACAGACTGACAGACAGAGGGACCGAGAGACTAAGAGACTGAAAGCGGGGGCACCATCACCATCACCAGCCCCAGCACCAGCCGCGGCACTGGCCCCGGTAGTGGCCCATCGATAGAGTCGCCGCATTGGAATGCCAACAATTTCACGATTGCTGGTGGCGCACATCGGCATGTTCCGCGCTTAAGGCAAGAATTTTGTTGCAATTTAACGCGTAATAAAATAATTAGCTCGCTGCTGCTGCTGCTGTTGCTGCTGTTGCTGCCTCAATATCCGCAGTGCTTTGTCGTTTATCCGGCCTCTATGCACACATTATCCGCTATAAGCGGAGGTAGCAAGTAGCGCTTATCCGCTTGCCCCAAAAAGCTCAGAGACAATTTGTGGTCCGAAAACGAAGTGCAGAGGGGACAGATAGACAGAGGGACGAACAGACAGACAGATATACAGATATACAGACAGACACATAGAAGGCAAGACAGGCAGACAGGCAGACAGACAGACGAGGAGGCAGACGAGGAGACAGACAGATGGACAGAAGGATGGATTGATGGACGGATGGATGCACCGATGGTTGGACGGACAGCAGGGAGCTTCTAAACATGCGCCACAAAACTTATCCAACATTGCTGGAGTTGTCGTTGTCTCGTTCTCCTCTTCCTCTTCCTCTACTTCTCTCCTCTCCCTCTTCTTCTTCCTCCCCCTTCTTGCCCTCCTCTTGATCCTCGTCTGCTCGCCAGCCTGCCTCTGACTGTTGTCTTTGCTGTTGTCATTGTTGTTGCTGTTGTCGTCATTGTTGGCCATGACATGACAGCGCGGAATATGATGAAAGGGCCTATAGAGTGTAGTCGAAGCTGCTGTGTGTGTGTGTGTGTGTGTGTCTGTGTGTGTGACCGGCGTTTTTATCTCGGCGCTTTGTTTAATTTGGCGTGTGTTTCTTTGTTGTTGCTGTTGCTGCTTAGCCCTTTTGTAGTCCCGCCGCTCGGTTAATCAGCATTGAAATCATGTTGCTATCTTTTTAATTATTAACGCTGGCCCCGTTGATTGTTTTCCATTTCGTTTCGTTCTTGAACTGACCCCCCTTCTGGCCCTCTTTCCCACCTCTGCTGGCTGTGGAAGACAATGCCTGATTAGGTTTCACATTCTGCACGAGGCCCCCATAAATAATTGTCATGCTGCACGAATCGGTAACGAGTTGACAGCGCATGCCACGACTCGTTGAGGTGCCTCTGCTATTATCCGAATTTATCCATCACTTCACAGCACCTCATTAGCTGCAGCCCAAGGTTAAGGGCTGCCGCCCCCAAGAGCCCCGCAGGCGAGCACACTTACCTCGGAGAAGTCCCGCTGCGACATCTTGTTCAATAGCTGCTCGGCGAGAGCAATAGTCCCATTGTTCTCATTAGTATTTCCATGATTATTTGCATTAAAATTTAATGGCAAATTTATAAGATTCTCATAATTCGTCATTTGTATGCGAAACCCGTCGGAGCCTCCTCAGCATGCCGCTCTGGAAGAGAGACAGCGGGAGAACAAAGAATGAGCAATTCTGAAAGAATGAGCAACAGAAATGCCCTTGATCAAAAGAAAGAGAGAGGGAGAGAGAGATAGAGATAGAGAGAGAGAGAGAGATGGAAGGGTAGATGCTGTAACAAGTTATATCAGCATAGAGAGACTGGATCTATGAATATACCCATTTAATCGTGTGTTCTGCAACAATAATATAGTATACTTAGCAAGAGTATAAATAAACGATTTCCAGAGAATGCGAATAACTTGCACACACACACACACAGTCGGCCGAGACAATGAGACTTTCAAATGCCTTAGCCAAGAGTATTGTAGAGAAGATCGTCTGCAGACCGAGAACGGCAAACGGCAAACGGCGAACGGAGAATGGAGAATGGAGAATTGCGACTCTTATGCAAATTCAGCTCGCTCGCAGTCACATAAACTCGGGAATTGAATGTGGCAATAAATTTTGGGACAAGGCAGCAGGCAGCAAGCAGCGGGCAGCGGGCAGCGGGCAGCGAGTGTGCCTCAGCTCTGTGCGAATTGTGCCGCTCACTCGCCAGCGGCGCCTCAGTATCGTGACCATCGGCCAGCCCCAGACTGCTCCAGGAAGATACATTGTGTATTTAATTTGTTATCATTTAATTGAGTTTGGCGCTGAGCACGCCGAGCTCTCGAGCGCGGTAGCTGTCGACGCTCTGGAGAAAGTTTGCATTAGCAAATTTAATTAAAAGCAATGGGAAATTACTCAAATCAATTAAATCTCGCTGCATAAGCAGCGGAAGCAGCAGCAACAACTGCCAGTAGCCTTACAAGGGGCGAAATACGCACACACACACAGGCATTGAGTTATAGACATGTCTGGGCTGGCAGCATTAATTGAAATGTTATGCGCAATGACAAAAGACTTAGGCAACAAACCTGACTGAAGACTTAGGGCACAAACTCGCTGCGGTGTCCTCCCTTTTCTCTCTCTCTCTCATGGTTAGGGACTCTCTGCATACCGACGCCCGCATAGTGCTGCAGAGATAGAATTCTCTGCAAAAAGGAATTACTGCAGCAGCATTAATTTGCATATTCCCTAGGCTTTCGATATTCATTTAATGGACTCTTTTACCATCCGCCTATTTCCAATCAATGAGCGCCAAGCCATAAAACATGCATAAGCACTATATGTACCATATGCCATATGCCATATACCATATGCCATATACCATACATGTGCCATATTCCCTCGACTCCGAGTGCGGTGTTTACCCAACTTTTACGAGGGCGCCGTAAAATGGCCTTATCAATTGGAGAAGTGCCATCTGCTTTTATTGCTCCGCCAATGCATTTCCCGTATCTTTGGGGCGAGTCTTTGGGGCTCGATTATCATTTGCTCGGCTGCTTTTTGTAGCTCGCTTGCTTTTTGTTTGTCGTCGTTGTCGTTTTCGTTTTCTTTCCCATTTCGCTTTTTGCTCTTTCTCTCCTTCTTTCTTTATATGTTTGTAATATTTTTTTAACGATTATGAAGCCCGGCTTCATTACAAATGAGCTAATTTAGCCGCAGTAATGGTTTTATAATTGTACTTTGCCTGCCTTTATGCTCCGGTATTAAAGAGCCGCCACTCGATCGGCACAAAAAGTCGATGCGAACTCGAAACTGTTATTGAGCAGTGCTTTGAGTGTGCTGTTGTTGTATTGTCGACGCGTTTTTTTTCCGTTCTTCTTCTTCTCTCTGTTGGCTTGCCAATTTTTGTTGATCTTGTGCGGCAAGTTCGTGCCCTAAGTCTGTGAGTCTTTCGTTTGTTTATGGTGTAAAAATGAAGTCATTGCGGAAATAGATCGCATTAAACATAACGCAATACATCTCACTCTCCCCTCGAGGGAAATGGTCGTCAAACATGCAGTTCCTGGTGTCTTACTAACTCTCCAATAGCTCTATTAATAATTGTGCTGCTTTTATCATCTGTTAAAAGTCTTTGAAGAGTCCCCAGAGGGGAACCAAAGTACTGAAGTAGTGCCAGTAACCTTGTGTAGGATTTTGAATACAAAGCCCGACTTAGCATACTTGGCAGGGACCCGCTTCAGTTCATTAGTGCAAGTTATGATTTTGAATATTGTTTTGAATACTTTGCAAGCTGAGTCCTTTGGCCATTGCCTACCTGAGCCACGAGTGTGGCAACAATGTTGCGCTTTGGCAGCATCGTTGGCGGTCGTTAAACGACTACAAAACACTGCCTCTGGCAACAAAAACAGCAGCAACAGCGTCGACCCAAAACATGAGAGGGAAGACAAGAACAGATTGAGGCTTTATTACAACATCTATAAATGATTTCCGCTATTAAAATAAAATACTTTTGCATAATTTTTCACTTAGAAAGGACAACCACAACTGCCCAAGAACAAGAATAGCAACAACAGGCACTGAGGCTCTCGACAAAAACAACGTGAAACGAAAAGAAATTCCTCACGCTTCATAACGCCCGCAAGGCATGCCCCGAAATTCCACAAAACAACGCCTACCCGAGCCGAAGAACTGGCCCTGGTAGTGTTACTGGGTACAGGGTACAGGATACAGGGTACAGGGTACTGCGACTCGGGCTTAGGCTCAAGCCTCCACTCCGTCTAAGGGCACTCAAAGTCTTCTTCGGCTCGTTCGTTGATCGTCATTTCGACGTCGTCGCGACGTTCCCTTTTTGATTATGCCTCCTGTTTCAACCTGTTGAAATGTGTGACAAATTGGGCGTAAACAGCTCATGTGAAAAGGGTTCCCCTGGCCCACCGACAACCCCGCGACAACCCCCTGCCAGTTCTACCACCTTTCGGAAATCTCATTGGATCCACAACGTGGGCGTGACGGGCAGCGATTTTGTTATGACTTTTTCGTCTCTTCTTGTCTCTTTTCGGCTTTCTCCTTGCAACGTGAATGAAAAAGTTATTAACATGCAACAATGTAGAAGGCCAACAAAAACAACTTCGTTTATCTTATCAGAAACTCGATCCTAAGTGTTTGCTTACACGTATGACACATTCGAATTGTACTCCATGTATCGCAAATGAAGGCTGGCCAAGTTGCTTGTGAACGAGACGAGTAATGAAAAGACTCGTGGTCATTTGGCTGTCACGTTGATCGGTTTCTGTGGCCTTAACTAAGTTAGCTACAATTTCATAAACACTCATTAAAATGTTTTCGGACCATTTTTGCCGCAGTAGAAGCGAAACGAAACTCCCAACCGAACCGAGAGGAGCCGAAAACATTGCTGCAAACACGTTCGTACGGGGGGATACGTGTATGAGAGGCATGCACCCAAATGAAAAGCAATTTTAATGAAGTCAAAGTCGGAGACGAAGCTGCAGTTGCAACCAGGAGAGTCCAAAGACACTTGTTGCAAATGTGCAGATGCTGGCACTGCCACATTGTTGCTGCCTTATAAGCGGGCCTGCATTTGTTGTTGCCCACAATGCGAGTGGCACGATGTAATTGACATCATTAGACTAAAGCGCGAGCAGCGAGCACCGACCAAGGCGACCAGCTCGGCCAAAAGGAGCGCTAGAAAGTGGCCTGCCAGAGAGTGAGAGAGACCCGTTACTAGCATTAACCGTTCCCATCCCGTTGCCATCTTCAAGCCCCCTCCCCGTCCCTCTGCCATCTTTCGACTGTAGACTATGACAAACAGAGAGCGAAGAGATGAAGGCAACGCTCCAAGCCTCGAGTTTAAACTGCAAGTTCAGGCAAGGCGACCCTACTAACGGACCCTCACTCTATGCAAGTTGCTTGAGACCAATTCAAATGCAATTTCATTATCATTTTTTATTATTGCAGTTGAGCATATGCAGACGAGAAAGACTTTTCTGAAATGTAGAATGATCAGATGAAGACAAGCACGAAAGCTACAGTCGAGTGTGCTCGCCTGTGATGTACCCGCTGCCCACCTGACCAAATCGATTTCTTAAATATATAACACTTCTCTGTTGCACATTTTGTGCTGCGTACTTTGGGGAGCTCATTAGGGATATGCTTCTAAATATCGATTTCTTAAATAACTTCCATGTTAATGATCAGACAGCAACCAAATTTAAAGAAATCATTTGCGAGTTGATAGTTTGAGTTTGCCAAAAATGAGCTGTCCTGCATTAAAATTTCGCGTAGAATTCGTTTTTCAAAAGTGGATGTGGGCAAAAGTTAGATATTCGAATGGACGGACTGATAGACAGACAGACAGAAAGACAGACGCACGAACAGACCGATATGACTCAGCTATTGGTACTGATTGAGAATATTTATACTTTGAGGGGTCACACAGTTATAATACCCTTTTATCCTTATAGTGTAGTGATCCATCTTTAAATCGGTGATTGTTGAGTTTAACTGTTTGAAATGACAATGCACACCCCAATGATCCAATTGCATATTCTGACGATAGTCTAATTCAGCATCAATAGCATTCAACATTCAAATGAATTAAGATAAGTGTAACAACCTGCACAACTTTCGATAATTAAAATTAATAGACAAGCTCAGATACTTCAATAGTATTCCCTGAGTATATATTATTCTGAAAACTAATACATGTCTACTCGGAATAACAATCGCTAAATTATAAGAGAGAGCAATATGAAGAGCATTACTCCATCGGTGTGTGTGTGTGTGTCATTGTGTGTATCGGTCTGGGATTTATTTAAATTCTTAATTTCTTCGCGACCTGCATTCTAGTCTGGCTTTGTCTAATAAATTTCATGTTTAAGCATTTTCGGGCTGAATTTTCACTGGAAAATTTATGGCTTCCACTTACCATGGAATGTGGCGACAGCGTCCGAATTGGAGTCGCCGACGCCTCAAAGTCGTCGTAAATTGCTGTTGTTGTTGTTGTTGCTGTTGCTGTTGCTGCTGCTGCTACTGCTGTTGCTGTTGCTGCTGCTGCTGCTGTTGCTGCTGCCGTTGACGAGCCTTTCACACACGCACATAGACTCACATGGACACGTGCATAAACATGTGTATTTGGGTTTTTAGGTTTCGATCTGCACATGAGATTTTTTTTTGGTTATTGACTTTTCGTTTGAATCGTTAAAGAAATGTATAATTTTATGCTTATAATTAGTTGAAAACGGAAAGAGAGAAAGAGAGAGAGAGAGGGAGAGAGAAGAGGGCAGAGTGAAGAGGGAAGAGTGAAAACTCTTCGGGATGGATGTATCGTTCTGATGGCTTTTTAATGTGTCTGAGCTCTGCCTGTTTCTCATCTATTTCTGCTGCTCACAGACAGCAAGGAGATTTGCGGACTGTACAGAAAACTGAAATCGTTTTGGGATTAGCTTTGATTTACAGCGTTCGCTCTCGTCGCAGTTGTTGCTGTTGTTGCTGCTTGTTATCATACAAATGACTTAGGCAGCGAACTTGTTGTACACACACACACTCACGCACACACAGATCTTGATGGGCACATATATTTGGGCAATTTTCAAGCATTTGTTTGGCTTTAATAACTTGGCATCTTCGATTATGTAATTTCTTTCGCCTTTTTGGGCTATTTGTTGTGTATCGAATTCGAGTTGCTGCGCTGCTTGTTGTAGTTTGTTGTTGTCTTTCTCTTTTTCCGCTGCTGTTGCTGCCAATTCACGTATGCAGAGTTCCATGTGCCGCGACTGTTGCCTGTTGCCTGCAGGCTGCGAGCTGCAACCTGGCCAAGAAGCAAGGCATTTGGGCATGCCCAGAGCAATATTCCTTTCTCTCCTTCTCCTTCTCCTTCTCCTTCTCCTTCTCCTTCTCCTTCTCTCCCCCTCTCTCTCTCTTTCTATCGCTCTTGTGTACTCTCACACACACACAAGCGAAGCCGAAACAAGTCGGGCAACTTTTTTTCCTCGTTTTATTGGAAGCGATCGCCGCTTTGGATTGCCTTCCTTTTCTCTTTTACTACAACTACTACGATCGCATTGTTGTTGTAGTTGTTGTTGCTGCCGATGGTGCTGGTGCTGGTGGTGGTGCTGCCTTTTTGTTATTAGTAGCATTTACTTTGGAATGCAACAAAGCGAGAACGTTTCGAAAAATGACGACGGCAACGACGTTGGCAGCGCCTTTGGCCATTGACGTCTTGTTGCGAAAACAGAAAAATGCATGGCCTGGTTATACACCGCGAAAACGAGAGAGAGAGAGAAAGAGAGAGAGAGGGAGGGGGGAGACAGAGCGGCGAAGCGTGTGAATAAGCAGAGCACAGAGAGAGAGACGCAGAGAGTGGGCGATCGAAGCCGAACAGATGTCAAAAGCAGAGTTCAAAGGCCGCGGACATTCGCAAATTTCTTACGCACAATTTGCCACGGCTTCTCTTTGGCCAGAATCAAGAGCAACAACACACAACGTTGCACACAATAAATAACTCACACTTGGGGCAGAACAAACACATAAAAACAGCAGCAAACACTTTGTGGCCAAAACTCTAAACGCAAAAAAAATGAATAACAAAAAAAAAAAAGTGACACTAACCGAGTCGCGTTGCGTTTTTGCTCCGTTGTTGAACGCGCCACATGCAAAACTCAACTAAGCGAAGCAGGCAGGGCAGCAAGAGATCGAAGTGGAGGTGAAGACGGAGCCAGAGACTTGCAAGCGAGGTGAGAGCGTGAGCAGCAAAAAAGAGGCAAAAACAGGTACACAACTGTAACAAGTATCGCAGCGACCCGTTTACCTGTTCGCCTCGATCACTCTCTCAGACTCTCGCGCTCTCACTCGATTCGTGTTGCCAGATGCGGCACATGCCAGTGATATGGCAACCACCAACTACACGTCTGCCTATCGAAAAGCTATCGATATTATGAGTCACGTACAGACCCGCAGATAGGCGTGTGTAGGGTCTGCGGTGCACAAGGGCACCTGTTTAGAAATAAAGGGGCCCCCGTTAAGAAATAAATATATTCTTGCACGCTTCCTTATGGCTGTTAAGCACATTTTCTGCTGACAAAATACTCTTTAACCATATGAAAAATGAAACACACTGGGGCAAGAGCGATCGAGTGGATTATGAATATGATCAATCGACAATAAGACGGCCAAAAATATAGATTTCTCAAAGACAATTGAGGGTTTTACTAATATTCAATTGATATAAAAGTCAGTGTAATTAGTATTAGGTTTCTTCATTCTATATACGAACTGTACATGAAAATAAATACTATATTTTAAAGCAAGCCATTTGCGCTAGAGGCCCCTCAAAATGTATATACACAAATGCCCTCGAGACCGTCGCTACGGTCCTTGGCAAAAGTGCAAACAGGAGATGTGTGCTAAGGGATAATTAGATAATGATTATAACCTTGCCGAAGGTATATTAATTTTGACGTGAAGTTTGCAACGCACCTTACGAGATATCTCTGACCCCATAAAGTATATCTATTCTGAATCATCACCAATGTACCTATGTACCAATGTATGTCTCACAGTCTATGCATTTTCATTTTTTCTGGCACACATGCTTCGTATTACTGCGCGCTGTAAATACGTAAGTCGTTACGAGCCGGATCAGACCGATATATACTGTACAGCTGTCATATAATCTATTTTCCGATTTTTGTTATTTTTTATGATATTGTAATCAAGTTGCCTTAATCGAACTTTTAGCTACCATAGAAGCAATCAGCCTAATTTTTGTTAATTTTATAGCTAAAATATCTATAAGAGCTGTCTATCATAGCTATTAAAAAATACATGAACAATGTTTTTTAAACTCTTAACCATTATATAACTAGGATAGAAAGAATAGGTGAACGTGAAAGTCACCTAGAAAGAACGGCTATCTTCGGCATGTCGGAGGTATTATACCCTTGCATAGTTTTATCTACTCTGATCGTTTCAATTATAGTATAAAGGTGTCCGAATTTAATTAAACCCAAACTATTCTTCGATTAATGTCTAACTTTGAATGGCACTATAAAAACCTTTATTAGGGCCGATTGCTCGTAAGGCTGCTATATGTTATAGTGATATTTGATGTTGCATGTGCATTTCATTTACTTAGAACAAATTCAATATGGTACCTGCCTTATCTTGAAAAATAACAAAGATCAGGCGATAGTTTGTATGGCAGCTTTACAATATATTAGTCGAATCCGGCTTGTTCCGACTTATTTACAGCGTTCAGCACTAAGAAGCATGTGTGCCAAGATAGCTCTAAAACTGAGCGTTGTAACAAGTTTGCGTTGCAACAAACAGACGGACGGACGGACGGACGCACATAGGAACGGACGGACAGACAGACATAGCTAGATCAACTCCCTGGTGATGCTGATGCAACACATACATATATAGCTTAAAGCTGCAACTCCTGGCCAAAATGAATATACCCTCTGCAAGGGTACAAATATTGAATGAAAAGAGCTTAATAAATTTGATTGCATACTTTCAGGCACTTCATATAATCGAGCTGTTTGTGCCGGGTGCTTCCCCCAGAGACAGTCTCATAGCATGATCTCTGCCCTAGTCTGACGTATAAAGCGCATTCGCAGCTTGCTAAACAATTCAATTGCCGACAGGTTCTACAAACAAGCGGAACCAGAACAACCAATCGACGTGCCGCAATGTTTACTCGCATGGTTATCCTCAGTCTCGGGCTGCTGCTCGTCTGCCTGCTGGCGCTGTCGACTGGCCAGCCGTACTTAGGTGAGTAATGGGGAATCATGACGGGAGATAAGAGTAAATTAATATTTATTATGCATCCACGACGACACAGTGCCGCGCAACTGCTCACGCCACGAGACATATCTGACCTGCGGACCGAACTGCGATGCGGAGTGCGCCACGCTGGGGCAGCCCTGCCTGGTGAACTACATACGCTGCCCCGATGGCTGCTACTGCAACAAGGGATACGCTCGCAACGCGGCGGGCAGCTGCATCCGCCAGTCGCGCTGCCCCAAACAGCCGCAATCGGGACCCTACTTCCATTAGGCGGACTGCCTGAGTGTGCGAAGTAATTAAACACACGAATTAAAGACAAACTTAATTGGGTCGGTGTACTTTGTTTACTTAATTGTTATACCCTGTAAGCAAAGCCGGGAATTAAGTGGCTACATTGAACTACAACTAAACTCAGTGCTATCTAAAAATAAACACACTACAGCAAAACCAGTTTATTATTTTTCATCAACAATGAAACATATGTTGTTGTTCAACTTTGATAACGAAAACCAGTGCAGCCAATTTGGTTATTTTCCCACTAGATTATCGCGTTGACATCGGCAAAGTGCGGGATAAATAGCGGGAATTGTTGCTATTTGCCATGACTCACGCACTTCGTAAAATCAAATGAGTAGAGTTGGCTGTTTGAATGCCAATTAAAGTTGGATAGACAACTGTATATATACCATATCTATCATGGGAACAACCAGTTCAAAATAAAGATTTTCATAAGTATATGCGCTTTCATTGTATGGAGACTGTTTGCTGTTAATATACACATTCAAAATGTTATTCTATTATACATATATAACTTGGATAGTAATGATTGGAGGAGATGAACACCTGCAAGGCAAGGTACAAAACCTATCCGGCATGCCTAAACTAGCATTTCTTTCTGGGTTTTTGATTACATTTTGAAAAAAAATTTAATGTGAAATGCGAGTCACATCCGAGACACATCCGGGATCGTGTTTTAACAGAAATGGGATCGTGTGTTGGGATTGCACTGGAATGCAAGCAGTTACCTGCTTACCTTATGCTGCCATCTGGGACACAATTAGCATCATGTCTTGGAAACCGAGCGAAAAAACATCAAATTTTTAGAAATAAGCGTTTTTTTCCAATATATCAATCAGTTTATTTTGTTCTTATTTCCAATGCTAAAGTTTTGACTGTTTTCTTCAGTTTGAAACACACCTACTTGCTCGTCAGAGGGGGGTGAAACGGCGAAAACACAGTAGTTCGAGTTGCTGCGGTTCGTGTATTCGCTAAGGTAGAGAGTCCGCAATGCACGAGATATCGATAGATCGATATTTGAGTACAGTTTGACTTGGACTGTGCAAACTAACAATGATCATGTGAGCAGCTAGGGTTGAGGTCTTCGCTCGATAATTTTCGATGTTGTTGGTCTGGGCCACCAATAATATCGATTTACCGCCCGAAAAGTTTATATTCAAATAAATATATAAATTTAAACTCATACATACGTGTATGATGTGTATATTTAATATATGGATGTTATACCATTCGACCATTGAAAATGGTCAAAAAAGGGTATTCTAACTTTGTGGAAATGTATGTAACAGGCAGAAGGAGGCATGGCAGACCTCATAAAGTATATATATTTGTACTCAGGATCACTAGCCGAGTTGATTGAGCTATGTCCGTCAGTCTATTCGGATGTCCGTCTGACCAGATGAACACACAGATCTCAGCTATTATAAATGTTAGAGACACCAAACTTCGAATGAAAGTTCCTGATGTACTCGGCGCAGATCAAGCAATATAATTTTCCTAAATAAAGAGCAGAGAGTAATGTCTATTTCACCACATATACTTAAAATACAACTTCTAAAATGTATATTCTACGCGCATTATATAGCGAATTATCAGAAACTTCTCTATCACTTTGTATACCCTTCCGCCATTGAAAATGGTCAAACTGCAAATGTTTGTAACAGGCAGAAGGAGGCGTGGCTGACTTTTTGGGGTCCATATATTCTTGCTCAGAATCACTAGTCGAGTCAATTGAGCCATGTTCGTCTGTTCGTCTGTCCGCGTCTCTGTCTGTCCATATGAACACCGAGATCTTAGCAATTGTAAAAGCTAGAGACAACAAATTTGACATAAAGATTCCATTACCAAGAGCTGTTCAGGTTTATTACAAACTTTAGATGCCACGCCCACCGCCCACAGAAATCGTTAACTTTAAGGCCATTATTAAGCAAACTATTTAAGCCACAAAACAATTATTTGGCATACATACATACATATATGTACCATATATACATATACACTATATGCACATATCAATCTGATCGGACCATTAAGACAGTAGTTATTACATAAACCTTGATCGCTTTGATTTTGTGTAGAATCCAGCAAGCCGTGACGTCAAAGCAATGCTTTTGTAGGAAAAAGAAAGAATAGAGAATGTGAGCTCTGTCTCACGCGCATTTGTTTGCATGCAAACACACACAAACACATACATATGTACATGTATGCTTGGCCAAAGAAATGATACATGTACATATATACACGTATTCATGTACAGACGTATGCATGTGTGGGCTTATGTTACGTTATATCAAATAAAGAGTTAAGGGTATCGTACAATTAGGTACTTTTTACGTTTAAACATAGGTCAAAGGATATCCTACTAACGAGTGCACTCGACTGTTGCTCTCGTTGTGTAATTTTAACTAGTTAGCAAACATGTACTTAAATTTGCAATTTAAAATAGTGACGGTTAAGCCGGTATTAACGATGGTAGAAGAACTATCAATGGATTTCTTCGCCCAGCCCCTATCGATACTATCAATATACAATACAATGGATATCGATTATTCGGAGTGTGAGGGCACAAATTGAATTTTCTTTATGCATATTCATATTGTGCAAACTAGAGATGGGCGCGGGCCGGGCCTCGCCAATTTTAGGCCCGGGGCCTAAAACTAGCTACCGGGCCTTTTACCGTCGGGCCCCGGTCCTAGGGGTAAAGCCCGGAAGGCCCGGCGTGCTTGAATGCAAAAATATAATGATGTTTTAATCGACATTGGCCTCAAAAATTCGAGTCTGGTTCGGGCCGTTCCCCCTTTAAAAAAGTTCCGGGCCGAGCCTCAAAAATTTTAGTCTGGTTCGGGCCGGGCCGGGCCTCTAAAAACAGGCCCGCGCCCATCTCTAGTGCAAACGCCTTAAAAATCTTCTTAAATACACCGAGTGGGTCTTGTGTAAATATTGCCTACCTTAGATTGGGGCCAAGGGGCCGTCGAGCACAACATGAAGACCTAAATCAAACCTGATATCAAAATCCAAATCAAATCCCCAGCACGGTCCGCTCTTATCTATTGACAGGCAGAGCAAGAAAAGGTGCTAAAGCAACAAAGGAATCGAAGGCAAATCAAAATCCCGAGAACCTCAAAGCGCGCAATACTTTGTGAAAGCGAAAGGAAGGTTGCGGCTCGAGGTTCCTGCTGCTGGTGATAGAGCTGCTGCTGCTGCTGGTGTTGGTGTTGCTGTTGGGTTTGTGATTCGAGAGCGCTGACAACATGCAAAATGTAAATGTTTGCTGTCATTGAGTCGAAAATGTTGGCTGAATCCCAAACCAAACGTTAATAAACTCACATCGCCCGCCCACTGTGAGAAGTGGTTGGGGCGGGGGAGTTACGAGGGGCTCAACGGGAGGGGGTGCTCAATTTACAGGAGCAAACACGATGCCGGTTTGTGCACCCGGTCGCAGTCAGGCAGCCAGTCAATCAGTCAATCACTCAATCTCTGCTTCCACATGTTACGTAACTCAAACACACATACACACGCACACACACCCCACTGACACGTGTACGAGGCATGCAATTTCGTATACCGTGCATGGATGAAATGAAAAGAACTGGCGCGTTTGAATTTGAAATGCAAACATGTTTGTTCGACGACTACGGGTTGCCATCCATATAGCCTCCATGCATGGCAGGCATCCCAGAGCCCAAGCCAGAGTCCCTTCCTGAGTTGGCCCCCGAACTATTTGCCCGCTTGCCTATTTTTCTTGACTGTGTCAAAGACGCAGCTGGAGCTGCGCTCTCTTCTGATTTGTGTATTCCTCAAATTCATTGAATTGCGAACAAAAAGAAACCGAAAACCGACGAAAACTCAAAAAAGATGAACGCAAAGAATGAAAGAAAAACCGAGCCGATGAATAGCAAACGTGCGAGCTGCATGCTACCCGGCATGCCACACGCCGGACGGCGCACAGCCTCCGTCTAGGGCCTCGGATATTCAAACCCAATAAACATAAAAAAATGGTGCCTGAAGGTGCGGAGAGGAGTGTCCAAATGGAAACAGAATCGAAGAGGATTTACCCCTGTCGAGTGCAGCAGCATGATATGCCACGGCTGGCCGCACACGAGTATAACGCTCTCATCTGTCCCGTTTAATACGCGTTTGGCATTTTTCACTCGTATTTGATAATCGTAGCCCGATGAATCCTCTACGAAATGAAAACTTTTTCCAGTTCCTCCTGTGCAGAACAGTTGAACAACCTTGCCTAATCCTCAAATGAACCTTTTCGCATCGAAAGATGAACCAAATAGTTTTATGATACCTGGCAAGCCAAATCTGCTTTGAATACCAACCGAAATTGACAGAGCGCGCAGTCTTCCTCACAGGCCGACGTCCTCCTCCTCCTTTTGGCCATAAAAAGCGACCTGTTCCCTCAACGTTTCAATTCGCAACTGACTGATTTTCAGGCTCGGCCATAAAACGCAACTATAATTTGGCCTTATCTGCTCGGCGATTGGCAGTGAAATGGGTACCGATTGCAGCATGTTAAGTTCAGACATCAAGCTTGATTTATTGCCCCAACACACACACACACACTGAAACACGCCAGTATACTTCAGGAGCATTCAAAATGTATTGAAGTCTTTTCAAGATGAGCATTTGAATACGCTCAAGATTGGCCTAAGAGCGCGAAGGTCCTTTAATAAAGACAAGTCAAGGATTACCAAGGGTAAGCAAGGAGCTTGAGATTATGATGTTAAAGTTCTGAGTGGATTTCACAGGGAATTTTGCTAGCATCGGAACACGTATTCTGGTTTTGCGCTGCCCATCAGGGGCCAATTCAAGTGCCGAATTGAACACCTCTCGGCAAGTACAATGTTTATGTTGCCACACCAAATGCAAGCATCAACAACAAGTGTCATAATCATCAATTGGCCCAAAGTGGGCTCGACACCTCTTGGGGGTCGCCAAACTGTAAACATTGTGTAAGGAACTGAATCAATGTGCTAGCCTCTGAATGTGGCAGGCGAGAGTCGCTGTCGTTGTCACCATGATTGCCATTAACTATGCCATTGTTTTTGGGGTGAGTGTAAAAGGCGAAGTAGAAGTACAGATACCAAATTTGCAGGAACACGCTTCAAGTCAGTTTGCCTCTTTGTTACAGTCCAGTTACGCGTATCGTCATATCTCAGTATCTAGATACCCTATGTAAATATTTTTTTTTTATGTACAAATGCATGTATCTTAAATTTACTTTCTTCTTTCAAGAGTTTCATCCCAATCGGTTGGCAAATGAGTGAGTAGAGCGAAGTGAATAACACGATTAAACTGAATTCAATCACATATATAACTGCTGTAGAGTATCGGAGTGTCGGAGTGTCTTTGTGACTTATTTTGTTTTTGTGTTTTTGCCCTTTTCAACGTTAACTTTGGGGCTGATGCAGCTGCGGCAACATCAGCGAAAAATGCACGCAATTTGACAGATATCAAGTTGTGTGGCACTTGACACACGCCTGGCCAATCGCATTGTTGCAAGCGATACTCGCATTCAACCGGACACGGACCGTGGGCAGCATGTCCAACGTGCCACGGGACAGAGGGACAAGGACATGCCACTCTTGGGGTTCGCCTCGGCGGCTGTCAGTGATATGCTGGCGCCGAGCCTTTTGACACAAAGTCAGTCGATTTATTGATTTCGATTTGTTTGATCCCCTTTCGTGTCTCGCGCACTCGAATCACCCGTGACCCACAGAGCGCCGCAACTCTCAATAATGTTTTGGAATGAAGTAACGCGCTTTGCGGCATAAAACCAAATGCAAAAGCGACTTTGGCAGGGTATGATGTGACTGGTAATTTAAAATAGGTATCGATAGGTAAGTATGCCGATAGCAGTCAATGTCAGCAGTTTTAGTGAAGGCTCAAGACATTTAAATATTCATTTATGATGAAAATTACTTCATTTTTTTTTAAAAGTTCTGTCGGGGCTCTTTTTTGTATTTTATTTTACGCTTGTCCATTGAAATTGTCAAGAGAGGGTATACTAACTTTATGCAAATGTATGTAATAGGCAGAAGGATATGTGGCATTATATATATTTTTGCTTAGGGTCACTGGCCGATTTGATTAAGCTATGTCCGTCCGTCTGTCTGTCTCGGATCTCAGCTTTCACAAAAGCAAGGGACACCCAATTTGGCATATAGGTGGCTGTACTATTACTATGCCCAGATCAAGTTTATTTGAAATGCCCGCTCAAAATAATAATTTATTATTATACCCGTCGACCATTGAAAATGGTCAAAAGACTAACTTGTGCAAAATGCAAATGTATGTAACAGGCAGAAGGAGGCGTGGCAGACCCACAAGTATATATACTGCTCAGGATCCTGCCAGTCGATTGAGCCATGTCTGTCTGCTGTCCGAGTCGGGCGTCCTGACCAGAGAACACACCGAGCAAAATGCTAGAGACACCAAATTTGGAATGGAGGTTCCTATGTACTCGGCGCAGATCAAGTTTATTTCAAATGTTAGGTGCCACGCCCACCGCCCCCACAAATCATAATTTAATTTTGAACTCAATTTGTAAGCGCTGTATAAAAGATACAACTTTCTGACTTTAACGTATACTAAGCTGAATGAAATATCTACGTAGTCTTCAAATTACAATCCGATCGGACAATAAACACAGAAGTTATTTAAGAAAGTATGAACATAAAACCAAGTGCTTCTGTCAGCTAACAAGGGAGGCGGGCGAGCGCAAAGCGCAGCGCCATTGTCAATTCAAAGCTGTTCATTGTACATTGGTTACATACATAGGAACATACCTACATAGGTCGAAGGGTATCCCACTGTGCGTGCTGCGCGACTGCCTTACTGGTTTTTAATTTGATTTGCAGGCGATTTGGAATATATGTACATACTTAGCTTAGTATAACATCTACCCTTCCTCCAAATCATTCAATCTAATCGGACAATAAATACATAAGTTATTCACTTCACCTTAGTGCGCAAGGCTTCGATCATATGTGTGTTCATATGTGTATTCGAGTGACAAATCAATAAGCTGTAAAGTTTTCTTGTTATTTTTGTTGTATTTGAAAACATGGCAAAGGGTATCTTACTGTCTGGTTACATATTATTTGTTGATGATTTTTATTGATTGTCCCTTAGCCTGCTGAGTGGTGAACATTGGAGTTCTTCCCGCTTCAAAACAATGGACAAGTAATCTCTGAAAAGGTAAAATATACTCATATTCTCATCTTGCAGGTACATGTGTGTGTGTATAGGGTATTTGAAAGGCAAACACACTCAAATTACTTGTCAGTAGTTTTCACTTTTAGCAAAGCAAAAAGTTTTGTTGCGGTTACGGCTTTAGTTATTGCACTTCTTACCCACTGTTCCTGCTCGAGGGAGCAACAACAACTACTCCACTAACTCTTGCTGCCCGGTTACCCCCTCAATCCTCCCCTTTGTGTCGGTGACAATTGGTTGCGGATAGCCAAACAAATGTTCAATCCATTTGCCATTTGCCATTTGGAATTTGTGTTTGCGGTTTACATTTGATTTAATTGCAATGCGCTCTTAATGGATTTCGTCTGTACAAGTCGACGTCGAGTTCGACGAGGGGACAGCGTTCAGGCCGGCACCTGAAGGCCATCACTCTAGAACCGTGACTCGACAGATTCTGGTGGAAATACTTGTGGTTGATTTTAATATCTAACTTGGCTTTTTATTCATTCAATCTCATTCCTTAATTAATTAATTCATCCATTCACATTCATTCATCGATTCATTCATTCACATTCATTTTTTGATTTATTCTGACATTCAGTTACTTATTTATTTATTCACATTCGTTCATTTTATTATTCATACATTCATACATTCGTTCATTCTATTATTCATTCATTAACCCATTCATATTAATTTATTCATTACTTAACTTTAACTTACTCAAATGCATTCACTTATTGGTTCATTCACATTCGCTCAAATTTCATCATTCACATTTTTCATTAATTTACCTTTATTCATTTACATTTATTCAATTAATCACGTTCACTCATTCATATTCACTCATTCACATACACTCATTCATTCATATTCAGTCATTCATTCACTCGCATTTACTCATTCATTTATTCACATTCATTCTTATTCACTTATTTATCTATTCACACTCATTCATATTCACCTATTCATTCATTCACCTTCATTCCCTCACATTCATTCACTCATTGATTCATTAACATCCGTTAACACTTCCTCATTCACATTCATTCAATCGTTCAAATTTATTTATTTTCACTCATTCAGATTTCATTCATTCACATTCATTAATTTACACTAATTTATTCACATTAATTCATTCACATTAATTCATTCATATTCATTTATTAATATTTATTCATCCATAATAATTCATTCAAATTCATCAATTCATACCCATTCATTTACTCAGTCATTCATATTCTTATCTTCATTCTCATTCATTTATTCATTCACTCATTTACATTCGGTTCTTTATTCACATTCATTCATATTAACTCAATCATTCAATTACATTCATACATTCAATCATTCATTTAATCTTTTACACTTATTCATTCACATTCACTTATTTACATGTGAAAATTCGCATTCTTTCATTCAAATCCATTCACTCATTTATTTATTCATTCATATTCACTCATTCATATTTATTAATTAATTTAAATTCATTCCCTCAATCATTCATTCACTCATTCATTCATTCACATTTACTCACACTTATCCAATCTTTCACATTTACTCATTTATTCAAATTCATTCATTCATATTCATTCACGTACTACCCTCATTCATTCAATCATTTATTCATTCACATTTATTCATTCACATTCATTCATTCACTTTATTACATTCAAACGTTCATTCATTAAATCATATTTATTCATTCACCTATTCACAATCATTCATTTACATTGATTTATTCACATTTATTCTTTCACATTGATTCATTCACATTCATTTACACATTTATTCATTCACATTTATTACATCGATATTCACAATCATTTGTTAATTTATACGAGTATGATAAAAAAAAGAAAATTGCTTCAAAGTCAACAGACGCGTTTTTGTTTTCCTCTTCCTCTTCACTTTCGCGTGTGCATGCCTGATATTTTTAGCTCTGAATTGTTTTTTCGTTTCTATCAAGTTTGCCCAATTTCTGTATCGTAGATATTTGCCTATTTATGTTTTTATACCCTTCGACCATTGAAAATGGTCAAAAAAGGGTATACTAACTTTGTGCAAATGTATGTAACAGGCAGAAGGAGGCGTCGGAGACCCCATAAAGTATATATATTCTTGCTCAGGATCACAAGCCGAGTCGATTGAGCCATGTCTGTCTGTCTGTCCGTCTGTCCGTCTGACCGTCTGTCCGTCTGTCCGTCTGTGTGAACGCACAGATCTCAGCTATTATAAAAGCTAGAGTTACCAAATTTGGCAGGAAGACTCCTGTGTGGATCAAGCAGATCAAGTTTATTTCAAATGTTAGGTGCCACGCCCACCGCCCCCACAAATCAATAATTTAATTTTTGAACTCAATTTTTAAGCGCTGTTTAAAAGATAGAACTTTCTGACTTAACATATACTAAGCTTAATGAAATATCTACGTAGTCTCCAAATTTCAGTCCGATCGGACAATAAACACAAAAGTTATTTAAGAAAGTATGAGCATAAAACCAAGTGCGTCAGCTAACAAGGGAGGCGGGCGAGCGCGTAGCACGAGCGCCATCTGTCGGGATTAATTTCAAAGCATGTGCATATGCATATGTGTATGAATTTAACAAATTAAACTCCACGGGAACATAGGTCGAAGGGTATCCCACTGTCGCGTGCTGCGCGACTGTTGCTTTTCTTACTGGTTTTCTTTTTTTTTTGTGAGTGCATTTGTTTTCTCTTGCGCTCTTTTTACCTCTCTACTCTTGCTAGTTGTTGTTGTAGTTTTTACATTCTCCCTCTCCCGTATTTTAGTGTGTGTGTGTGTAACGTTCTCTAGCGCTTACACATCTAGGTACTTGCTCTCTCCTAGTTTGGTGCGTGCTCTTTCTCTTCTTGTTTTATCTTGCGGTTGTTTTTGCTTGGAACAGTAGATCCCCTTTATGATGGAAGGTAGTGTTGTCTGTTATGTAAAATCCGGTCAAGAACAGGTAACTGTTCCTAAGCCAAGTAATTTATGTTGGTTTTGTGACAACGTAGCGCACATAAAATGTGTCGGCTATACGGCCTCAATCTCTGATGGTATAGCCAGGTACACAGGTCTGCGCTATTGCTGCGTTACATGTCGGGAGGTGGAAGATGATATGATCACGTTTATGCGGCAGGCAAGGAATAGATTTAGTAAGCTTATTGGCAAGTTTCATGAAATGGCCAAAAGGTTCTTTGCGTTGGACTCGTTGTTTAACAATCCTTAATTGTTAGTTGAGTATCCAAAACGTAAAAAATCAAACTGAAATGAAAAGTGCTTGCCTGCAAGCATTCCTCTCCCGCTCATCGACCAGCTAGGCACTCCGTTGACACAGCCGCTGATGTCGTTTACCGCCCCAATGCACAGTGGCCAGGTGATCTGGTGGGACAAAAGCACATTTTTAAATATCTAAATACAGTATATTTGTTGGTTTTTTTAACTGACAATATCCGTCTGAGCATATAAGAGTTTGTATAAGAGTTTTTGTTTGTTTACATGATCAGCTGTGAGCTTTCAAAGTGAACATACATATGTTTCAGCGCTTGGTCTGAAAATATTTTGCGTAACGGTTTCGTGTTTGTTGATTGACCTTTGATTGAAACAAAGTAAAACAAATTGATTCAACAACTTCTGTTAACTTTAGAAAAAGGCATGTTCTAAATAATAAAAGTGTGTTTGTGACCCATATTTTTACGTTTAGTAAAAAAAAAGTGTTCGAAGTTTCTTATTTACCAGGTATGACATTATACTTGATACTAGCATACTTGGACTATAACTAACCTTGTTCACTCTTGTTCAAGCTGATTTTAGCATATATGTAACGTGTGAGTCTTTGTGTCGTTAATTTCTTCAGAATTATATCCAACTTCGACCAACTGTAATGTCTGTTGCACTTTTTAGGTAAAATGTCAGCCCCAAAGCGCGTGCTTTATTCCACTTGGCTTAGCAAAAACGAGCTCTCGTTTTAAAATAATTGGTATTTGGTACAATTTTAATGAACCGCGAGCTTTCTAAATGGAATCTGAAAAGATTAATAAAAAATTAACTAGTTTTATGTGCCGACTTACAGAAAAACGGAAATCATGTCAATACAAAAGAACTTATTTCGAGAAAAGAAAGAAGTGGCTTCAGATCTGGGTCGGCCCATAAAGGATTTTGGTGACCTGTGCCACAAAGTTCAAGCCCGAAAAGTGTCTAATCTTGTGAAGGAAACCACATGTGATGAATTAATCCAGCTCCAGCTTATACAAATCGGGATTCCGAAGTGCATCAAAAGTTGTTTGTGCATTGAATGCAGACAATACTGCTGGAAACAAAATTAAAAGGTCACTGGACACACATGTGAAGTTTCCTAGTCCTTACTCACCAGAAGAAGCCCTGGCTTTGTATATAGATCTAGGCCTCACTAAACACAATTATAAGCTAATGCGATGTAGTGCTAAGCAAAGAGATTCTGATATTTATCTAAGTTTCATCGGATCCGTATATAACGGCTATGTCGAAAACTTCTAACACTAGTTGCAAAGAATTCAATTTTGATAAAACCGTGGCTGGGCTTTTGATTAATTTCGAAAACAATTTAAATAAATCAGATTCGTCAGATTCATCCGATTCCGATTATTTTCTGATGAGAAATATATAATAAATTTATCAAAAGTCCAAAATATAAATTTACAGTCAAATCTGTTTTTGTTTACTCGAGTTATTACTAAAGTTTCGCTAGCTGGGCAGCCTGGCCCACTGTGCGAAGTATAAAATATTTAAGGTTCTGACTTTAACTTATAGTACTAAGCTAATTGTTATATCTACGCGTTCTCGAATCAATCCGATCGGACAATAAAGACAGAAGTTATTCGTTCAGTCGGTCGGGTTACTCGATTGCGACATCGCCCCTCGGCCGATTTTGGGCCTGCTTTAATTTTTTATTTTTAACAATTATTAAACCTACTATTATTTAACTTTCCTGATCTGATTGGGGTTTTCTAATTCTTGTTTACCCCAGTTTAAATATAAATTTAAATTTAAATATAAAAATATAAATTTGGTTTTCTGTTATTTAAAATTATTAATGTAATAATTTTAAATACATAAGTAAAAAAGAAAGTATGATAATAAATCCAAGTTTTTCTGTCAGCTAACAAGGGAGACAGCCGAGCGTGAGCGCCATCTGTCGACAATATTTAGAAAGTATGTTTATATGAATATGTGCATGAATCTAACAAATTAAACAACATACATAGGTCAATAGGTATCGCACTGTCGCGTGGCGCTCGAATGTTGCTCTTGCTTGCTTTGAGATTGTCAGAAACTCCACCACGGCTATTTATAACCTTCGACCATTAAAGTGGACAGAAAAACTTCTGTGAATTGAACAGAAGAATTCGTATCATGTATTATTTTAATTTAATATTTATTTATTTATTTAATGGCAACGAAAGCCAGTCGAAGTTAAAAATAATGATATCGTATACAATTAATTATAAATTAAAATACATTTCTACTTGCTTCTGTAGAACTTTGTACATACTATAAAAAGAGGAGAACATTTTATTCAATGTGTGTTATGTTTCAAACATAAATGTAATTGAAAGTTTCATATAAGATGTAATACTTTTAGAATGACTACGTATACTTAAGTTGCATAAAAAATGTGTCAAAGAATCAATTCTAAGTTGAAATCAAAACAGTGTACTTTGTTGGAGTTCAATCTGACTTGGAAAGTATTCTCCACTTGGCTCTTTTCACGCCATGTATGTATATATTCCAAAGGTACAATTGCACACACACACACAGGCGCACACACACACGCCCACCTCAATAACACGCATATACATATTTACTTTAGCTCGAGTTGGGTTAATTAATTGCGCACAGTTTGCGCTTTTGTGCCGCTGCCAGCGACCCTTCGCGTCAATGTTTGTAGGACCTGCCCAGCCAGCTGTGTGTGTGTGTGTGTGTGTGTGTACGTGCATGCATATGATTAACAATAGTCAGCACACACACACACTCAGACATACATATGTATACATACAGAGTGTGGCTGCTGCACGCTTGAATTTGCCGCATCTGATTATGAAAATGAAATATTTGCATACAGATGCGCTCACACACACCCTCACATAGACACAGGCACAGACACATCCACAGATACATACGCAGGCACTCAAGGACAATTAGTGGCACAATGGAACAACCTCATTCGGCAAATGATCATCGGCATCATCATCGTCTAACTGACATCGCACGCACTGCCAAAGCGGAAACGGAAACGTTGAAAAAGCAATTGGCAAATGGCGACGCGGACGTCGACGCCGACGCCGTTGCTAAACAGTTGCAATTTATTGGTAGCTGCAATTAGTCGGCCGCACTTCCGCAATACTTGCCCCACTGGCCCGGCAAACTTGCCACTGATTGTAGCAGGGCGGCGCGTTGAAACGATGGCAAGCTGCCCCGCGGGTGGCTCTGTGTCTGTCAAAATGCCGTAACGACATTGGGCACAGCGAGCACTCGATATATGCAACACGGCAATCGACACCGGTAGTTGCGAGCAATTTCAGCACGGACTCGCCTCAATCTCAGGCGAGGGGCCTTGCCCAGAGGGCTGGGGGCAGAGGGGCAACTGAGTCGCTTTTGATAAATGTAAATTTGCGTGCGCTGCGAAATGCAAGTGCTCTAATTGCCGGCAACCAGTAAAAACATCTACACCCAATTCAACTGTTCCTTCCCCTATCAGTTCCCCTCACCCGCCCCTTCCTCATTCATTCTTCTTGTGCCTTTGCCACGCCCACAGCATCAGCAGCGTGGCTACATCAACAACAGAAGCAGCAGCAGCAGCAACAATTAATTGCCATCATTTTTTAGAATCCTTTCATGCGCTTCATTTCACTTTGCCCCCTTCCCCCACCTCCTGGTTCCCTTCCCTCCTTCTTCTCGTCACCCCCTTCACCCACTCTGGACGTCTCGAGGCGCAGCTAGCTGTAATTTTCTGTATTATTTCTACCGAAATTCTTTGTGTAATGCACCCTATGTTTGCTAGCCACGCCCCCCGCCCCTGCCTCCCTCTGCAGTGTGCTTCTGGTCTACGCCTCCCGTTGCCGTGTTGTTTATTGCGTTGCAACTTCCGTTACAAACGAAGATAAATTGTTGGCTTTTTTCGTATTTCGTTTTTCCTTTTTCGCTTTTCGTTGTTCACTTTTTGTTTTTGTTTTTGATTTTCACTTTTTACGTTTTTAATACCCTGTAGTGTGACATGTGCTTGATAGATACCAGCTAGATCTCAGAAACTATTGCAGGTTGTAACTAGCGTATGTTGCAAAGGTAATCTCTAAAAACAATTATAGAATTAATAATTTATAGAATTAAAAAAATGTATCCAATGCCCACTTTCGATTTGTATTCAAGCTTATATATATATATGTATATATATATATACATATATTGTATATATATATTGTACGTATGTATATACATATATTGTATATATGTATATATATATATATATATATATATATATTATACGTACACACAAGTTAATCATTGTGGTTTTCCATATTAGCGAAATTCCAAAGAAATCACAATACTTTTAAGGTTTTACATGTTACATTTTGTCGAGGGAAATTTTGAATAACCAAGCTTGACTTAGTACAAATACAAATTCAGGAAAATACACAAACATCAGATTGAACAATAGTTATTCCTTTGGGATAGCCAGCTGTATCAAAAAGTGTGATTCCATAGCTTAAATATAGTATATTTAAATTTCTACATAAAGAGGTATTAGTTCCATACAAATACTTATCAAATATGTCGAAGTCGGTTATTCAAGAATAAAATATTTGTATTGTGTTTGAAGTTTATTGAATAAAGTAAATAAATGTACACAAATATTGTTCAGAGATTAACAGTGATTCTTCATACTCTCATTCCCATGCTGTAATAATTTTCTCTACCCCTTTTTTTTTCTATTCTGTTTTTGGAGTATTTAAATTAATTTGTATCTCTATTATTATGCACGATAGTTGTATTTCAGTATTATATGTTAATTAAGTATTGATTTTTATACCCTTGCAGGGGATATATTTATTAAGGTCAAAAGTTTGCAAAGCACCTTAGGAGACATTTCCGAGCCTTTAAAGTTTATATTTTCTGAATTATGATCAACAGAGCAGTCGATGTAGCCCTTTTCGTCCCTCCCTCCGTCCGTCCGTCCGTCCGTCCGTCCATCCGTCCGTCCCACCCTCCGTCCGTCCGTCCGTCTTTAGCAGCGGAAACTAGTCTTTCAGTTTCCCCTCTATCTTGATGAATCTCGGCACTCATGCTTCTTATTGCGGCCAATCGGAATGATTCAGATCTGAGCGATGTATGGTACATAAAACCACCCGATTTTTGTCAAGATATTGCAACCAAATTAACTACATCGGAATTGCTCTATGTAGATAATATGCTTATTACATTTTATTTAAATCGATTGACTATAGAGTACAGCTGTCATAGGAACAAATTGCTGATATGAGTGTTTTTGTATGAAGACCACGCATTCTCAACTTATCTGATCTACGTTAAATTAGACAGTAACCTATATACATACATATGTATACTTTTTTGCATTCGATCGAAATCGGGCAACTACACATACTATATATCGCCAAGATTTAATAGGAACAATCAGTTAGAAATAAAGAGTATCATAAACAAATGTACACATCTGCCGTGAGATAAGAGTTATTCTAGCATTCAGCGATTACATGTTCAATGTTTTTAGGCTCGGTACCAATATACTATATACAACTAGTATACGAACAATCGAACAAAGCAGAGTACGTGGTATCTAACAGTCGACTACTGGCACTCGGGGTTGCTTAGTTTGATTTCCTTGTGTTTCTGTGCGGGGCTTCTGTTGTTTGTTAGTTGTGTTGCGTTTTTCTGTTTGAGTTGCGGGAGCAGCTGTTGCTGCTGCAACTTCACCTCAAATTCAGGGGCAGTGCACAGTGGCAACAGCACGACGATTACTTATCAAATTGTTGTCGTTAAATTATCATTATCTCACACTATTAAAACAACACACTGGCTTGGGCCCCAGCGCATTATCAGCCTCGAATTGGAAATCCAAAGGCAATTGAGAGTGCCATATAAACACGAGTCGGGCAATCTCTGTCAGAGCTTCTGTATAATCGACCTTATCGCGACTGATTCGTGGGGTTCAGAGTCTGAGGTTAGTCGCACGATTGCTTCGTGATCACCAGAATTGGACTGGGAAAGATGTTTTGAATATGGAGAAGTGCGAGGTTTATTGGGTGTGGGGAATGATGATTGTTATAGAGTAATAGGTTACGTGTTCTGCTTACACCAGTAAGAAAAGCAACAGTCGCGCGGCACGCGACAGTGGGATACCCTTCGACCCATGTTCTGGTGTAGTTTAATTTGTTAAATTCAAACACATATGCATAAGCACATGCTTTAAAATTATCCCCGATAGATGGCGTTCGCACTTCGCGCTCGCCCGCCTCCCTTGTAAGCTGATACAAGCACTTGGCTTTATGCACATACTTTCTTAAATAACTTCTGTGCTTATTGACCGATCGGATTACAATTTAGAGAATACGTAGATATTTCATTCAGCTTTTCAAATGTTTAAGTCAAAAAGTTGTATCTTTTATACAGCGCTTACAAATTGAGTTCAAAAGTTAAATTATTGATTTGCGAGGACGGTGGGCGTGGCATGAAACTTGATCTGCGCCTGGTACACAGAAACCTTCATGCAAAATTTGGTGTCTTTAGCTCTTATAATAGCTGAGATCTGGTCATCCGGACATCCAGACAGACATAGCTCAATCGACTCGGCTTGTGATCCTGAGCAAGAATATATATACTTTGTGGGGTCTGCCACGCCTCCTCCTGTCTGTTACATACATTTGCACAAAGTTAGTATACCCTTTTTTGACCATTTTCAATGGTCGAAAGGTATACAAATATATATATATTTAGGTAAATAGCTATACTATATAAATAGGTTACATATTCTGTTTACCATACACATACACATACACATGCATAGGCCTATTAAGTGTACTTAAATGTGTATACAGCGCTAAACTCCAACATTCTTTTAAAGAAGCCAGCCTATCTCTGCTGGTTTTATCAAATTTGGTATCAAGAGTCGTAGGAGTTTCTTAAAGAACGACACATTCTTCCGCTGTATGCCAGAGAAAAGGAAAGAGAGCGCTGCGAATGCTTAAGATCATGAAATTTTTTATTTTTTTAGGCCATGGATTTTAAAAAAAATTCATGGTCTATTGTGTTTGTCGGAACGGAAATGTGCGTAACAGGCAGAAGGAGGCATCTCCGACCCCATAAACTATATATATTCTGAATCAGTATCAGTAGCCGAGTCGATTGAGCCATGTCTGTCTGTCCGTCTGTCCGTCTGTCTGTCTGTCTGTCTGTCTGTATGAACACCTGGATCTCAGAAACTATAAGAGCTAGAGTCATCAAATTTTGTGACAACATACGTATATATTGCAGTGTCTCAAAGTTTTTTTTAAAATTTTGACACGCCCCTTCCCGCCTCTGTAAATCAGTAATAACTATTTAAAAAGTACAATATTAACTCAAGAACCAAAGTTGTATATCTTACATGACAAATACCTTGCCACGGGCGTTATGTGAAAATTTCATTAAAATCGGACTATAAATAAGTGAGATATGATACGAATTAAACTCACTTTGAACATATATACTTAAGCAGACCTACGTGTAATTTACGCAAGCATACCGAAGTTCAAATCTAGCGTCAGACACACAGCATTTTATTAAACTTTTTATTTGCATTGTAGGGGAACAGAATTGGTTCACAATGCAGTTTTGCCGATGGATGAAGGAGTGAGGCAATGGCCGAGTGGTTAGAGTGGCGGACGGTTGCGCGAGAGTGCGTGCGTTCAACTCCCGGTTGAGGCGGGTGCGAATTTTCATTTATTTAATTATTTCTTATTTTATTTATTTTTTTTTTTATTCTAATAAACTAAAAGAAAAGTTACAGTCAAACAAATTAAAATCAAGAAGAAGCACATGTAATGAAATTTGGTACGCGCTAGAAATGCATACCTATACCTATTGCCTACGGTATACTATGATAATCCATGGCCTTATACAGTCAGCTCCTGACTGTAGCGTTTGTATTTTTTCTTTTGGTTTTTCTTGGTAGCAAAGCAATGTGACGTCTGTCAAGTAGATAATATCCATATATGTACATACTATACATATAGTATTATCTACAATATGTTGGGTACACCCTCATTATATATACAAAACGCATGCCATAATATAATATATAGTACCACATATATGACATTTGTAGGCAAACCCCATTTTCGTTTCAGATTGAAAGACGATTGGAAATGTTTGTCATATCAAATTGATAGCAGAAGTGGAAGTGTGTACCCACTATAAAATCGTAAATTCTTTTGAAAGTTGCAACTATTTCCGCCCTGGCGATGGCAACGGCAGCGGGGCAGTTGCTGCAAGCTCTCAGCTTGTTGTTCCTAAAATGTTCGCTTTGATTAATTGTTCGGGCTACAGATGCACCCCCCCCTCTCTCAAACACACATATAACACACACATGGTCAGACTAAGCTTGTGTATGAAAGTGTTTTTGGGTCTAGCAACACGATAATCTCGTCCATTGACCGCTGCGTTAATCGACTAGTCGCAGTCGCAGTTGGAGTCGCAGCCGCAGTCGCCGCCTGATAAGATAAGCCTAGTGCCCAGGCACCCCTTTCTCCCTTCCCCCTTCCCCCTTCTCCCTGCCTGCTCCAGTTCCCCCTGATACTGCCAGCTGTGTTGTCGACAGCGTAGAAGACCGTTAGTCATGGAGAGAACACAGCACGGATCGCGTCGCCAGCTCGCACTGGTCGCGCTCATTGCCTGCTGCTGCAGCTGCTCATGGGCGCAGCTGACGCTGCCGAAGGATGCAGCCAACATCAAGGACTTGAACGAGCTGAGTGCGCAGTATCTGCCCGCCGGCTACCAGAATGCAAACATCACGTTGGCCGACCTGCAGCGCGTGCTGGAGCAGAAGTGCCGCAAGGCCTCGAGCGAGGGCGAGGCGGCCAAGCTGAGCAACAACATACAGCAGGCCGCCAGCGAGCTGGTGGAGTGCGTCACTGGACTGGTCAACATAACCCAAGTGCTCGACGAGGTGGAGAAGGCGCGGCCACGCGGCGATCTGGACGTGGTCTTCGAGACCTACTGCCTGCGACTGCCCAACGTGACCAGCTGCATGCGGGACTTCAACGAGGCCCTGCTGCCGTGCCTGACGCGCGAGGAGCGTGCCCACAACGCCGTGATGCAGCGCATCGTCAACAAGCTGCTGGACTTTGTGTGCTACAAGAACGGCGACCAGATCGCCCTCTTCATTGCCGAACAGGGGCCCGAGTGCCTGGAGCAGCACAAGGACAATGTGGGCACCTGCCTGCAGAACACCTTCGGGCACTACCTGCCCAGCCAGCTGAACGTGTCGCAGCTAGAGGTGCCCGAGCTGGTGCTGGGCACCAAGCAGTGCGTCGAGCTGCACGACTTCGAGGCCTGCGTGGTGCGCCACCTGGAGACATGCGAGAATATCACGCCCAGCAACATCGTCGAGTCCATGTTCCGCTATGTGCGCAAGGAGTCCAGTTGCCAGCAGGCCGTCAATAGGGTTACTCGGGAGAGGGGCGAGGCCCTGGCAGTGCGCGCCGGAGCAGCCTCCGCCAGCTGGACAGCTGCTGCTGCCGCGTTCGCTGTGACGCCACTCATAATGTCCCTAATCGGAGCTTAGGCGTCACCTGGCTGACCTGACCAGATTCCTGTTTCCACACACAGACACCACACACACACACCTCCCCTTATGTGCATAAGCTTTAAACATACATAGAAATTCTGTGCGCCGAAAGAGTTTGTTAATTATCTGTGTTTATTTTTTTACCAGTTTTTTCTTGTGCTTTGCATGCCCCGTTAAAAGTGCCTGCCACCGGGTATACCCGACTTGTGCAAGTGTTAGATGCAGCGTTGCTAAAGACTCTTAGAGTCAAGTGGAAGATTCTGTCAATCCGACCCGTCGATCTTTGCCTGAAAAAGCGCTAACGTGATAAGCAGCTGCGTCATTCAGGACTTTAATCTTTTCGAGAAGTCTTCAGTCTCCTCGAGAAGTCTTCAATCTCCATGAGAAGTCTTCAATCTCCCCGAGAAGTCTTCAATCTCCATAAGAAGTTTAATTAATGTTCTCCAGGAACTCTTTTACCTCCCCGAGAAGTCTTCAATTGCTCTAAAATAGCGCGCTTATAGGGTATGCCCTAGTCGAGTGCCTTAGGCTTAAGCGACTCTTGCTCTTCCTCTTAGTTGTTTTTAATTATGTTTAATAAAGTCGACGTGGCGTATGCGCAATGTGTCCGTAAGCCGCTTAACGGCTTCGCTTTTAATGCCCGCCTGAAAGCCCGAAAGCCCTAAAGTGTTAAGTTCCCCAAGCTGCAAAAACAGCAGTCTGCAACAGGAGCGGAACGCGGGACTGAAGGAAAGGAGGAGAAGGCAAACACATGCGGCACGTTGCAGCGCTTATCGGCCAGTTAGCAGTCGGGTCAGTCGACCGTCTGTCCGGGCTGTCGGTCCATCTGCTGACTGGACCGTTGCCTTATCGCGGCCACTCGCGTGTCAAGACAAAGGCAGAAAGCAGAGATGGGGCGGGAGAAGGCGGGGACAGGGTTGCCTTCGCAACGCTCAAAAGGTTCAGCCAGGCGAAAGCGAATCTGAGACAAAAATGGAGAAGGAAATAGAGAAGGAAAAGAGAGCTAAAGCTGAAGGAAACTTGGAAGATGTAATGATCGGGACACGAGTCCCGAGTGTGGCAAGCAAATTGATTTGGCACCCAAGCGAAGTGCAGCCGGCTCTGATTACCTCAAATGACGTTGTTGTGGTCTCATCTTGCCCGCCTGTTTCCTCTCTCCCGTTTGCCCTTAGCCCACCCCCCCTGCCACCCTCTAGCTCATCACTCGCTTCACTCTCGTAAATCATAAAAAATGGCGTATAAATCTAAGCGAAACAGCACAAAAATGGCCAGAAACGGCGAGAAAAAGCGCAACTGTCATCGTTGCCAGCGAAGGCGAGAGAGGGAGGAATGGAGAGAAAACTTCTGCTGAAAGAGATGAAGAACGAGAAGGAAGTTCAATATGATTACGCCGACATCTGCAAGGGACAGAGGAGGAAAGGGAAGGGAAGGGAGTAGCGATTGGGAAGTAGGGAAAAGGACGTGGGGTGGCATTAGGCAGCCGTAGAAGCGTGAAATGAATGGACTTTCAGCAAGCTTAGTTGAGTTTATATACGCATTTTTTGTTCATCTCTAGAGGACGACAGACCCCTCTGCCTTCCACCACCCCCCCCCCTACCCGACTCCTAGCATGATATGCAATTCCTTGAAATCAGCTGTAGTTGCTGCCGTGTTGCGGAACAGGTAAGCCAAGCGTTTAAGATGAGAGGCTCGAGTTGGGATTTAATACCCGCTACCCATAGGTTAGAAGTGTATTATAACCTTGTGTCAGCCGATAATGCATATAACAGAATGAGGCGCTACAGTATATATATTCTTGATCAGTATCAACAGATAAGCCCTGCTTAGAGACCATTAGAGTTAAGACTATCAAGTTTGGTGATAATATCTCTTATTATTGCACGCAGATCAGAACTTGGCCACGCCTCTTTCGCCTGAAAATAAAAATCGAAATGCAAGCGATGGAATGATTATCGAATCCGTATATTTGGTATGCAAAGTATTTATCATTTTACATGCATAGGTATGTTAAAGTCCTTTAAGAATAGCTACAGTTGAGCACACTGATATAAATATAATTTATAACTTCTTTTTATTTTAGGGACCGGTTTGTACATCTGTAAGGGGCGTGGTCAAATTCTAAATCAAACTTGATCTGCGTGCAAAAGTAACATATATTGACACCAAGTTTGGTAGCCACAGCTATTAAAGTCTCTAAAATACAGGTGCTCATGCGTACAGACAGACAGTTGCCACAAAGTTATAGTACCCTTCTACCCTATACTCGTAGGTAGTGGGTCAAATAATAATAGTGGGCATACCGATTTTCAAGGCTCCGCCCGCAAATATGCAATACGAATTTCTTTAAGAACTGAAGATAAGAGCTTAACTGGACGGTCAGTTGGGTAGCGGGTATATTTGAGTCGAGCAGATACGGCTTTAGCTTTTTACTTGCTCATGCTCAGCATATCAATCTGTATGGCTCACCTCGCTCAACCCATCAATAGATCTGATTGCAGTAGTCCACCAACACTAAAGATTGGTTGGTTAGTCCTCCCATCAAGTCATAAATGTAGCAGACTTAATTGGGCCACGCCCTGCGCCCCCTGCCTGAGCTCTGAAGCAACGACGTCTATTGCCATTCTGCCGTTTATGTGCTTGCTTTGCACTCGGACGCTTCTCTTGGCTGCACAACCCCCTCGGCGTCCCTCGCCCCTCCTAGCTCTGTGGCTCCAACAGTTGCTGGCACTTTATTATTGATGTGAAAAATGCGGAAAATGAATGCGTTTCCGGTACTTTTCGCGAGTTGGCAGCTAAATTGCAGCGGCCATGAATCATTCGACTGCGACCGCGACGGCGACGGCAACAGCGACAGCGACGGCAAGTCCGCCTTGAGCCGCTGCAAGTTCTGCTTCAGCTTCAACTTCAACTCGACGTTCCGCATTCGGCGAGAGTAGACAAACTTTGTACGTGCCACGCGAGCACTTGCCAGCTGTCTGTGGCAATGGCAAGGGTGGGGGCCTGGGAAGGAATCGTGGAAGGGGAGGGCAGGGTGATAGCTTGTGCGACGGCAAAGTTGTCTCAAAACTTGGCTGGGCAAATAATTGCACGTCATTGGCCAAATTATTGGGGCTTGCACAGTGGGTAGGGGGGCGAGTGGGAGTAGGAGGAGAGGGTATTGCCGCAAGAGTGTCGATTTAAAGCTGCAACAATAACTGACTGGTTAAGGGGTAGCTGCGGGCGCATTATTATGTAACAGATCCTCGCATGAAATTCCTCAACTAATTAAATTTTTCAATTTGCCTGCAAAACTAAGCGCAAGCAGGGGGAAAAGAGTTGCCACACAGTTGCCATTGTTGTTTGTGTTGTTGTTACGGCAGCACCTGAGGCAGCTACCACAGCAGCAGTCTGCCGTGCCACGCCTGGGTGCTTCATTCAAAAATACTTGTATACGTGCGTGCGGTGTGAAAAGCTCAACACGCGCGCTGTCTGTGGCAACAGTTTCCACTGTACTCGTTTGTAAGTACGTGTGAGTGTGGGTGTGTGTGTGAGTGTTTTTTTTTTTATATACATAAACTTGCCATATACTCTCTTGGTGATCGGTCGTGTTTGGCTTTTGCTGCTATTAATTTTTCTTATTATTTACTTTAACTCACTATAACATTAACTTAGTTGATTTAAAATGAGTGCTAATTAGTCAATAGTAACTGTGTGTATAAGTTAAAACACGTACCTAGTATTACAAAAGACCCGAACCATGTTTAATGCAAGTGCCCTTAGAGCATTAAGATAAAAGCAAAGCTTCGCTCTTCGAACGAAAGCATAGCTTAAGAGATTAGAATTAGTTGTTTTCAAGACATTAAAAGCATCGGTCATCACCACGCAAATAAAAAAAGAGTCTACTCATTATACGCAGACTGTGCATATTCTGTCTTTCGTCAGCCGTCGCAACGAAGATAAAACACATCTGCAGAACAACTGGAATAAACAAACTAATATCACCAGATGAAAAGGAAACAGAGATCACTCAATCGACTTTCAAATGCAATAACTTGCTATTTTCAACATCAGCAATATCGACTGCACTAAATTTGTTACGGACTGCTTTTTTCTTCGATAGGGCTGTGCCGGCTAACTCAGCTGCACTTGGGGAGGAGTTTTTCCTTTGCCCTGCAATCCGAACAATAATCGATGAGTTTCGATTTTATACAAAGACGTCTCACAACACAAACAAGTAAGTAAATTTTAACAAACATTAAATACATGAACACATATTTAACGATGTCAAATCTTATTTACAGATACTACAAAGGGACGAAAATTTAGAAACAACAACAACTTTAGGTGGCCAACGGCCACTGCGCACCCACCCAACCATGTGGTACTCCTGTTCAGGGTTTCAGAGTATCACCCATGTCGTGGAGCCCCCCTGGCCAGCTAAGAACGTTTCATCCCCCCCCAATAATTAACGCTTAGCAAACGTTCATTTTTATGCGTGCTGTACAAATTTATTTGGTAATTTTATAATCTAACATTTTTTTTGTTTTTGACTATATACTCATACCCTCCCTTTCTTCTTCTCTAGCCCTACCTGCCTACAGAGCTCTATTGACTGATGGGGCACTCACTCTCTAAGGAGCGGAAAAAATAAAAGGGGACAGAAGAAAGCAAGGGCTTTCACGGACACTAACTTTTAGAACAGAATATTATACGAATTTTATCCTAAGTTTAATAATAAATAATTTAAGACAATGTGATCTAATTCTAATTAATATACATGTTGTCCATGGCAGCCGGACTTAATATGGTGGCGGAAATGGATTGAATGTTATTCCGGACGGCGTATAATCCCCTGGCGGCTCTCCGCATGGAATGGACTCACCAGGGCGACGATGTGAAATTGGTGTCGTTCCGTTTAATTTAATTGGGTTCAAATTTTGGCTGCACACAGTCTCGTTCCGTTTCCAGGTTCAGTTCTTGCTGCACACACATAAAAATTATTATGATTTTATTTAAGAAAAACATTCAATTATTTTAATTACACGCACTTTTTGTTTTAACGAACAATTCGCGGGAAGGTAGGTCTGACCGCCTCGACTCTCGATTTTGAATAAGAAGAACTGCCCTTGAAAATCTGCTTGGCGGTCATATGCCTGGGATCTCGGGTATCTAACCGACAATTTAAACTGTGCATCAGCCCAAACGGTAAACGAGGTTCGCTGACCGATCTGGCCCTTAAGAGAGACCTCAAACTGCACTGCTTGCTTTGTCGGCAGATGTGTGGTACCAGGGCAGCTGTATTCATCGATAACTGGTTATCGACCCGAAAAACAGCTGTTCCCGCAAAATGCAACAAATTTTTACAACATCTAAATAATCTCAATAAAATAAAAACTATACATTTGTAAGTAGAATGCCCATTGGTTAAATGATAAAAGCCCAAACTTTCATAATGACCCCTACACCGGTTAAGGTTATTGAGGACTCTAAGGTCAAAGATATTGAGCGTGTTCGATGTTCGGTTGCCCGCGATCGACATGTGAAATTCATTAAACATTAAAGAGGGTGGCGGCGGTAGGCGATTTTATGTTGTAGTTACGCAATATACTATATGTAATTATAACTTAGTTTTCCTTCGTCGGTACACAACAGCAACTGCAATTCTAATTGTACATATCTATGTATAGTATATATTCGTGCAATAATGTGTGTAGAAGTGGGACGCCAATACATGCATGTGGATTTGCAGACATGTATGTATGGGCGTCCCACTCGCGCATTCATAACTTTCTGATATTTTCTAGCATTCTAATTGCAAAATATTGAGAGCAAAACAAAGTAGGAAACATCCAATTGGAATCTTACTGAACTTGCAAAGTCATAACAGACAAAATACGGAAAGAGTGACGGCATTGAAGAACGCATTAGTTCGCGTTTTTTTGATACGTGCTAAATAATATAAAAATACTTAACTTTATTTATAAATAATTAATATTAATTATAGCTATTATAATTTGATTGTCTTTCATATGAAAACAAAGTAATGAATTTTTTTTTTTATTTTTTATTGAAATTTAATTAAATAATTTATTTGTTAACCTGTAACTTTTCTTTTAGTTTATTAGAATAAAATAAATAAACGAAATGAAATAAAATAATAAGAAATAATTAATAAATGAAAATTTGCACCCGCCTCAACCGGGAGTTGAACACACGCACTCTCGCGCAGCCGTCCGTCACTCTAACCACTTGGCTATTGCCTTACTCCTTGGTCCATCGGCAAAGCTGCATTCTGAACCAATTCTGTTAACATACAATGCAAATAAAAAGTTTAATAAAGTCCATGGCCTAATAAAATGCTATGTGTCTGACGCTAGATTTTAACTTCGGTATGCTTGTGTAAATTAGGTCTGCTTAATTATATGTATATGTTCAAAGTGAGTTTAATTCGTATCATATCTCACTGATTTATATTCCGATTTTAAAGAAATTACATCACATAACGCCCGTGGCAAGGTATTTGTCTTGTAAGATATACAACTTTGGTTGTTGAGCTAATATTGTAGTTTTTAAATAGTTATTACTGATTTACAGAGGCGGGAAGGGGCGTGTACAAATTTTAAAAAAACTTTGAGACACTGCAATATATACGTATGTTGTCACAAAATTTGATGACTCTAGCCCTAATAGTTTCTGAGATCCAGGTGTTCATACAGACAGACAGACAGACAGACGGACAGACAGACAGACAGACGGACAGACAGACATGGCTCAATCGACTCGGCTAGTAATACTGATTCCGAATATATATAGTTTATGGGGTCGGAGATGCCTCCTTCTGCCTGTTACGCACATTTCCGTTCCGACAAACACAATAGTCCATGAATTTTTTTAAAATCCATGGCCTAATTACAGTCAACACCCCAGAAGTGGAAATTTTCAGAGATGCTGAAATTATACCGGGCATTGTGTGTACGGAACCACTATAAATAATAAAGTCTTTCCCAGATTTTGAGGGCAAAAGTAAAACATATGTATCGTAACACTCCACTTAATTTCAAAGCAATGATCAATCGTCTTGATTTTACTTCTGCCGATAAGAGACCAATCTACCTTATAGAGCAAGAGCTATCGACGTTAAGACAGGGCAACATGACACTGACCGAATTCTACGACGATATTGAGAAAAAGCTGATGCTTCTTACGAACAAGACAATAATGTCATGCGATTGCACCTTGGCGATGACACTTAATCAAAAGTGCAGGTTGGACGCATTACGTATATTCATAACAGGAACAAAAAAGTCTTTGTGTGATATCTTATTTGCCAAGGGACCCAAAGACTTACCAACAGCCCTAGCTCTCGCACAAGAACCGAATCCCGAACGTTACCAACTTGCCCAAAATTATTCCAGAAGCTTAGGGGACGGGAGTCAGAAGGCTGAGAAAAAACCAACTGAGAAAGACAGGAATAGTTATTTTCCCCAGCAAGCCAAAAACCCTCATTTTAGAAAACTCCAGAGTGTACCGAAGTATGGCAACCAAGCAGACACATCAGTTCAAACGTCAGTTCAGTTAAAAGATACTGACGTATCTATGCGAACCATACGAACGGGTCAGAACCAAACTAGGTAGCCGCCGTTATTAAACCAGACTAGCTTGCCGATACATCAAAATTTTTGGCCAACTCAGACACAAAACGGCTACGAGAAAGCAGGAAAAAGTATATGATCTTTTTCCAGTGGCACCGGTAAGATAACGGGACCAAAGCAACAAAGAGTTAACCATTTAGGACATGGAGACGACTTAGCGAATGCGGACGGTAACGACTATGAACAGAAGGCCGACACGGCTGTTGAGGATATTGAAGATGATGATTATGATCCATTAAATTTTTAGACAAAAGTCCCTGCTACCGTTCATAGAAAGAAGGATTGCAGGGAGAACCATAAAACTATTGATCGACACCGGGTCTTCAAAAAACTACATTCAGCCCCTGCCAGAACTCAAATACATAACGCCGGTACAAAAACAGTTTACAGTAGAATCGCTTCATGGTTACGACACAATAAAATATAAATGCTTAATCAAACTATTTAATAAAGATGTCCAGTTTTTCATTCTTCCAGACCTCTCAAGCTTCGACGCCATAATAGGACTTGACACACTGACTCAAACAAATGCAACATTAAATTTGAAAAATAAAACGTTGAGTATCGATAGTGCAGTCGAACTAATTAAATTTGTAAGGTGTAACAGCGTAAATTTTTCCGATATTGAAGACATCGTCGTTCCAAAGCAGATAGCTGATAAATTTCTAACTATGTTAAAGGACCGAATGGGTGTTTTTGCTGAGCCAGAAGAAGGAAGCATTGCCATACAACACAACAATGCTACAATACGTACGCAGGACAACCAACTAGTGCTGCAAAATAATCGATATTTGGCAGAATCGATTTTTCCGATCTTTTAGGGGGAAAAGATCGATATAATCGATTAATCGAAAATCAATAATACTATTTTTAAATAATATAATGTGCTTAACTGCCTCGACTACTTGTTACACTTTTTCGATGCAGATGGCTTAAAATGCAGCTCACTTTAGTGAACTGTACTAAGAAGCGAAGGGAAAAACGAGAGCAACAGTCACGCAAAACGCGACAGTGGGATACCCTTCGACCTATGTTCCCGTGTAGTTTAATTTGGTAAATTCATACACATGAATATGCCTATGCTTTGAAATTAATCCCGACAGATGGCGCTCGCGCTTCGCGCTCGCTCGCCTCCCTTGTTAGCTGACAGAAGCACTTGGTTTTATGCTCATACTTTCTTAAATAACTTTTGTAATTATTGTCCGATCGGAATGTAATTTGGAGACTACGTAGATATTTCATTCAGCTTAGTATATGTTTAAGTCAAAAAGTTGTATCTTTTATACAGCGCTTACAAATTGAGTTCAAAAATTAAATTATTGATTTGTGGGGGCGGTGGGCGTGGCACCTAACATTTGAAATAGACTTGATCTGCTTGAAGTACACAAGAGTCTTCCTGCCAAATTTGGTAACTCTAGCTTTTATAATAATTGAGATCTGTGCGTTCATACAGACAGACAGATAGACAGACAGACAGACAGACAGACAGACAGACATACAGACAGACAGACAGACATAGCTCAATCGACTCGGCTTGTGATCCTGAGCAGGAATATATATACTTTATGGGGTCTCCCACGCCTCCTTGTGCCTGTTACATACATTTGCACAAAGTTAGTATACCCTTTTTTGACCATTTTCAATGCATTGAAATTGCAATGGTGGAAAGGTATAACAAGGCTCTACATATAACAATGGATGCTTCGGCTCTCGGCCTCGGAGCGGTACTAGCGCAGGATGGCAAGCCTATTACAATGATATCTTGGACTCTTAAGGATAGGGAGCTTAGTTTTGCGACAAATGAACGCGAACTTCTGGCCATCGTATGGGCTCTGAAAAGTTTGAGCAACTATTTGTACGGTGTCCAAAACCTTAACATTTATACTGATTACCAGCCGTTAACGTTTGCTGTTTCCGATAAAAACCCAAACGCCAAAATCAAAAGGTGGAAGGCATTTATGGACGAGCATAATGCCAACATTTTGTATAAGCCGGGGAAGGAAAACTATGTTGCGGATGCATTATCCAGACAGGCCATTCATGCTTTAGAAAGCGACGCTCAGTCGAATATGGCAACAATACATAGCGAGATTTCACTTTCGTATACCAGTGAAACAGTCGATAAGCCAGTCAATTGTTTTAGTAATCAAATACTTATTGAAGAAGGGACCGCAGATCGTACTCGCACATTTCTTATATTCGGGAACAAGTCGAGACATGTGATACAATTTGTAAACAGGGAATCTTTGATTAGCAGAATTCGCGATGTAGTTAAGGCAGATGTAGTAAACGCAATATATTGTGAGTTGCCCGTATTGGCGTTCATACAAAACAGCCTTGTCGAAGACTTCCCAGCCACAACTTTTCGACATTTATAACAAAGATGAACAAAGGGAAATAGTACACATCGAACACAATAGAGCGCACAAGGCAGGACTATTATTTCCCTAAGATGTCACAGTTAGCAGCCAGTGTTGTAGGCAACTGCTCGGTCTGTAAAAAAGCCAAGTACGACCGCCACCCGCAAGCGTCCTCATAAGAGGTAGAGTAGTTCATAAAGATAATTTACGCTAGGATTATTTTTTTCTTGTTTATATGCTGTTTATTTGGAATTAAGTAGTGGTACATTTTGTTGCAGTGACTATCCCAAAGCTGACTACTCAGACACGGACTTTTAATTATATAGAAAACTTATTATTGTTTTAAAACATCGTTTGGCAAAAATTCAATAAATTAAATATTTGGCAAGCATACTCCGGTAATTGGTGATCATTTTCGACATTCCGCACAAAAGGATCGTTAGCCCCTTTAGTACTCATATACCTAAAGCTCGTGGTTAGAACGGTCCAGTTAAAAAATTTTGAATTCACGCAGCAAGCAATTTCTGATGCAAATGTGAACCAAATAAATTTTTTTAATGCAAATTAGATAAAACATTTAATCAGTAAAGTTGTTAGGAAAAATAAATCATTAAAGGAGATCAAAAAAATGTATTAATGTTTATGAATTCTAATGCAAAACAAATTTAATCAATGAGCGTTCTACATAGATCATCGTAAGGAACTAAATATTATTGTCACTTATCAATTTCATTATACTAGCTTGTAGTTTCGTACTTAATAATTTACTCAACAAAGTATCAACGCATGGAAAAGCTCTTAAGTCTTGCTGACCATAACCATTGGGACAACCGAACAAACGAGCGCACTAAGACTATATTTTGACGGTATCGAACGCTTCTACGAATTGACAGCTGTACCACAAACATGGCAACTTGAGTGTATTTAACAGCTTTGCCATTTGGAAAAAATTTGGACCTGGCAATGGAATCTTAAATGACCATAAACCCAAGAAAAAGTCTCTGGACAGCCTTCGTTTTAAAAAGTGATGAGTTAAGACACGCACTTAGTATTACAAAAGACCCGTACCATGTTTAATGCAAGTGCCGTTAGAGCTTTAAGATAAGAGCTAAGCTTTGTCTTCGAACGAAAGCATAGCTTAAGAGATTAGAATTAGTTGTTCTCAAGACATTAAAAGCATCGGTCTTCACCACGCAAATATAAAACAGTCTACTCATTATACGCAGACTGTGCATATTCTGTCTTTCGTCAGCCGTCGCAACGAAGACTTAATAAAACACATCTCCCATAATTTATATAAATTCAACATAGAGAACGTTGGTGTAATTGGTAATTTGTAATTTAAATTGTATTTCTGTTCATTTATTTTGCTGTCTTCAGCGTCTTGAAATTTGTTTTTGTTTCAATTTTACACTCCCACGCTTTTTCGCTCTCTCACGTTTGCTCCGCTCTCTTAGTGCGCTGCTTTGTGTCAACGATACAGCTGTAGTTGTTGTTTTATTGTTTTACTCTCGCCCGAGCTTACACTTTTACGCTCTCCCTTTAGAATCAGGTGTGTTGTTATAATTGTCGCAACCTTTCTTTTCTTTGCTCTCTATTTTTGTAACAGTTGTCTCCTAGCTTTTTGTTTTTGTTTGTTCTTTTCTCTTTGCTTCTGTACAGTTATTTTTATACCCTTCGACCATTGAAAATGGTCAAAAAGGGTATACTAACTTTGTGCAAATGTATGTAACAGGCAGAAGGAGGCGTGGGAGACCCCATAAAGTATATATATTCTTGCTCAGGATCACAAGCCGAGTCGATTGAGCCATGTCTGTCTGTCTGTCTGTCTGTCTGTCTGTCTGCGTCTGTCTGTGTGAATGCACAGATCTCAGCTATTATAAAAGCTAGAGTTACCAAATTTGGCAGGAAGACTCCTGTGTACTATAAGCAGATCAAGTTTATTTCAAATGTTGGGTGCCACGCCCACCGCCCCACAAATCAATAATTTAATTTTTTGAAATAAATTTGTAAGCGCTGTATAAAAGATACAACTTTCTGACTTTAACATATACTAAGCTGAATGAAATATCTACGTATCCTCCAAATTGTAATCCGATCGGACAATAATCACAGAAGTTATTTAAGAAAGTAAGAGCATAAAACCAAGTGCTTCTGTTAGCTAACAAGGGAGGCGGGTGAGCGCGAAGCGCGAGCGCCATCTGTCGGGATTAATTTCAAAGCATGTGCATATATATATGTGTACATACAGAGGAATATATGTACATAGATAGGTCGAAGGGTATCCCACTGTCGCGTGCTGCGCGACTGTTGCTTTTCTTACTGGTTTTATTTTTGGATTCTGTCCGATTGGCTTCTTCACTTTTATTTGGTGATTTTTATTATTATTTTACATAATTATTTGCCGTCCTGATGTCGAGCTATGCTGTTATACGGTTTCTATTTCATTATTTCATTATTTTTTTGTTTGTAGGTTTTATGTACTTCACTTTTCTCTTCTTTTCACTTTTATTATGTCTCCGTCCTCATTTGGCACTGGAACTTCGGGATTCAAACGCATTTTGGCGAGCGTTTATCCACCTTATTGCACAGCAAAAAAAGTGGATTTTCGGCGAAGGTTTTTAACCCCGGGGCAGCTGGGCTTCTGCCCGCTCCGCGTCTCACGAAACAACTGAGACCCCGCTCGTTTTAAGCGAAGAACGGTGCAAGGAATGAAATGCAAACGAGATGCGCAGCTGATCGCAGCACTCTTGCAATTTGTAGCCACACTTTGGCTAGGCTTATTATTAGGTGCTGTCTTTAATTTTGTTTGGAGTTTCCGTTTAAACGTTTCCCTCTCAGGTAGGAGAATCTTCTGGCTCAATAGAGATTACGAGCGAAGTGTACAGGTCAGCGATCTGGCGGGAAAAGAGATTACGAGCGAAGTGTTCAGGTCAGCGATCTGGCGGCAAAAGAGGCCGCGCCAAGGGGAAGATTTTGGAAGAGCCATTATGGCCAGTGAATGTTTGCCTGCCTCTGGGGCAGGCTAGGTAAGCTTTTAGTGTGTTTTTCATTTAATTATTTTGTCTTACGGGATAGATTTCAGTTGCAATATTTTTATTTATTTTACTTAGATTTTCAATTGATTTTATTATGTTTAGTTTTACTTATGTTAATATTTTATAGTTTTTTATTTTAAATTTTAAATTTTTGAGATTTAGTTGGGGGAGCTCCAATTGGCAGGGTGAACTGCCTGATCCCGGATACATGCTCCACATAAATGTCCCGGGACCACCTGATAGTGTCGGCCACCATCAGTTTGCGCATCAGGCCGGCGTAAAACTTGGAGACACCCAAGGCCTTGAGGACCCTTTCGTTCCTTGGGTCCCACGAGCCCAACGCTCCGACAATGAATGCCTCCAGTTTTACCTGATACCCCAGGGTATCACAAACAAATTAAAAATTTACAAATTTCTTTACGGCTGTATCAAGATGACGCAGCGGGGCCCGCAGTGTGGCACCACTTCGTAGCACGAAGTCAAGCTTCGGTGCCACGAATGTGCGGGCCGCGTCAATCTTTTTGCCACGGGGCGAGCAGCGAGTCATCTATCTTGGCGAAGTCCCCCGACTATCGCTTCCATCGCTGCCCAGGGTGTTTGGTCCACGTCTAGACCTACGGGGATGCCAAGGTAGTCGTAGGCATCCCCCCTCTGACATAGCCGGTATTGGTGTGCCACGGATGAGGAAGCCGGTCTGCACTGCCCTCCGTAAGGATTTCTTTCCCGTGAGGTGCAGGGTCGCGCACTTCTTGGGATTGAAGTGCAGACCGGCTTCTATAGCGGCGTCGTCCGCAGCACGCAGCAAGGACCTCATCTCCTCTGGGGAGCTCTGCAATTAGCACCAGATCATCGGCGTACGCCAGCGTGCTAATGCGGCTCCCGTAGAGCAGGCATTGATAGTTTTAATTTTGCGAAGTACCCGCTCTATTGCCATGTTAAAGAGGATTGGACTGGCTGGGCAGCCCTGTCTGACCCCCGCTTCGATCGGGATCTCTTCCGACATGCCATCAATGGTTTTAGCGGTGGTCGCGGCGCCGGTGGCCAGCTGGTGAATAATGGTCCGGATCCTCGAGGGGATCCCCATACCGGCGACCGCGTCCATGATGGTGGCATGCGGAATCGACCCGAATGCGTTGGACAGGTCCAGCCAACCCATGACGAGGTCCTTGCCCTGACGTCTGCTTTCCTCCAGTACTTGGCCAAGAACAAAATTGTGTTCATGACAGCCTTCGTGCTGGAGGAAGCCTTTTGTTCTTCTCTGAGCCTTCCTCCGTTTACGAGGAACGCCGTCAGCCTGTCCGCCATGACGGCCGCGAACAGTTTGGGGATGGTGTCACCCATGGAAAAAGGCCTCCAGTTTGACAGGTCAGTTCTGTCCCCTTTCTTGTGGATTAGGATCGTTCTGGACTTTTTCCACCGATCGGGGTCATGACCCGTCCTCAGGCAGGCGTTAAATACTGCCGTGAGCATGGAGGCCTTCCGGTCTATTTTCTTCAAATTCCCGTAGGTGACACCATCGGGACCCGGCGCAGAGCTGTGTGTTCTCCTCAGGCGGGCGAGCACCTCCTCTTGCGTGAGGGGGCTCTCGAGCGTGTCCGCGCGGGCCTCTTCTCCTGGCACGCACCAGGCGGGCCAGTCGAAGGGCCGCACACGCTCGTCGCCATTCCTGGCGAACATCCGTCTGAGGTGAGCGTGCACAGCTCTGCCTGGCAGATCGCAGGGGGGAGAGGACTGCCCCAGGACTTCTCTCATGGCTCGAGGTCGATTTGTCCTATAAATTTGCTGGATCCTCTTCGCTGCGTCTGCCAGTTCTTGCGGTCCGCGCCTACCCTGTGAGGTGGGCTCGCCACCTCCAGTGGGCGAGCGGGTAGGCATGTTCGCGGCCGCCATTTCGGACAGGCTGGTGGCGGCCCTCAGCAGATCCTCCCTACTGGCCGCGTTATTGGCCATCAGGCAGATTGAGGCCCTTCTGCTGGGGGGCGGCTCTGGGTACGTCCGTGTGAGTTTGGGTGGGGGTGTTCCGGGCTATCGGGTGATGACATGACTATTATGGGGGGTATTGGGCTATTGATAGGTGTAGTAGGTGTGGTGGCCGGGGGGGAATACTGGGCTATTGATGATGGTTTCTCCAGGGGAGGTTTGGGTGGCTATTGAACGAGTCGACAGTGGCCGGAGCGTTCCCGATCTGCCCGTTGCAGCGGTGCTGGAGAGTCTTGCGGGGGTCCCTCTGCTTGTGGCAGAGGGGGCCGAGACTCTCAGCCCGGTGCGGGAGGGGGTCGCCGTCCTGGTGGTTAGTGGACGGCCGGCGCGGACGAGGTCGGCGGCTGGTTGCAACCGCGTCTCGTCGCGGCCGGTAATTGACCCGGGGCAGGGGAACGCTGCGGGCAGGCGACCGTTGCGGGACTGCTGGTGGTGTCCGCGCAGCGGTCGGTGCCCTCGGGGCCATCTGTCGCGTGGGTGGTATGGAGGCAGCAGTCCGTTCCGCGCGTGCACTGGCACCCGTGATCACGGGGCTCCGTGCAGGATGGGGCCTGTGGCTCGGCGTCGGGCTAAGTACGCGCCTGCTTGAGGGACCAAGCTCGCTGGCTCTCGTAGCCACAGGGCGCAGCCCAGACTGTTGCCTCGGGGAGGGGCGGGGTGTGGTACAGTAGGGTTCGGGGCTGTGGCTGTCTCCACGAGCATCCCGTGGGCATTTAATGGCCACCTGTGGGTGGTGCCGGGATATGTGCTGATATGCCGCTATGTATGTGCCGTATTCGCCCAGCGACCTGGTGGGATTCCTCCCGGAACCGTCCACACATATGGAGCACCGGAAGGGTCCCACAAAGGGGTAGGCGAATACGTGCACTTGAGACGCCATATCAAACCAAACTTAAGACAGATAGAATTAGTACGGATTTGGATACTCGCTACCGGTCGAAGGAATGATTGTGGTTCAAGCTGACCGAATAGCGAGTAAATTAATATCTACGGGTTAGATTTCAAAAAAAAAAAAAAAAAAAAAAAAAAAATGGACGAATTGATCACTTTGATCTTAGCCATGAGGCCGAGAAGCGCCGGCACCGGCTGTCAATGACGTGTCATTTTGCTGAGTTTTTATAAGCGATATTTATCGGAGAGAAAAAAAATTTAAATAAATCCTATCCCTAGTTTTCCCAAAAGGATTCCGGGTTTTCTCTTCATTCATTTTATTTTGTTGTTGAGTCTAAGCATAGCCAAAAATACTTCTAGTTGAGGTAGACACTGGAAATATGAACGATCAGTTTGAAATTAAATGTTAGTATGGACAACTTTTTTGTTATCAATTATTTTGCAACGAAAACTTGGAATTATACATAAGAAATTAGTATATATGTATATCATATAGGTGCTATAGGAACAATCAGTCAAAAATCGAGATTTTGTTTGAAAAATCATTTTGTTGCAAACAATATTGGATGAAAGCAACACTACAACAACAACAATACAACAGCAACAACAATACAACATCAATAAAACAACAATACCATAACACACCAACACAAAATAAAAAAGCAACAACAGGCAGCACGTGCTTTTTAAAAATTGAGGTTACGTTACTTTTTTTTTATATTGCAAAAGCCTGGGCACCTGTCGGCACTTGAATAAAAGGTTTTCTTAATTTTAAAATGTTAATAAACAATGCACAAAAAGAATTATTAAGTTAAGTGGAAATGGACATAACGAAAACTCCAACGAAAGATAGCAAACATAAACAAAGAACATCTGCAAATATATACTAAACACAACACTAATTTACGCAAAACACAGAACGTCTTACATATAATTTTTGTTTTAAAAATATACTAAACACCATTATTTATTATACGAATGCCTTCCATTGCAGAATAATGTGGATTTATAAGGTTTTTTATTGACTTTACGGACAGCTTCACTTGCAAGTTGCTCACGCTGCAATAATCGATTGATATCATGCTGTATCTTTCGATGCTATTAGAGCAAAACAAAAACATAAATAAATTTGAATAGCTAGCTTGGGGGAACCACTGTGGCATAGCTTACAGATACTACTACAATATTATTTATACCCTTCGACCATTGAAACTGATCAAAAAGGGTATACTAACTTTGTGCAAATGTATGTAACAGGCATAAGGTGGCGTCGGAGACCCCATAAAGTATATATATTCTTGCTCAGGATCACAAGCCGAGTCGATTGAGCCATGTCTGTCTGTCTGTCTGTCTGTCTGTCTGTGTGAACGCACAGATCTCAGTTATTATGAAAGCTAGAGTTACCAAATTTGGCAGGAAGACTCCTGTGTACTATAAGCAGATCAAGTTTATTTCAAATGTTAGGTGCCACGCCCACCGCCCCCACAAATCAATAACTTAATTTTGAACTCAATTTGTAAGCGCTGTATAAAGATACAACTTTCTAACTTTAACATAACTTTAGCTGCATGAAATATCTACGTAGTCTCCAAATTACAATCCGATCGGACAATAATTACAAAAGTTATTTAAAGTATGATCATAAAACCAAGTGCTTCTGTCAGCTAACAAGGGAGGCGAGCGAGCGCGAAACGCGAGCGCTATCTTGTAATGTCCACCCTCGGAATGGAATTTATATTTCCTAGATATTTTAAATCTGGATATTCTCCATTCTTTGGCTAGGCCGCCCTCCCCTTTGATTCTTTTGCGGCTAGCAAACTCAGCCTGTGGGGGGTTCTTTTGGAGAACTTCCTAGCTCTTTTTATGAGGGAAAAAACACAAAATAAAAATAAAAGAATCTTTGCCACTATGTCTTGGGTCAGAAAATAGAGATGAGAAAAGAAAAGTAAAAGAACAAAACAAAAAGAAGAAGTGATAGAATTTACGAGAAGAAAGCTAGAAAAGAACCACTACCCTTCTACGGGGCGCACTTCGGGGCTACTACTGGTGTTGGTGTAGGTCCTGCGTCTTTAACCACCCTACCTATGAGTCCTTTTTCGCAGTAATTTGAAGAACTCCCTGACCTAACATTACCCTTTCATCAACGTTCAGAAATCGTTATTAAATTTGTTTAGTTTTCCATGTTAAACTTCATATAATTTCTTCATTTATTTCTTATAAAATATATACATATTAAATTCCTGACCGTTTTCATGTTTACTACTAAGTATTCATATGATCCTAATAATTTAATATCCTAATAATGTAATAAAGAAAAGAATAAAAATTTTTTTTATAAACCTATGCGAATATCTTATTAATATAAACCTAATATATAAATAAACATTATTTTCAAGATTGCGACACTAACTAATATTTAATAAGCTCCACAAAAAAACCTATCGATCCAGTTGCATCTCAATGTGTTTACAATTTAAAATACGCAATTATCGCATTTAATTTCCGTAACTCAAATATTTGCGCGGCGCAATCTAAATTTTATCGGGTGTGATTTTTGTGTGTAGTGCCAGTGGATATCCAGTTTATACCGACATAACAGATAAGTACCTACACAATTTAATCATATTTAGAAAAAAGGTCTTAATATGCCATGATCAGTGCCATACAAACAGCTGTTTTTGTTTTACCCTTTTTATACCCTTCGACCATTGAAAATGGTCAAAAAGGGTATACTAACTTTGTGCAAAATGCAAATGTATGTAACAGGCAGAAGGAGGCGTGGCAGACCCCACAAAGTATATATATTCTTGCTCAGGATCACTAGCCGAGTCGATTGAGCCATGTCTGTCTGTCTGTCCGTCTGTCCGTCTGTCCGTCTGTCCGTCTGTCCGTCCCTGTCCGTCTGTCCGTCTGTATGAACGCACAGATCTCAGCTATTATAAAAGCTAGAGTTACCAAATTTGGCAGGAAGACTCCTGTGTGGATCAAGCAGATCAAGTTTATTTCAAATGTTAGGTGCCACGCCCACCGCCCCCCACAAATCATAATTTAATTTTTGAACTTAATTTGTAAGCGCTCAGCTATTATAAAGGCTAGAGTTACCAAATTTGGCAGGAAGACTCCTGTGTGGATCAAGCAGATCAAGTTTATTTCAAATGTTAGGTGCCACGCCCACCGCCCCCACAAATCATAATTTAATTTTTGAACTCAATTTGTAAGCGCTGTTTAAAAGATAGAACTTTCTGACTTAACATATACTAAGCTTAATGAAATATCTACGTAGTCTCCAAATTTCAGTCCGATCGGACAATAAACACAAAAGTTATTTAAGAAAGTATGAGCAACCAAGTGCTTCTGTCAGCTAACAAGGGAGGCGGGCGAGCGCGAAGCGCGAGCGCCATCTGTCGTGAATAATTTTAAGGCATTATAACTAATAAGACAACAGCTAAAAAGTCACACACATGCCAAAAGTAAACAATGCGTTATTGCATTCTATCTCCATCTATCGCCATCTGTCGTGAATAATTTTAAAGCATTATAATTAATAAGAAAGCAGCTAAAAAGTCACACATGCTATCTCTCTTTTCGATTTTTGTCTGTGATGATCTTGCAAGGTTAATATGATTCCTATTGAATGTTGCAATGTTTTTTTAAATACCCTTCGACCATTGAAAATGGTCAAAAAGGGTATACTAACTTTGTGCAAAATGAAAATGTATGTAACAGGCAGAAGGAGGCGTCGGAGACCCCATAAAGTATATATATTCTTGCTCAGGATCACAAGCCGAGTCGATTGAGCCATGTCTGTCTGTCCGTCTGTCCGTTGTCCGTCTGTCCGTCTGTCCGTCTGTCCGTCTGTTATGAACGCACAGATCTCAGCTATTATAAAAGCTAGAGTTACCAAATTTGGCAGGAAGACTCCTGTGTGGATCAAGCAGATCAAGTTTATTTCAAATGTTAGTGCCACGCCCACCGCCCCCACAAATCAATAATTTAATTTTTGAACTCAATTTTTAAGCGCTGTTTAAAAGATAGAACTTTCTGACTTAACATATACTAAGCTTAATAAAATATCTACGTAGTCTCCAAATTTCAGTCCGATCGGACAATAAACACAAAAGTTATTTAAGAAAGTATGAGCATAAAACCAAGTGCGTCAGCTAACAAGGGAGGCGGGCGAGCGCGTAGCACGAGCGCCATTTGTCGGGATTAATTTCAAAGCATGTGCATATGCATATGTGTATGAATTTAAGAAATTAAACTACACGGGAACATACTAGGTCGAAGGGTATCCCACTGTCGCGTGTTGCGCGACTGTTGCTTTTCTTACTGGTTGTTTTTTATTTGTGGTATCAACAATAAAATATTTATTGCTTGCTTAGTTTTCTGTAGTTTTCTTTTTATATATATTTTTTTTTTGTAGTTTTTTTTTTTTGAAATGTTGTGCAATTTCCTCGTAAATGGTGTAGTAGTAAATATAAAATAAATGTACTCTTACCCCCAGTTCTCCGTTGGGCCCAATAGATCGTTGGTTGCTAAATGTTTGTTTAAAGTTTATTTTATACACTTACATACACCAGAGGCAGAAAATAAAGCAAGATTCGAAAAAAAACAAAAAAATGGCAACTAAGACAAGTTTTCCTTTCCCTAGTATGACATTAAAGCGCTATTCTGATTTCATTTGTATAGTCTAACATCACACTGATTTTTTTCTTTCGGAATTTAGTTACTCGCGCAAAACTAAAAATTTTAACTCGCAAATAATTGGCTGCCAAATTGTTGCCAGAACTGCAACTCGCACGATCGCCAAACTGCTGCAAAACCCGCAAGCTGCTCCACACTGCCGTAAGCTGCCGTAAGCTGCAGAAACTGCCGTAAGCTGCCCTGTAGCTGCTGCAATGGTGAGTTTTCTTTGCTTCTTTTTTTTTTTTTCTAAACTGATTTTCCTTTTGCTTTTTTTTTTTTAATGGATTTCCCTGTCAAACAGATTGTCTTTGCCTGGGCCTTCGGTGTATATAATTATGTGTCTGGTATTTTCTCAATAAGTGAGCCTTCATGAGTTAATTTTCTTGATTTTTTATATATGGTGAATTTTTGTCCTCATCGCTCTTCTTTTTCTTTCCAGAGTTCGCAAATTATGCCCCGTTGTAGGACTCCGCGCCCGACTAGCACTAGGCTGCTAGCGCGCCAACGCTGCTTTGCCCTAGATGCTGTTGCAGGTAAGTTGACACTGCGCCTCAGGCTGATGTGAATTAATTATATTCAGCATAGAATAAATTTTTGCTGTTCAACTTACTTAATTTTTTTTTTTTGGTCACTAACACTTTCCTTTTTCTTTTTTTTCTTTTTTTTTTTGACACAGGCACCCAGTCGTCGCGGAGGAGAATGTACTCGTATGACTGCGATGATCTAGCAAAATCCTAGTAAATCGCCATACTTATTCTCCTCCTTGCCCCCTTTCTTTTCTCTTTCGGACAAGTTCCAACACTGACGAGACAACATTAAGGATACCTCATACTTCTATCATAATCCCCGTAAGTATGCAAAGTTGCATTAATTATTTTACTAATTAATTGATTTTTTTCTTACAGATTCCTGATACTTAGCTTTAATTTAATTTAATATATTTTAAGAAACTTTAGTTTTAATATTTATTTATAATTGTAAGGTATAAGTTATAAGACTCTGTCCGTTGATCACAACCACTGTTTAGTTCGTAGGCGTCCGTAGGGAACTAAACAGAAGTGTGTAGGTTCTCCTTTTATTATGGCCGTATGTCCTTCGCGTGATATGTTCCCACTAATTTTCCCTGTAGGTCCTCTAGAATGTAGTAGGAATTTCCTTGCTTTTCTCGGACTCTTGATTTTATGAACAGAGGTGCTAACTTGGCATTCACTCCTTTTTCAAAAGAGCTTTGTAGGAAATTTCTCCCTAAACACTTCCTGTCCCACTTTAAAATTTACCTCTTTTGTTCGCAAATTGTAGTTCTCGGCTTGCTGCTCATAAGCAATTTTCATGTTTGCTTTTAGCTGCTTTCGCAGCAGCTGCAGTTGATCCTCATTACGGAAGCCACCTACATTCTCCTCCAGCAACCCTAAATTCCTCAAGAGCTTATACTGCGAACCATGGGTAATCATGTTGAATCCATATAACGCTTGATACGGGGCACATTTTAGACTCTGGTGCACACTATTTCGCAACGCACAGCTGATTGCTGGAATATGCTCATCCCATGCACTTTGGTCTTTTTCCAAATAAGCCCTAATCGCCGCTATTATTGATCGGTTAACTCTTTCCGATGCATTCGATTGTGGCGAGTACACTGCCGTATATTGGTGTTTATTACCCCAAAGGATGTAAGGAAAGCATTAAAGTCGTGTGCTTTGAATTGCGACCCATTATCGCTAATTAGCAATTCAGGCACTCCATAGGCGAAAAAAGATTTGGTTCTGTACCAACTCCATGATTGCCTTTGCTGTGAATTTTCTTAGTGGCCACAGCCAATGAAATTTGGAAAAGTGGTCGAGGACTATCAGCAGGCCAATATGTCCTTGTTTGCTCCTCGGATAGGGTCCTAATAAGTCAATATAGAGCCTCTGAAAAGGTCTAGAAGATTCGGCTTGTTGACCCATTGGAGGTTTTAAAGTAGTGTTTGGAGCTTTTGTGCTTTTGCATACTTCGCATAGCCGAACATACTCCCTTACTTGTGTCACCATCCCTGGCCAATAATAGCTTCGCCGAATTT